>JAPFBL010000253.1:1372500-1872500 GCA_026182355.1 Hermatobates lingyangjiaoensis
AGTAGAAAAGTATGTGGAGAAAAAAGAAGAACACTGCAGCCAGAAGAGGAGGGAGTATGGAGTGGGAGACCTTTTACGAACTCCCAACATAAGAAAGAAAACCCTAATAATCACCTTCATATGGTCAGTGCTCTTTCTAAACAAAATGAAACAAATCGTTAAGAATCTTTTTCCTTCTTCTTATAATAATTTTCAAGTGTTTTTTATTCAGATACATTAAGCATCAACAGTTGTAAAAAAAAAAAGAAAAAACCACTATTTAATAATAATGGAAGGGGGCCAGCCTAGCTCAGTGGTTACGTGCTCACCTCTGAACTGATAGTTCAGGGGTTCAATCCTCACCTGGCCCTCCATTTATTCACGCGGGAGGTGTATAAATCTGAGCACGTCGTCCCTCGGAGAATGACGTTAAACCGTCGGTCCCGAAACTGTACGATGTCAGGTACTCGTTAAAGATCCCTATTCTAAATACATTTGAGTTAGGCAAAATTTAGGACTCCCACTGTAGAATCAATCTTCATTGTGTGATATCACAAAGGGCCAATGCTTGGCCTACCTGTGTTCCCTTGTTGGACTGCCACTGCAACCTAACCTAACCTAACCTAATAATAATGGAAAAATTTAATGAATGAACTGAGTATATTTCATTGAACTACTTCAATATATTGTTTTTGAGGGAATGTGAAATAATGATTTAAACAAAGATTACTGGAACAAAATTAATAAACAGCTTAAAATATATGTGCAGTGGAAAAATTGCTATTTAGTCCTAATAAAGTATGTTTTACCATTTAGTCAATCATTATGTTGGGATTCAACCAAACTTAATAAATATGGTATAACTAATAACTAAGTTTATAAATGTTCGTAATTTAGTCAGGTATTTGGTAAACTATTTGATGAGTAGTAATTAATGTTTAATTTACAACATCCTTGTATACATTGCAAACTCAATTATGCTGGGAATATTAGCAATCGTGTTAAAATAAAAACTATACAACAGTTTAGTGTTAAAAAAAAAACAAAGAATCTTTCTGTACTTTATTTCATTATACTAACCAGTTTAATCATTATAGCATCCGATATTATGCCAAATAAATAGTTTGCCAAAAGTAAAAATTTAATAGTATTGTCAACGCGTTTCGAACTCGTAGTGTTTTTCTCCATATGTACACTCCATACCCTCACCCACTTCCGTACTATTCCCACTCAGTTGTACCTCAGACACTCACCCGGAGGTATGTGCCAGCTTCCTTATTTTATTTTGTATCATTCGCTTTATACTATAGATAACTCTCTGATGAGATGGTATATTTTTTTAGTTAATGCTTGGAGAAGAACACTACTTATTCGAAACACGTTGTTTATACTATTAAATTTCTACAAGTAGAAACTATTTCATTAGGTTTTTACCTTACAGTTAATTGATTGATTAATATCAGCCGCAGTGTGTTCAACTCATACACGTTGGTTTTGGATAATATGGTTAAACAGAGAGAGGGAGACAAAATAGATATTTCCTGGAGGAAAAAGCAAGGAAGGGCAGCAAAAAAGCAGTGCAGGGCATATCAGGGTAAACAAAGGATTTTAGGAAGAAATAGGTAAGAGATATCTCTGCTAGCCGTCAACCTTTGAAGAGAAAAATATGGTTCTCGTTAGAACTGAGTCTAATGTGAATAAACCATTACTAACGTGAATAGTGTTTAATTTATGAAGAATAATCAAAAAAGACTCCACAATATTTCTTACGAACTCCATCTTTCCTACCTGATCATTTTACTAACTGTCTAATTTATCATGATTCTCATTATTTATATAAGTAAGGCATATATTAGTGTTTATGTCTCCATTTACCTATATTCGTGTTGATTAACATGTAATTTCTGATTACATACGAGTCTAATCTTAGAAAAGATCAAACCTCGATTAATTACAAAACTGATGCAGTAATACTTTGTTATATTTGCAGTTACTACCAGTAACCGCAAATTATTATTTATTCTATTTTAAGACAAGAAATCTAATATTGTTCTGTAGAATTATGCAGTCAGCGTGATTGTATTAAATGTTGCAAGTTGTTAAGCTTACGAGTTAATTTAACATTTAAAAAAAAAGATAGATACCAAACTTAATTAATTTATATTCACTAAATTTCACATTGCCCTTATAAGAACTATTGTCCTTAGCTTCACCGAAGTACTTGTTACGAGCCTTTTAATTCCTAGTAAAGGGTAAAGTTAGGATGGTTAAATAAAAAGTACATTTGTTATATATATTCAAGTGTGTGTTGAGTTCTTAGTGTTTAGTTGAAACAGGTTCCATGATTACTCTGAAATCTGTCATACGTGTATATTTGTTCCTAATGAGCTAGCCATGTGAATATGCCCTTACATTGAAATTCATTATTCACATTTGTTGTAAAAATATTGTTGCAATTGTTATATTTTATTTTATTTTCATAAATTACTGTGCTGAATTCAACTAATTGGTTCCTGAAAAATTTCTTGTACTTATATGACTGCATACGATGTATCTATGTGTGTACATATACGCTTTAATCCACTTAAACAAAATTAAAAGAAAAAAAATTGAGGTTATCCATTATTAGAAAAAGGAATCATTGTTAAATTTTAGGCACAGCAAAATCATTTATGTTATTAGTTAACTAATTGTACGTTTATGTGAAATTACGCTAAAATTTTCAAGTTAATATTCGTCTAGATTTGAGAGAAGTTGAGATAATCATCTTGACGACGTGTTCCCCCGAACGATGCCTGTAGAGCTTATTCTCTCCTCTAGCCCTACTAACATTGTTTCCGTCCTGTTCTCCTAAGACCCTTTGTTACACTCCTCCCTTTCATCCCTTCTCAGCCCTCCGCAAATTATTATTTATTCTATTTTAAGACAAGAAATCTAATATATTGTTCTGTAAAATTATGCAGTCAGCGTGATTGTATTAAATTTTGCAAGTCGTTAAGGCTTACTAGATAATTTACCATTGCTATCGAAATTTCATGGTTAATTATAATTACTTTTTTTTTCATTTAAAAAGCATTTATACAATTTTTATGATTGATATTTATGAAAAAAATGTAAAGAAAAAATTAAATATTCTCCATTAATAAAACAATAGATCTTTTCCGGTATTAATTTTTTTATGAAGAGCCAAACAAGCAAAAAATTAAAAACTATTTACGTCAAATGTTAGAACCTGCTAACGCTGAACGTTGAAACAGTCTCCTCACTGAATCATTAGTTTTATTGTTGCTTAGATGCATCAAAGGACAGATAACAAACTTAATTTATTTATATTCACTAAATTTCACCTTGTTGTTACAACAAACATTGTCCTTAGCTTCACCGAAGTACTTGTTACGAGCTTTCTGATACCTAGTGAAAGGCAAAGTTAGGAGGACTAATAGACGCCAGGATGGATCAGTGACTTCGTGGTTACAGTAATCTGTAGTGCAATGGATCTTGAAAAGTTCTGACCCCAACATCAATATCAAACTAAGCAAAATTGTTGCATGCTACAGAAAAACATCATGGTTTTTAACACCATGTTTTAAAAACATTATAAGATAGCAGGACTGACGTCTTTGTAACCATGAATGAAATGAGTTTAGAGTCTTTCATTACCAATCAATATATTTAACTGTTCTAATGTTCAAACACCCTTGTAAAAATAGTATTCCATTATATCAACAAAATTTCTTTGAAAAAAAACCTTCTTGCCTCAATGAAGAAGAGGGATTGAATTTCTAAGTAATTTTTGAACACTTTCAAAGGTAACCACTCAAATGAGATAACCTTCACTCATTTAATTTGCCTCAGCAAATTTCAAAGTACCTACCATTTTCCGGTAACATTGACCAATTGGGTCAATTGGTTTTACCAATCACTAACATTGGTATATCAGGTAAAGCCCATGAAGGGAAGAGAAAACATATATGTCCTCCTATCTCATTAAATAAAACATTCTTTGAGCCATAACTTCAGTAGTTACTATCATACTGTTTTTTTAAAACATTTGTTTTTGTCAAAATAGAGAATTTAAATAATTGTCGACGTCAAACATTTTCTCAAACTTTTAACTGTCTTCCCTGCATAAAAATTCAAATTAGAATGAAGTAGTACCACTTTATTTCCAACATCAATTATTATAATTAGCTTAACAAACTACTCTTGTTTGCGTGAAAATAACTTCATTGTTTTAATGATTGATTCATAAACCTAAAAGCATTCTGATTATACATGTACCCTTCTTTTAAGAATAGTATTAATAATGTCATCCAGGGCTCAATACTTGCACATTAGACATTGTAAGAAGTTTTCTAGCAGTAGAGATTTTCCTATCTACTCGTAGTACCCTATCACAAAGATCCGATCACAACATTGTCATCAAAGCACAGCTGAGTACCAAGATTCTTCCAACATGCACTTATGCTTCAGTGAAGAACTAAAGCAAATTGTTTTAATCCTTTCATTATCCCAATAACCATTTTTTAAAAAAAAAACCTCCTTGCCTCCCGAAAAAAGAGGGATTGAATTTCTAATTGATTTTTGAACACTTTCAATGTTCTGAATTTATTTTAAATCAACTATGAGTAACCTCCCCTGAGCTAGCATTACCAAACAGGTCCGATATAGCCATTTTGTTCCATTTGAGTAGTAAACTACTTCTTTGAAAAACTCTTTTGGCTGACTATGATCATTGAAATCCTTTATCTATAATGTTTAGTGTCATAAATGGGCCCTTAAGGCTCTTTAGTTTTACGAATACAGTCTGTAAATATATCTGTCCTGTCCGTGGATTATTCACCAAAAAAAAAGTGGATCCACCAATCTATTGTTGGTCTTATAAGGGATTGTCGATAACCTGTACATTTAAGAAACAAACAATAAAACTTGAATTACTATATATGATACTGTGACATGAAAAAATAGGCGAAGAATTTAAAAAAATGTATAGCAAATAAACAATATCAATAAAGAAAAACAGAATATTATCTTAGTAAAAATTGATACATCAAGAGTTTTAATTGAATCAATAAAAAATGAAAAGCGAAATAAGAAAAGAGGAATGAATTGCTATACAAGGCATGGAGATGTGTGATAATATTTTTAGTTCACTTCATAAAGTAATGAAAGTCAGACAAAATTTGTGGGGGAGCCAATATAAATTTGATGGAAAACTTGTCATTTGAAAACTGAGAAATTGTGAAAAAAATTAATACTAGTAATGAATAAAGAGAGAGGAAAGAGAACAATGCAACCATCAAAGCTGGTTTATTGATATAAAATAATTGATGAGACATTACTCCAAAGGCAGATATACAAAGAAAATAAATTGATGATATTAGAATAAAAGAGTGGAGATATTTTCTATTGAAGGTTTATCAGATAATTCAAAAGATTAAAATTAATATTTATTATTATATTCAAATTAATATTATAAGTCAACTATGATATGTTTTTTAGATAAAATATCAGTATGTATAAAAAAGTTTAAAGAAATAATATTTATTAATAAGAAATTGACAATTAACATGACCAATCATTAGACTTATAAATCTTTTCGAACACAGATCTATAAGGGCAAACGTCTATACTGCTTTGTTTTATGCATTATAAGCTCATTGTAGGGTAAAAATCCAATGAAATGGTCTCCACATATAAAAATTTAATGATATAAACAACGCGTTTCGAACACGTAGTGTTCTTCCTCAGGCATTAACTAAAAAATACAATGATACCAGAGAGTTATCTATAGTACAAAGTAAATAAAAAAATTAATATAAAATAAAATAAATTTTGTACTTATTTACTTTATACTATAGATAACTCTCTGGTGTCATTGTATTTTTTATTTAATGCCTGAGGAAGAACACTACGTTTTCGAAACTCGTTGTTTATATCATTAAATTTTTATATGGAAACCATTTCATTAGATTTTTACCCTACAATGAGTAAATACCACATAATAACTGATTGCACTACATTAGCATTATAAGCTATTTAGTATTCATAAAAAAATTATAATTTCTGATGTTTTATATCGGTATTTCATACTGTATTCTTTGATATAATGTTTTAAATTACTTTTCAATTTCAAATATGTCAATAAAAAATTGAAAAGTGAAATCAAAATCATTGATTAAGGCGTAATGTCATTTCAAAAACTCTTATCTTGGTTAAAAATGTATAATGTTTTAATAATGGCAGAACTTTAATACACTTTAATAGAACGTCTTTTTATAGTCATTGATTGGTAAAAATAAATGGTCTGAAGGTATTGAATTACAATGGGAGTTTAAAAAAGTTGATGAAATAATACCTACAAGAAAGAAATCTTTATTTGTATAATGACCTTTTATATGAGTCAGAAGATAAACTTCTAGATTATTAAAAGAAAGACAGCGTTCATTGCTTCAGCTTAGTGCTAATATCATTCTCAAAATAATTTCGTTTAAGTTATTAAGTCATTAAAAAATAGGTTTGACCACTTTTAAGTCATATAAAATATTGCGATGACAAATAACTTTCTAAATTATACGTATAAAACGGAAATAAAGCATGCATCACACCTTAAAGCAGCTTTCACAGTTCTTAGAATAAACTAATATGCTGAAAGAGGAATAGAAACTGCAAAAAAAATAATGTCATTGATTTATTTTCTTCAGTCATAAAAGTGAACTTTGCTGATGTAGGTACCTATGACCTTTTAAAACCCTTTCTGGGGTTTTAATTCTAAATATCTTCTAGAATTAAGTTTTACTCTCTGATACTTCATAAACATTAATCATATTTATGGGATTTTCTAATTTTTTTATTGCCCTAATGATTTACTCAACAATTTAGATATAAATTTCATTAAAATCAAGAAATGTTTGTAGATGAAACTAATTAAAAATAAGAAACTCAATTTTATAAAAGAGACAACAACTTGGCAAAGTTATCTATAGAAAAGGAGATCACTTGAGCTTATTGCCTTTGAAAATATTTATTTTCTTAAATATAAAAGGACTTGAAGAGTCTTTTTCTTAAAAATAATCTCTTTAATTTCATTTCTTTTTTTTTGTAAAAATAAATCAATAAATCTTTTCATGTTGTTTTCCAAAATTTTATTACAATACACATTTAATGTTTATTTTTTAGTCTATATGTATATGTGTTTTTTACTGAAAATATAGATATCTATTAATGCTACTAAGTGACAAAAGGAAAATATTAAATGAAAAAACAAAATTTTACTGTTTGTCAAATTATTATTGGTATAAAAATATAAGTTTTTAAATTATTTTCTCTCCTTTAAAACGCAACTAATGCTATATCTTTCAAAATCTGAGATTTATTCGGGAATTGGACAATATCTTAAGTACAGAGAAAGTTTGACATTTTCTCCTGCCATGTATTCATGAATTTTTGAATTTTTGTATTTTTGAATTTTCAAAATCACCATACCCAGATGATATCAAAATTGATAGCATTAAAAGTACTCAGCAAATAAGTTTGAAATATTGATAAGGGTGTTAATTTTTTTAATAAATTTTAGGGTCTATTAAAACGTTATATTTATCAGTAAAATAGAAATGATTCTACAAAATTTTTAATTAATTCTTTTAAACAAGTTATTTTATCTCCGGTTGTCTTATTTTAGGGTTTCTCTAACCACTTATATTTTGCCCATCAAAGCCCAACGTAGGCAAATTGATTCATTTAGTGTACGGTATCTGGCTATCCACAAGGTATACGTATTCATTTAATTCATTTTTACCTTTTTGTTTTTATTTATTCATTTATATAACATCCCTTACCTTACAATGAATTTTTGTTTAATGAAAAAAAGGAAGAGATGAAATCGTGAATAAACAAAAAAATGATATATGGCTGAAATTAACAAAATAAAATAACGAATAAAAAATAAAAATAAAAACTATAGGCCGCTCTGCCTTTCTGCGGGACTGTTCGCCTCGTGATGGTGACGATGGTCGAAATGTAGAAGTGAGTTATTCCTGTGTCTATCTGTGTGCTATTTTTTTAATTGGTTTTTATTTAAATGTCCGTTGGACCGTTTCATTTAATTACTCTAAGCACGTGTAGTGAGTGCCGATCTTCTTGTCAGTTGTTTTCTGCTTCCACCTGGTAGTTTCCTGTGCCCACTTCCGTTCTAATTATTTCCTTGAATTCTTTTACCTCCTACTTATTTCCGTTTTTCTCAGAACCTTTATTTCTTCTTGATATTTCTTACTTTAGTGTTTGTTAAATATTTATTTTTCAATAACCCGGGTTTTTGACTCTGACGAAGACCGCTTGTTGCGGTTGAAAGATCTTAGTCTTGTTTTCCCATTTTCTTATTGTGGTTTGATCATTGATTGTTATTTCACGTGTTTATGTGAAATCTTTATATATATATATATATATATATATATATATAAAGTTATAATCCTGTCAGAAGTACCTGATTCCAAGGTATAAAAAAAATATCATTAAAAAATTTATTTTATTAATTTTCCTAAAGCAACATATGAAAAACTTCTAATACAGTATACATTGATTTTAGTATTGTTACAATTGAATCATGTGTTTTTACCATAAGATGTCTAAAGTTGAAATTTTTTCCAGGTTCACCAACACATCAGTCTATGTTGGTCTATCATACTACTCAGCAGTGTTGGGAGGTGATGAATTCCTCAACTTCTTCCTAGCAGGAGCTGTTGAACTGCCCACATACTTCTTCTTGTGGCCTTCTATGGAGAGGATAGGAAGAAGATGGACGTTGTTCGCCAGCATGACGGTCGGAGGGTTTGCCTGCCTTGCAACACTGCTGTCTCAACAAGGTCAGTGAATGTTATAATAAATCATCTGATGTGTGCAAAATATATTAATAGATTACAAATATTTTAAAAATATGTCTTTTAACATCAATTGAAGAGGCCAGGTTAACTTACTGGTTAACGTACTTGCCTCTGGGCTGGTAGACCGGGGTTCGATCCCCACCTGGCTATCGATTTATTCAAGCGGGAGTTGAATAAATCTGAGTACGTCGTCCCTCGGAGAGGACGTTAATCCGTCGGTCCCAAGCCTGTACGATGTCAGGTACTTGTTAAAGATCCTCCTCGAAATGCACTCGAGTTAGGCAAAATTTAGGACTCCCAGTGTAGAAACACCGATCCAAGGAAGAGCCGGGGATCAGTTTAAACAATAAAAAAAAATAAATTAATAAATCTAACCGTAATGGAGTAAATTGTTTTATGCTTTAATGGTTTTTGTGTCAATCAGTAGAATTCGATGAAGCAGTTTACTGAGAAACACCCCAGTTAGTGATTCCTTACCTTATTAGAAGAGTTTGATACTTCTAGCCACTTCTTGTTGCTATAAAGGTCGCCATCAGAGATTAACTCCTTCTCAAATAATGATTCATGACAAAAATAGTTCTATCAGAGACCAGCTTCCCTGCAGCCTTTTATGCACTTTCAATCATAATATGATAGATGGCAGTAAATAGTTTACATGAATTCTTTTCACTCTAACATAGGGTTTGCCCAGTCCCTGACTAGAGAGTAGCGAATAACTGTTTGCTTGATACTGTGAGATTGACCTCCCAGAAGGGAGTCTTAACAACCTAATTACTTGCTGTAATACCCACTAAGCTTGGTATCACTGTGATACATACCAATGTTACTATGGATTCCTCCAAATTGTGCCTCATCCTGTATCCCGTCTGGGTCATGTACGTATAACAGTCACCACTAGTCTAACACCAAGCCAAACGAACAGGAACTAAATACAGATCACTATTTCTGTTTGCTTTGTACGGATAGTTTTTTAAAAATCACTAAAATTATCCTGAATTAATCAATGGAAAAGTAAATTGGAAGCTGCAATTTAATGGTAATATATCGTAACATTATTCACCATTGGTGCATGATCAAATTATTTATAACTTTTCTAATGTTTATTACAATTTTCACTGTTTTTATGCAAAAGTAAGACTCTAATTTATTTGTAGTTGACAATTGTTCTATATTTATCAAAGGAATTATATAATTTTGTTATTAATACAACTGTTTATCGATTCTAAAGGATTACACCTTATTTTCTAATGAAATCTTTCGTCACCTAATTATTTCAATTTGTATTTAATGTACATAAATCAATGGTTCCAAAATTTTCATCACTTTAATTTTTTCCCAGAACATTTTTCTACTTAGGTATCTCTATTAATTAAAACTAAATCAATTTCCTAAAAACTTTTATTAATATTTATTCAATTCTATTAATTTCTAATAATACAAAAACAGTATTAAATGCTAATAATTCTATTATATACCTATTAAAATTGTTTATCGATCAATTAAAACATTGTGGAAACAATATATATTTTCTTATTCATAAAAACAATTTACATTTTTTCAACATTAGTAACATCAAGAAATTAAATTATTACAGAAATCCAATCAAAGCAGTTTTGTTTTAGACTTATCATAAAATTTCTGAATGACTGTATGAAGCAGAGAAAACTTGAGATTTATGGCAGTTTTGTCTGGGGTTGTTATATTTGCCATAATGCCTCAAATACAACAAAAACCTTTTAAGGTGTATAAAAATAAAATTGATGAAAATGTTTTTCCTGACAGTTTACTACTACAGAATAACACAGGAATATGCTAACATATCTCTTTTACTCAAATGGATGACATTATTTTAAGGAATGTTCTTGGTGAGCAGCAATAAGAGTGATAGTATTGGGTTCAAATTCCGATAGTTTTAGCTACAAATCACCACTTTTTTGCACGTTTAGTATGTTTCTCTGTTTTCACAATATTGCATTTCCTTACGAAGAACCAGCTTCAATCATGCACTTACTATTTATCAACACCTCCTCGAATCTTGTCTGCATTTCAACACATTCATCTATTTGTGTTTTTATAAACTAAACTATGATTATTTAATATTTTTGTCTGTTTTTTTTGCCACTATATAATTATCGACCTCTAGTATATTCACTGAATTCCTTGGCCCTCTCATTGACCCCTGGAGGTCGATTTAGACCCCTTTGGAGCCCACTGGTCTAAATGGTCCAGTCACCATCTATCTTTCTTTTATTTAATTATCATTGACTTATTATTTTGGTCAACTATAGGGGGTCAGGCTAGCTCAGTGGTTACGTGCTCACCTCTGATCTGATAGGACCGGGGTTCGATCCCCACTTGGCCCTCATTTATTCATGCGGGAGGTGAATAAATCTGAGCACGTCGTCCCTCGGAGAAGGACGTTAAACTGTCGGTCCCGAGCCTGTACGATGTCAGGTACTCGTTAAAGATCCCTACTCTAAATACACTTGAGTTAGGCAAAATTTAGAACTCCCACTGTAGAATAAATCTTCATTGAGTGGTATCACAAAGGGCCAATGCTCGGGCTAAGTGTGTTCCCTTGTGGAACTGCCACTGCAACCTAACCTAACCTTGGTCAACTATATGTAAAATCCTTCATACTTCAAGAAAATTCCATACATGTATTTTGCTTGTGTAAGTCCACGTTAAAACAATTTTCTGGAGTAATTCTTTGAATAACTGCTAGTTAACATTGTATATATTTAATGATTTAATGAATATTTAAAAAACAATATTAAAACTAAAAATCAAGTTTTTTATACAAATTTTTGAACAGGACAGCATAATTTACGGGAAAAAGATAGTTGAAAGGTGAGGGTTTTACAAAGGACTAAGTAGTGTGAGGACTAACGACCCCCTGGGGTCTACTTGCATCCGGAGTCACACTTGCTTATCTGAGGCCCACTCAAGGCCGGCTTTGCCAACATCCATCCATCTTAAAATACCAATTAGTCAGCATAGCCCTCTTATCTGTATTTATTGTCCACCTTATCTGTATTTATTGCTACTTTCCTTAAGGTATTTAGGTTCGCCAATATATATTATAATATCCTATATAGTTATGCAGTCAATTATGTGATCACCATTCATCATTCTTTATATTCACGTACTGCAAGCTCATAAAGGAGGATTAACAATCATCATTCTTAAGCTCATTCGATTAGTTACTTTATATAAATATAAAGATTTTCCATTACGTGTTTGTGGAATAAAACTAAACGTCTAAATCACAGTAAGAAATCCATCAATAGTACTTATATCTTTAAAGCAAAACAACTGATATGGCCAGAACCACAATCCAATTTTACTTGTGCTAGTTGAGTGTGACTCTGGGAAATACTAGTTGTTTTGTTTGAAAAATCCTTGACTCTTTAGTGAATATTGTACTTTGGTTTAATTGTTGATATCTCTATACATAAAGTTCGTTGAGTTTGTTTGTTCTTTTGCTTGTTTGGTGGTTCACCCATTTTCCGTGGATATAGATACCTGAAATTAAATATATATTATTTATTACCTGAATAAAGTTAAATGAAAGAAAATTATCACTATGTTCCCAAAATTAGAACCAGGGTAGTAAGTGTCTTGCGTGCTCGCCAATGACAGTAGTTCAAATGTATTATATATAAATGTAACAATTTTGTTTTAATTTATTATTTGTGTAATATAAACACTGGTAATAAAATTCCTGAATGACTGTATCATGCAGAGAAAACTTGAGATTTATAGCAGTTTTGTCTGGGGTTGTTATATTTGCCATAATGCCTCAAATACAACAAAAACCTTTTAAGGTGTATAAAAATGATATTGATGAAAATATTTAAGGGTAGCCAGGGTAGCCCACTGGCTTGCGTGCTTCGCCCATTATAGTAGCACAAATGTATTAAAAATAAATGTGACAAAAAAAAAAGATTGAACTTAAAATTTGAAAAATATCTGCAATGCATTTAAAATAAAGGCATTGAGCCAAGATAGCCTGTTGCTTGCGTGCTCGCCGAGTTAAAGATTAGAAGATTCGTAGTAGGTTGAATAGAAAACAATGAACCAAAGTACATTGAAGCAAAACCTATGCAGGTTTTAGATAAGGAGGATGTCATCCATGTGGAAAATTTAGAAAAGAAAAAGAATTGACAGATGGCAAAAAAATATTGCTCCAATTTGACAATGAGTGAATTTGTAATAGATGGTACAATGTATTTTTCTATTGCCTCACAATCATATTGTCGTATTAATAATAGGATGCTGCAAACATAATCGACTAATGCAATGAGGAAGTTGAGAAAAAGTAAAGGCCCAAGAATCTAATATTCAGGAAAATGCTTAAATGTTAGACCTCATTATGTTCACATTTATTTATTATGAGATAATTATATGTATATATACGTCAGGGGCTATTTAAATGAGATGAATTTTTAATTCAAGGCATAGTTAAGCAAATTGGACCTGGGGGTGATCTTCAAACTGTACGAGTATCTTTGGACATGATAGTCCAAATCTTGCTCTGACCAGGTTTTCGATTCAAATAATATAACTTAATGTTTTGTTAAACATAATTTTTGTTTTTTAATATTGAATTATAATTCAATTTCTTACTGTTGGACCTGCATTGTTTAATTTTTTTATTGGTATTTCTTCTTATCAAGCTATATTGTCATATTGAGTTTCCAGCTGTTTTTTATCTTTCTTCTCCATTACTTTTACGTTAGCTTCTCAGATTTTACTTTGCTCTCTGATGACATAAATTGAAAGGCCGCAGAGCATTTATTTCTATTGTTTTCCTTTTGCTCTGGTGGTTTAAACTTCATCGATGGCATCACATGTTTATTTATTGTTATTTTTCTGCATATATATATATATATATATATATATATATATATATATATATATTCAACCACAATAAGAAAATGGGAAAACAAGACTAAGATCTTTCAACCGTAACAAGCGGTCTTCGTCAGAGTCAAAAACCCATCTGAGTTGTTTTTCAGTCTTACTGTGTTTTACTAGTCTTGTTTTCCAATTTTCTTATTGTGGTTTCATCATTTATTGTTATTTCACGTGTTTATGTGAAATCTTTGTATATATATATATATATATATACCATATATTCACTCAAAATTTGAAAAAAACGATCCAAACTGGACGCAAATCAGCTCAAAAACGAAGAAAAGCAACACACAGAGAAAGAGACACACTTACAAACTCAAATTTTTGGATCATTTGAAAATTTGAGTTTGTAAGTGTGTCTTTTTCTCTGTGTGTTGCTTTTCTTTGTTTTTGAGCTGATATATATATATATATATATATATATATATATATATATATGTAAAATAAATTCAAAACGAAGGAAACACACAGAAAGACACAGACATAACTCACATCGATATTTCGACCATCGTCGTCATCAGGAGGTGTGAAGAGCGAAGAGCGAAGAGTCCCGCAGGAAGACAGGGCAGCGACTGCGGGACTCTTCGCTCTTCACACCTCCTGATGACGGCGATGGTCGAAATATCGATGTGAGTTATGTGTGTGTCTTTCTGTGTGTTTCCTTCGTTTTGAATTTATTTTATTTAAAAAAGTCCGCTGGACCGTTTTTTTTAATTGTATATATATATATAATAAATTGCGTATAGTTGTACTTTGAATACTGAAAAACTTTGGTTGAACCCACTGAAAAAACTCGCTGACAAATATATTTCTTATACGACTTATATCACTATATTCCGGAAAGCAAGTACTCTAGAACGTTCAAGGTAACAAATGAAAAAAACTATTAAGACAATTTGAGTTAATGATTCCCAAAAATTTGGGAATAAAAAGAAATGTAAAAGGCAATTACAAATAAGGATCATAAACGCAGATAAATGAATAATAAATGATTTAAATAATTAAAATAATAAAATAACTTAAGAATAAATAAATATAAAATTGATATCATCAATGATTGACCAAACAGTCAACCATTTGTACTTTGAATAGCACTACAGGGAGCACAAGTAAAGCCTGCTGATCATTAAAAGTCAATTCACTTAACAACCACCTGTAGGAGATAGCCATACTATTCATATCAGCAAAGATCCAAATTAAAATGATTAATGTTAATTAAATTAATTTTACAAAAGTTTTTAATAATCTAGTAATTTTTTTTTGTAAATATTCCTTACTTCAATATATTTCTACTCAAGCAGATTGTATTAAACTAAGAAAAATGAAAGACCTAAGGAGAAAACCAGATATTAAGCAAAGATTGCCAAGATTATGGAAATTTGCCTTCTTTCTAAAGCTTATATTTTACAGTCTCTGAAATTTATCTAAAGGAATGTTTCTTTTTTTTTCAGTAATTAACGTAGTTTTAAACCCATTATATTTTTGATATGGAAAATCTTCGCAAATATTAACATATTTTTTTTTAAAATTGCAGTCACATTCGAACGTAACTTCTCCGTGTATTCATTCCTGTGTTTCTCTATATATACAAGAAGGTAGGAAAGCCGGTGTGTATGTAGTACCTACATGCTATGAACGTGCTTTGTTTTAAAGCGTTTTAGATATCAATTAAGGCTCAATGTATTTTCAGAAATTGGATCGAAGAAAACTGATTACCTTCTGTGCAATATTGAGAGACTTAATGTAGTCCACTATAGTCGAATATGGTTGACTCTTAATAGAGCACTTATATACGAATCACCATTCAGGTTGTACAATGTATACACTAATGCATTGCAATGTACTACATTAATAATGATTAAACTGAAAAGCGCTTTACTAGGAAAATGTTCAGAAAAATTCAAGAGAAATATATTTTCTTGCATAAATGGATAAAATATATGTTGCTTAAATACTTTTTATAAGATATACTTACATAATAATAATACATACTTAAAATAACAATGAGGGAAATTAAATCATTTTATTTACTAATGTCTAGATGCTTAACTGAATACGAGGACCGTAGCACCAGTGTTGTGTTTGATGCTATACAGATACACATTTCCCCTAGTGCGTGTAAGAGATCATGATCTGTCTAGTGGTAACGTCCTTACAATTAGTACTGGGAACCAGGTTAGCTCAGATGTTAATGTACTCGACTTTGAACTGGTAGGTCGGGGGTTCGTTCCCCACCTGGCCCTTGATTTATTCACTTGGGAGGTTAATAAATCTGATCAAGTCGTCACTCAGAGCTAAGCCAATAGGTCCCAAGCCTGTACGATGTCTGGATACTCGTTAAAGATCCCTATTATAAATACTAAGGTAATGTGGCTCGCCCATTTCTAAAATGGGTGACAAATAATAAATGAACCACGATTTTCGCCCCTAGAACAGCACTAAAAGGTGGAAAGCCTTATAAGTGTAGGCGTTCGAAAAAAAAATCAATAGTTCTGAAAATGATTGGTTCCACTATTATGCTCTTCAATTTTCCATAAGAGAGGCAAAAATTGTTACTGGTGGTGACCTTGGGAAAGTAAACCAGTCTATTCCCTGTTTTACGATTTTAGAGAGTAATAAAAGTCCCTAATTTAATGAAATTCAGCAAAGATAATTTTAGTGCTCCCCATGTAAAATGAACCAGGTAAATTGGTATTGTAATAACTAAAACGATCGAAAAATCATTAACCAGTCACTTGTTCCTCTCTTGAATAGCATTATAACAAGTAATGTGGACGTTGAAAGATAAGAAGCAGCCGTTGATTGCTTTTCATTACAAATAAGTTATCGTGCGCTAGTGTCACAACTGGGGAAGGCTAAGGAGACGATGTTTGGTGGATGATGAGGAAGTGAGAGAGATTAGTGAATCCAGGTACTAATAGAAACGTGTACCATTTATGTCATATTCTGCTTATTCCACCTACCGTAGAAGAAAATTTGCCTTCAATAATTAAGTTATAAATACATATAGTTATACTAAAATTAACATTGATTAAGATTACATAATAAAAAAATCTGGAGTGGCCTTCACTCAACTTTACTATAAGTAACTTAATATCAAATTTCTTGAGTATATAATATATAACGTGTCAATTAAGCATAATGTAAACATCTAAATGGGATATGATTATTAGTCTTTCATTCCTGAGGTAGTAGAGATAGTGATTGAAGGACATATCAATATATAAGCTTATTTTTGTATATCACACAGCTGATGCAAATAATTTCATTAGTATACCTTCAGCTGTAATAACATTTTTGAAAAACCCATGTGAACATTTCTAGAAACGAAATATTCTCCTACAAGAGAACATGGATTTTGTTCAAATAGCCAGTGGATTTCTTACATCGTTTACTTGACATCCTTCTACATTGAATATTAAAGTAAAATTTTCAAATTTAAAACAGGAAAATACCGTTTTTTTCTCTGAAAAACATCATAAACAGCAAAGAAAATGTTTTAAGGTGATTTATAATTAAAGATGTACGATAATTACAGTTATTAATCTCTAAACGAAAGATTTATATTTTGCATTATCTTTTACATTTTTGGTTTTTAACAGAATTATTATACTGCAAACTTTATGGCTTCTTAGTAATTTAATAAGATCATTTTCCTTCCCCTTTGTCAAATAATATATATACGAATTTTTTTTTAATGAGTGTTATCATTTACCTGCACAATGATGATGAGCAGTTACTATGCGAGTAACAGACCAGATCAGAGGGACATGTTATTATCATTAATCAAAAGAAGAGTTACAGGTTTGAAAGAATGTTTCATTTCTGATGCAATTTTATTCTTTGTTGCAAATCTCTAGACAAGCGTGTCCAAAACTGATCTTAAATTTGTATTTGGTATCAACGAGTACGAATACTTCAGGTGTTATTTCCAGCTTGCAGTCCTGTATATGGCCAGTGAGATATCACTCCTATATAAATAGGCTGGAATAGGGACGGAGTAGTCAGGGGAATGTGAAGTATGTGAGTTAGAGGATGAGAATTTAATTAGGATTATATTTCAGCCAGAACAGTGGATAATTCTTCAAATATATAGTGCAGAAAACCCATAATTTCCAGTAAATGATTTCATCATTTTAACTCCAGCTTCACATAGACTTAATAGATGCTGATCTCCATGGAAATAATTTGATAGTAAATAATATTGTATAGAAGTCTGCAAACTAAGTCAACAAAAGATGAAATTCATGGCATATTCCGTGGAATAAGCCTAAAAAAATAGCATTGAACCCAAAATATCTAATCACTTCAATGCCTTAAGCAATGGTGTCAGAGTAAAGTTAATAACTAATAGTCCGAATGAGATTGAGTGGGATTTGCCAATACACAACTCTCATTCAATAAGATTGAATGTTAGGAGTGAACAGTCCTCCAATATATTTCTTCAAACACTTGTTTGATATTATTTCAAAAAATATTTACCTTCCTACATTTGCCATAGAACATGTATCATAGCAGTGCTGTGCATGTATCTACAAATATTGTTTTTCTTATTTTTTTTATTCCCTTTATTACCTTTCTCAATATATTCTAGTTGAAAAATTGTTTGACTTCCTTATTTAGAGAGATATCTAGAAAACACAATTCTATACATTCAATCATATTTCCCTCTACAGTCAAACTCCATTTAGTCCTTTGTTCAATTTTGGTCGCAAATAACACAACCAAACTATTTTCAGACAGTAATATGGATGACAAACAGCCATAAGTGTTTATTGGCTGATAAATTGATAGCGTTTATTTCCTTATTAGCTAATAATATTATGCTGAACAGATAAGTTTGAAATTTAGAAATAAGCCAATAAAATAAACTGGCTTTTTTATATTTCTATGATTAGTATTCTACTTACTTTACAACATAAATATAAGCAATGACTAAGAAACTTATGAGTATATAATTAAATAATTTTTTGTCTATAGTAGAATTAAAATATGTTTAAAATTGTGATAAAAATAAATGGAATCATATTGGCTCTTGAAGTGTTTTCTAAAATGTGTACCTAGATGAAATATATTTTAGGTATTATACGATTATTTTGTTTAAGAAAATTAATTATATTCATGTTAAGTTTTAAATCGAAATTATATCGTTTTCTTTTTTGCTCGACGTGTTTCAAAGTCCACTCATATACAACGGAATTGAATTCCCTTAGGTTTACAGTTGTATGCATTCTAGTATAACCTGTATACGTTTACACTTAATACATCCTTCGTATGTAACGATTTTAGGTTACTATTTTAAATGCATATTTTGGACCCGTATTCTACAAATATAAAGTTCCTGAGTTTTGTTTGTTTGTTCACTAATTTTTCTTGGAGATGGTGACCTGAAATTATTATAGTCTTTAATTTTGTTGTGACTGGCTTTGTTGTGGTTGTATAATATAATAAATAATTAGATTAGGGGGTCAGGGTAGTCCAGTGTCTTTCGTACTAGCATCGGCTTTCTACAATATTATTTAATAATAATTCTCATTAGAGGGTCAGGGTAGCCAGTAATATACAATAAACTACTACATTGGAGGTTAAGAATGAATAATTTTAGAAATAAACTTGAAAACAACTGTCATATAAAATACAAATGTTCTAAGGTAATATTATGAAGATACATTCCTTTTATTAATGTTGGGAAAATAAATTAAATTTTTCAATTACAAAGTTTTGTTTGTTTTAAATATATTTTATTGTATATCTAACTCGAATTGATGTTTTATTCATTTATGAATTGAAATATTTTTTTTTATCCTTTTAAATTATTTTGTTTTGCTAAATATACTTACTGTGTATATATCTTGAAGCATCTTACCAATACTACATCAAAAGCTTAAGCCATATAAGAATCTGTTTCCGTGCCTTAATAACAAGAAAGAACAATTAAAATTATCCTTTTTAATCATGTTCAGTGAATTTATTTCAATCACAATTGCTATAATTTCTGAGTGACACAAAAGGTCACGGGTCTAGTTATGTTATATTACTCTTAGTTCTTCAACTTCAATTTTTAATGAATCTCAATTCGCCGAGCTTTAGTGATACATTTTAAAATAAGATCTGCTACTCATTTAATGTAACATACATGCAGAGGTTATTGATTGAAGATGGTTGGATTGTGTGAAGAGTAATATGCACATATTATGGGTAAAATTCATACCCTCATCTCTTTAAGTCTCCCTTGACCTATTTTCTATTTACTCACAATCCACAAATCGTTCCAAATACCTGAATGTTCACTCACTGAGGATCCATACCTTAGTTACTTCCCTGACTGAGAGGGTTACCTCTTTTTCAACAACTCTACAAATATTAGTCCGCTATCAACCGTCAGTTGTGATTGTTATTATTATTACTGTGAGAAACAGATCCAGGCTAATGCCCAAGAAGAAAAGGGGGTGTTTTAGTTGGTAGTCTGGTTTACTGGGAGCCCAGCACAATGTGCGTAAATGCATTTCACCTCCTTACATAAAAAAAAATTATTATTATTATTTGAGGGTGATTATAGCATTGCGTCTTAAAAAACTATTGTACTTCCCCCTTTCTGTACTAGAGTACACCAGCAGTTAACTTTGACGCCTCGAAAAAGCTGAGCACTTTTGTTTGGTCCAACAGTAAAAGTTCTTCTATGGTTTTGTTGAATGTTGTGAAGCACCTACCTCTCTGCTGACAAAGTTTCCTGACAGTTAGCCAGCAGGTGCAACGGTGTTTCTTCCCCTTCTTTGCAGAATCTTCACAAACCATCATTTTTAATACCCATTCAGACTCCCTACGTTTTGGGAGAAAGTGACTTTCTTTCTCCTTCTTCGGGAATGTCTTCTTTGAGTCCTTACATGCACTTGTGGGAGGTTGGCTCCCACTAGCTAGCGCTTTTGGACCCTCTGCGCTTCCGGAGGATGGTCTCCGAACTTTTTTCTCCTTAGTATCATATAGGGAATATGATCTATGAAGCTCTATTGGTTCAGAGCACCGTATACCGGAGTAAGGCTATTTATTCAAGTGGGCCACCTGGTACCCTAGAAGCTCCGTTTTTAATACAGTAACCCCTATATCATCCATCCTTCGACACCAATCGCATAACACCTTGTATTGGGGCTTGTTATTATTATTCAACTTTCCAACAAAAGTAGTGATAGAAAGTGTATAAAGTCATACAGAGAATATTTTAGTTAAAATTGGTAAGTATGGAAAACACGAAACAAACAAGTTGAAAAACCTTGAAAGTTACGTAACAAAGAAACAGGATTTAATATCTCGTTTTGTGATACACGCCTATTACATATACTGTTTCTAATCATAATAAAACACTAAATGCTGTTGTCAATACATTGATGTACTATGACATAGAATGTCTTTTAAATATGTATTTATTTTAGAAAATACCATTTAATGTTTGCAAATTTATTAAATGTCATTGATATTTGGTTTATAGCCTACAATCCCTTAATTGTTTAGTTAGCTATACCTTAATAGGTAAAAAGTTAGAACATGTGTCTATGTAAGACTGCAGCTTGTGGTTTCTACTTTAGATCTAGTTGAGAATTCCTAACAAGGTTTCTCTTGTTGAATCTTGGATCATTAGTGCCTAAAGAGTACACAAGTAAAGGGCAAACTCTCTCCTTTTCGCTGATACTCTGTAAAGTTTCATTACCAGATTTCTTGGATAAAACTTATTTCTGTGAAAGAGAAACAGTACTACACAAGCATAAAATTAGTTGGCTAATATCAATTGTGGAAATCTCAAAGATATATTTACACAAATAGATAACATTACATACCAAAATTTCATTTTTTAGAGACAGTCATTGATTTGGCCTTAATTTGGATCTATAAACGTATATGCAAGGGAAACCTACATGAAATATGATTATGAGTCTGAAAATCCAATTATATATCACTTGGTCCATCCATGACCAGCTATTGGATAACCAAGATTCATATTTTGAATTTTTTTTTTAATATTTTTGCATATTGTTATCATGTATAGCAGCAAGTAGGAGGGTAACCTATTGATCCAGATCAAAAATGTATCATTAAGAATTTTCTCAACAAGAAATTTGTATGCTCCAAGTAAAATGATGATACTCGCTTAATAAAGGGTGATATTCTCCTTATCATACCTAACAGTTCTATGAGGTAAATCAGATCACGTCTTTTATCATCTATTGTTTTAAAAATAGTGACTAGAGCTCAAACTAAAAGGCAACAAACACGAACTACAGGATTTCCCAACATGAACTATATATAATATATATATATATAGCAGTGGTTCCCAACCTGTGGGTCGCGACCCCAAACGGGGTCGTGACACCAATCCCATGGGGTCGCCAATTGATTTTGACCCGAATGTGAATATTATATAAAACACGGTAAAAACAGAAGACAGTTAAATAAATAACATTATGAAATAAAATTAAGAAAATTATATAAATTCAGTAATATCAGAAATCGCAATAAGGAATTTATTGCCCTTCCCAACAACTTACTTATGTGAAACAGCCTTCTCCCAACTACTCATCCTTAAAAACAAGTACCGAAATAAATTAGATGTGGAACACGACTTGAGGTGTGTCATATCTACAACGGAGCCCAGGATAGAATTGCTAGCTAAAAAGCTACAATACCAGCCATCTCATTAAGGTCAGTTCATAAACATACTTTAGTAAAGTTACATAACGGTATGAAATTTGTTTGTTTGAATACTTCGAAATTGATTTGCAATTAATTAATGTTTTGTAGGAGCTTTGAAATTAATGAATAAATTCTATATTAATCATATATTCAAGGAATATATGATATTATATAAGTATATGATAGGAATATATGATAATTTATATGATAATATAAGTTACTTCACTAAAAAAATTGCAATATATGCCAGTTTCGTATAGAAAAAATAAATGTATAAAAGATATTTTAACGATTGGGGTCGCTTCCTGATTGCTTGTTCTAAAATGGGTCGCTATATTTGAAAGGTTGGGAACCGCTGATATATAGAGTAAATATTAATCGGGTTTTTGTTAGTATTTAAGGTTCAAATTCTAATGTTACGGTCTTTACTTAAAACCATTTTCATAGGCCTACAACATAGAAATGAATTGACAAAATCATTCATAATTTACAATATTTTATATACGAGTATAATAAATTGTTTCAATATATGTAAAATTACAAGTAGAAATAATGGAACTTACAGTAATATGAATATATATAAATTCTGCTCTATATACTTGTATGTATATCGATGTTTGGTCCAGCGTCAAACAATAAACCAAAAAACTCAAAAAAACAACATAAACCAATGTTTTTATCTGTACTTTTAGACATCTTCAAGGCTTGGTATGTTTCATTCATTTTAAATATTTTACATTGTTTGTTCGTATTCTAATCAAATCAAGCACAATAGTTAATTAGAAAACAAACTAACATTGTCAAATCTTTTAGGAGTGAAAATACCAATCTCTGAATATGCCTAGAAATATAGAAAAAACGTTAACTTAAAGAGGTTTTTTTGAGAACAATTTGACGCTGAACCAAATCTAAATAAATGAAAGCAATATTGAAGTTAATTAATTTGGTATATTAAAATAATTGAGTTTGGTTAGGTAATATATTTTCATTCACCAATGTTTAGTGTGTGCAACTCAAGATATTTTAAATAAGAATATAATTTTCTCATGAAGCATTGGAAGATTTTTTAGATTTTATTTCATTCCTGGATATTATTTCCTTTGAAACAATGTTCATGTTTTATTAATATCGAACCCAAAATCTTTTCATAATAATTTCAACAAAATATCTAAATGATTTAAATTCTTTAATAAAACTTGTTCTCCATTTTTTTTTCTTCACAGAGACTAAAAACCTTTTTATATGAAAAAGCAGATTCTTTTGCAAATATTTCTGCGAAATCACATATACATCTTCCTTTATGTCGGTTACATTTCAAACAAACATTTTTATCTGATTATTTCTTCCCCACATACTTTATAACTGAATGAAAGTGAAATATAATGTATGAGCATATTACAAATATTTTGCTATCAAAATAAAATTTAAACTAAAAGAAGATGCTGATGTAGCACAAATAAGGGGTATTGTCTAAAATATATATTGCAAATATAATATTACCATTAATATTATATAAAAATTGATAGTTCATCGAATGCAAAGTGTGGCCTATAGACTGCATCAATGAGTGGTTACCACAGTTGTAAAGTAGGTATTTTTGATGGATGTCCTTCCATACATTTATAAAAATAAGGTATATATGCCTTTAAAAAATCAAACTCTGTTCTAGATATATCCAACATTTCTTTAGTCCAGTCTTTTCAATACATAGGTAGGGCATCCATATTTAAGGAGACCATTAATTATCTGAAGTTTAGATTCATTAGATCAACTCTTAATATTGTCAAAATGACAAATTTTAGTTCTACAAAATAGTACCTTTAGTTTCCTGTACATGTAATTATATATGTAATAAATTCATAGAGAAAGTCCTGCAAAGAGTTTATGAGTGGCCTGTTGATGAATCAACTTTACACTTTATCCAAATGTATACTTTATAACGTAGATGTGCTCTTATGTTCCAAGACAATATTGCCTTTTAATGAAGTAACTTTGCTGGCCAAAATGTTGTTTTAAACAAAATTTGTATCGCATACCCTGCTAATATTAGACGACTGAAACTTCAGGGCTATTATGAACCTGACAGAAGCAATTCCTAAAAAAACTCAAATTTTTAAAATGAAATTTGAAAGGTGTTTTTCGCAATAAAATGAAAAAAAAATTGAATTATGATTTATTTTGAAAGCTTGTAGACAAAAAAAGAGTTCTTACCATTTGATAGATCATAATGGAATTATACCTCTTCAGAGAGAAAGAGCAGAATACTTGTTCAAATTACATGGACAAAAAATTTGCATTTTAGGAAGGCAGTGGACCTTCCAAAGAAATATTCTGCTACAATAATCGATTCTTCCGTAGAATATAGGATCATAACTTAAACCTTTATTTTTCAGTCTTAATAATAACTGCTACTGCTATGAAAAAACCACTATTATCATTAAAGATGGTTTTGATACTATCGGTTAAATACTAGATAAAGAATGCGAAAGTATTTTAACAAAATTAATTTAATTAATTTCAATTTAATTAATTAAACTAATCTATATAAATAACAAAAATGTTTTGTCTGTGAATTCGTCAGAACTGTCTCATTTCAAGTTATCTTCATGTTTTATACATAAGAGAAACCGAATCCACCCTTAGAAAAATTTCTGCTTGTTTTCCGCAAATATTTGTCAAAAGTAAACTCAACCACCATAAATCGTAGCAAGCTGATACTTTGACAGTAGGATTTGTGTATGTCTAACAAAATATCTAAGATTTGACTGGATTACAAATTCAACGCAGAAGCGAAGTTGTGAACTTTTAAGCTGTGTTTGGATGACAACACAGTCATTTTTATTTTGAAAATATACCAGTATTTTTAGTTGCCTGATTATGGTGCAAATAGGTATTGTTAACTGATTTTAATTTCGTTTGCGTTTAAGCTCCCAGCAAGTGCTTATTGACAAATTGTTTCCCGGAGTTCAAGACCTGCTATCTATTCAGAATAACTTAATTGTGAACGAGAGATTCTCAGCCCTACTATTGAACAGGTAGGAAAAGTGGACGAACAAACTCTAACGCTGTATCAAGCTGAAGAAAGAACTTACAAGTCAGTAAACAGAGTCATTAGTGATGAGGAAGCAGTTCATTATCCAACTGAATTTATTGACTCTGTAACTGTTTTCTCATGAGTTAAAACTTAAAGTAGGAGTACCAATCATATTGATCCAAAATTTGAGTGTCCCAGAAATGTGCAACGGGACAGGACCCCGAATTTGTGATCTGCACAGATACGTCATAGAGGCGGACATCATGACTGGGTCTGATCATGAATTAGGAGTCTGGGTGTATACCACTCATACCCTTGATCCCGAGCAACTATCCGTTTTTATGCAAACAGTTGCAATTTCCCATCAGCATCTGTTTCGCAATGACGGTAAATAAGTCGCAAGGCCAAAAGCTCTATCTACGGCAGGAATTAAAGTTAATGAGACGAAGTGTTTCATACATGGTCAACTGTAGGTTACTTGCTCAATGGTCAGAGGTTCCAAGTCTCTGTTCTTCCATGCAGCTGAAAGAACAGGAAGCTAATATGGTGTATATATACAGAGGCACTTACTTAACACAGTAATAATAATTATATTTTCTCTTACTCTACAATTTCTAATAATATTTTGGAATACCACATACCAAAATTCTATAAAATAACCGTCAAAGTCGAGAGCATCTTCTAGTATATTATATGTTAATATATATATTTGTGTATAACTTCATAATTAAAAGTTTCAAGACAATTTAGTAGAAGTATTAAATAAAATGCATTTAACTGACCAAGATTTACAGAATCTGGTCTCTGGTTTTAGCTCTCAAAGAGAAAGAATAATGGAGTCTTCTTTATTTATCTCAAAGAAAAGATTCTATCATTTGAAAGTTAATAAGCTTGTTTCATGGTCGGAATTGAATTAATTAGAGACTTTTTTTAATCAGCATGATGAATAAATTTTGAATTCAAACTACCAAGTAATCAGTTCTACTTTAGAATAATCTTTTATAATACTGAAACTATTTGTTCTATATCTACTTAGATTTATATATTTCTTTAACTCCAGAGATTGAAATAATTTGGTAATTTTAAATTAACTTCCAATTTGCTATGTTTGCCAAGCATAATTGATTATCTCGTTCTTCATCAATCGAGATTGTTCATGATTCCCTGATACTTATGGGTCTTCGGACAATGACGAGTGTCAAAATATAAAAATGGATTTTTCAGATGTGTGATTAAATTTTAGATTATTCTCTTCTTGTATGTATGTATGCATGTGTGTGTGTGTGTGTGTGTGTGTGTGTGTGTGTGTGTGTGTGTGTGTGTATGTGTGTGTTTCTGTATGTTTGCGAGGATGCATATCTTCATTTAATGGTTCATGAATTATTGCTTTTAATAGAAATAGTTAGTAATTAATAGTTTTAAGAGTGTTATTCTTCCACCATCAATCAAAATTTAATTACAGTTAACCCTCACTTATCGCGGATAATGGGGACCGAAGATACCCGCGAAATGCGAAAATCTGCGAATAATGGACGCACCTTTATAAAAGCCACTAAAGCTCAAACAATGACCTTTCCAACAGAGAGAGAATCCTGACCATACTGAATACTGTACTGTGTTGTAAATAAAAATGAAAAATAAAAAGAAAAAAATAAGAAATTATTAATAAAAAGAATTACGTCTTTACCGACTATAGGAGAGAAAGAGAGAGAGAGAGAATTATACCCACAATGTATTTTACAGTAAACAAGAATACAAGTGAAATTAAATAAAAAAAATCGTAACTATCCTTTATTGTAATTTATAGATGAAAAGGCCTATTTTTTGACTTCTATTTCTTGATATTTTTATTATTCTTTTGTTACAATTGATTATGTTTTAATATTTTTCATTAATTTTTAGTCCGTCTTGAATATTTGTTAATAGCTTTTATTAACCTTTAATTTAATGCTGTAGAATATATTTTGACCCAGAAAGTCACTGGTTGTTTGATATCTTTCTCGATCGTACAAGAAGAATCCTGTATATTTTCTTCTCTAATACTAACTACTATACTTTTTCATTACGAGTTGTATTTTTTTTTATTTTTGACTGTAATTAAAGTTGAATATTTTTTATATTTTTTAATTTTTAATTGAACATTTCAGGACTCTGCAAAACACTGAACCCGCGAAAACTCAACCGCAAGCTAGCGAGGGTTTACTGTATTATTTTGGCTTACTGACATGTTCCTATGATATGAAGCAGTATGACACATATTTCTCTGAAAAAAAAAAAACTTCAACAGGAATTACCTTTTGACCAGTTCCAAAAAGTCAACACTATTCAGCTACTGGAAAATATGTAAATGTTGTTCAAACCTTTACGGTGTTATTTTAAATTACATAAGGAAGATATAAAGTCCATTCCTAAAAAAAGTAGATACTTCTAAGGAAATGCTGGAGTCTCTTCTCTAATGAACCTCTATCCGTTCATGCACGCTACCCTCGAGTAATTCACCATTCTTCTACTCAACAAAGCATTGAATTTCTATTTCCATAAATCATTTAATTCTCCTGACAACACTTGTCGTCACCATTAGCATGAAATGACAGTTTGAACACTTCTATCTTTACATTAATAAGTTCCAAAATCTTCATATTAAAAATATTATGTATCGTTCCCTTTCTCTTCGGAGTAATCTTTTATTAGTGAAATACAAGAGAAAAATCCAGCATTATAAAACATAACAAGCAATTTTAGAGCATATAATATTTTAGTAGCTTCTTGAATGAATGTCAACTAAGCTATGTCAAAAAACTTAAAAACTTTACGATATATGTATAAATTTATATAGCATTACTTATTTTAACAACACTATTAGGTTTAATGGAATACAAAATTTAGTTTGCGACACTGTAATAGAGGCAAATAGGTATGCGTATGAAGTATACTTGTGATAATGAAGCTAAATATGTGCATGAAAATGAATAAATAAATAATTAAGCGCACAACAAAATACAGTGACAGACTGGACAAATAGGTACCATGTCACCCAAAGACTTGGGAAACTATTGAAGAAAAATATTAATAATAATAATAATAAAGGTAACATTTTCCTGAAGATACAAAATAGGCTTATAAACCAAGCTCTAAAAGAAAACACTCTAATATTAGCAATCTAGTTTTTCATAAAACACTGAAGTAAGTTTGTTTTGATCCGGCCTTTTGTAGTACTAAACAATGTGAACTGCCTAACCTACACTATTTTAACGCAGGTGTAAGTATACTTAGTTATCTTGCTAGCATTGACATCTTGTGCATTTCTAGTGTGTTGTATCACCTGCATTGCGCTAGATACGATTTATTCCATGTAAGTCTGATCACTAATTCCTCAGCCTTCTTGCGAGTAATCGCAGATAGTCCGTTGGTCAGTTCAGTAGCTTCCTATCATTCAGGCCAGGCCCCCTCTCATGATTCTTCTGTTAATGAGCGCTGTAAAAATTAAATCCTAGGACTATTTTCCAGACTACTTTTAAGGCATCCTAAAAAGGGCTTATTCTTCACTGGACGCTGGAACACTACTACTCGTAACTTGATCTGTTTTACACTTTTTTTTTATTTTACCAATATTTCTTCAACTCCTTTTTATTTGTTTCTTTATTTTTGATCGTTTTGATCCTATATTACATCTTGTTTGATATATAATATATCTTTTAGATTATTATTTTTCATTTTTTTTCACTAATTTATTTTGTTATCTAGCTTGTATTTATTTCCTATTTTTTTGTACTTATTTCTTTGTTATGATTATTATTACTATCATATTTTTATTGTTACAATAGTATTTTTATATGAGGTCATTACTGCACGCACACAAATAATAAATAAATAAAACATATATTTTTAGGCCATTCAGTTGATACGATTTTAGAATATGTAAGCAGGTGGGACTATTTTGAAAATCCATCAGAACTTTGATAACTAACAAGCAAACAAACTCTGCAACTCTATCAGATCTGATCAATTTTTTTTTCGAAAAAAAAAAGAAAATTTCTTTAAATAATGAAGACATTCATTGTTACTTCTCTAATTAAGAAGTAGTAACTGAACTAAGATCAGTCAATTAATATATATTAATCAGTCAATTATCAAACAATAATTTTAAAATTCACTATAAAGCTTAAATTATCATGTATTTTTTAATTAAATTTACTATACACATTAATTATGACAACGCTTACCTCTTTTCATGTTAGGAGTACTGTCAGAAAGATATATATTCAATTTACTTTGCTTAACGGATAATTACCAAAACTGCAAAACTGTTTCATTACTGACTCTCAGTTTAATCCATGTTGATAAACTATATCATGTGTGATATATATTTAACTATATTTTATTAAAAATAAAAAGTTTCGCTTCTTTTTAACAATTTTCTTTGTTTAGTCTAAAACTACTATATAAATTTTACAGCCCAATGGACAGTTATTGTGTAGATAACTTCCTACTTGAAAAAAATATCAATAAAAATGCAGACATTTTAATTAAAACCTATATATATATATATATATATATCAATGATCAAACCACAATAAGAAATGGGAAAACAAGACTAAGATCTTTCAACCGTAACAAGTAGTCTTCGTCAGAGTCAAAAACCCAACTGATATATATATATATATATATATTATATATATATAAATATTGATAACAGTATCAACTGTGGAATACAAACAAAACTATAGTTTATTGAGACTCGGTGAGTTCTTCAGGTTCAAATTAAACTCTCATTGCCAACGTTTCGGTCTTAATTTAAAACCTTTTTCATAGGCAGAAGTATAAATTTTGAAACAGAAAAAATAAGTATTGGATTTTAAAAAAATAGTATGTGGATTTTAATACAACTGTAGTCTGAATGAACACGTGACACTGAACTTTATATATATATATATATATAAAGAAAGAAAATGATTTTTTTTTTTTTAGTTAATATACTTTCTAAAAAAGTGCAGATTACTCGAAGGTTGGTGTGTGGTTTATGGGTTGACAATTTATTAATTATATAGCTCAGTTTATACAACTGTTAATTTTTGATATATTTTACACATACGCGCAAAAAGACACACACATACATACACACACACCCCACCACCACCATCACCAATACTACCAATACCACTATACAAGATAGAAGGTGTATTTTTTTAACCAACTTTAGAGAACTCAAAGCGACTTATTGTTGTTGTGAACCCTTTTATCGAAGGTTACCTCAAATTAGATAAATTAAAGTAGAAAGATCGGTAGTGCGCAATATAGCATGATGGAACAAACATTTTAAAGCTTTTAGTGTTGCACATTTCATTTATTATTATTTTATATATTCTGTACAAACACAAAGTAGCAAACGAATTTGATCAACTACTTTGAGTAGGATAGTAGGGTAGAGTTCCGACTTCTTTTCTTAGATCAAAATAAATAAATTACCTCATCTACACATTATTATAAATGTCGTAGGCTCTTTTCCTTCCCTGTTTTGATCACTGTGCACCTTAGCTTTCTAGCCATAACACCAATAAATCAAATCAGGCTGACGATTTTTGCGTGTTGCCCTTTCGTCACCCCCAGGTTTGCCACAATTAACTTGGGAGTGTCCAAGGTGGACCTCGAGGAGGGTACCACGATGCTACAATAGCGCATTTGACCAATCAATTTACTTGCGACATTCTACTAGGTTATGCTGGCCCCGGTATAATATAGGTGGCTCTTATTTTTCTTATTTAGGAAGAGCGACGGTCTTCTTTTTCCTCCCTACATTGTGTATATAAGAGATGTGTAAATAAAGTAGTGAGACTGGCAACGTCGCTTTCGATCTGGCAACGCTGGAGACGCGTGGCCTTGAGTAGCGTCAGGTGCACGTGTGATGCGCCTCCAGTATGAATCTGAACTCGCCACAGTCATTTGTTTGTCCGTAGCGTTGGTTTTCGTGAAATGGTTTTTTCTTGAGCGTTTTAAAAATGAGTGACCTCAAAGTTGAGCAGCGGTGTGCAATCAAATTTTGCTTCAGATAATGCAACCGAAACTTTTGAAAAACTTCAGGAGGCCTATGGAGAACGTGTTTTATCAAGGGCACAGGTTTTTCGGTGGTTTAAGGAATTTTTAGAAGGAAGAGAGTCGATTGAAGATGAACCACGAAGCGGAAGGCCTTCAAGTGCAAACACCGATGAAAATGTCAACAGAGTACGGAACCTTGTGCGTTCAGATCGACGCTTGACAGTCAGAATGATCGGGGAACAGTTGAATTTGAATCACACCTCCGTTCATCACATTTTGACCAATGAATTAGAGTGGGTGTTGCATCACGACAACGCGCCCTGTCACACTGCCATCTCAATAAACGAGTTTTTGGCCAGTAAAAACATTCCTGTTGCTCCTCAGCCTCCTTATTCACCAGACTTGAGTCCTTGTGACTTCTTCCTCTTCCCGAGATTGAAAAATCACCTCAAGGGAACTCATTTCGGGACACTACAAAACATACAAACTGCTGTAACCGACCAGCTGAAGGCCATTCCAGAATCCGAGTTCCAGCAATGCTACAATGATTGGAAGGACCGTCTCCAGCGCTGTGTGGCTTCCGAAGGGAACTATTTTGAAGGTGACAATATCACATTGTAATTATATTTGAATAGAAAATTTAAAAAAAATCAGTCTCACTACTTTATTCACACACCTCGTACTTTTTAAACTCCTGTGCGTGTGGCCTTTTAAACGCATTCGGGTATATTTGGCTGGCCTCGCTGCCTGTATTCCATTCCAACTGGATCCTTTCATATGAGTAGAGTGGACACACCTCCATCACATGTTCGATTGTCTTGGGGCTCAACCCACAGAGACATGTTGGATCCTCCGTCCGTTTGAATCGGTGAGCTCCGACCTTCCCGTCGCTACTCTCTCCCACTCCATACACTTTCCTTACATCTTCTTCCCATCTCTTCTTTGGTTTCCCCTTCTTCCTTTTCTCTGTTAGCGGAAGATGCCCGGTCCATTTTCATTTCCTGTCAAGTGAAGCTCTATCGATATCTTTTAATTTGGACTTGATGCTGATCCACTGATTGCTCCGTTCATCTCTTCTGCTGATACCAGTCATACTCCTTTCAGCCACTAATTATTATATAAAAAATCCTTGATTAGTTTCATTGCCAAATATTTCTTCTTTATTACAATAACAGCTATATAACGTTGAATCGTTTATAATAATATAAAATTTATTCCGAGCAGGCTACATGAATGCTTAAACTAAGCTTGCATAATCTATACGTCGGAATCGCTTTGGGAGAGGCAAAAAAATGACGCCTTTATAAATTTAAGAAACCCTTATCAAACTCAAATTTTAACAAAAAAAAATACAGTTCCGTTTGTAAATATATGCAAAAGGATATTCTTTTATTACTTCCAATAGCTTGCACTGAGCTGCTTGAAACTGTGTATCAACACCGGCATCGATTACATCTAGAGGACCTTTAAAACTGAACCCACCCAGGGTTTGACATGGGGGCAACACCATTAAATATTTCACCCATTTTCAACAAATATCAACTGATGTCTATGCTGAACTGACCCTTCTAACCAGTTAATTACAAACAAATTCCATACTCATTTTTCCTGCAGTTTTATTTAATGATAATGATTTTCCCTATCATTGCACTTATATTTGACCTTTAAAATTTTGGATATTGACTTAAAAAATCTTTGTCTATTATTCAAAGCAACAAAAAAACTTCTATGTTTTTATATTGTGATCAAAATTAATATAGTTTTTTTTTTATTTTCTCTGATATATGTGAGTTAGAATAATTATTTCAGCTGTTCAGAAATGCCGATGATATTTGTTTAAAGATAAATTTCTAACGTAGTGCAATCAGTTATGTCTGTGCTACAGTTGTACCCTTAGTAACCCGTTGTTTATACAATTAAATTGTTATATGTGGAGACTGCTTGATTAGCTTTTTACCCAACAAGATAAAGCTATATTTTCATTTTTAATAAAAATGAAAAAAATAATTAATCACTGCTTTGAATCTATGATATATTGACATTACATGTGTAATAGTCGGAACATTACATGTATCCCATTGATAAACACTTGGCAAAAATATCAACTTAAAAAGAATCAAACAAAAAAATACTAATAATAAAATTAATGATGCATAGAAAATGGAAGTTTTCTATCCAATGCCTAGGCGTATAGGTGTTATGATTACTGCAAGAAAGAAAAGTAACAAATAATTAAATTTTCATTTATCCGGTTAAGTAAAACAGAGGACAATCAGGTGTACATTTCGGCAACTAAGATTTATTTTTTTTATTCGACTCTCCTCCATGACATGTTGTCTACCTGCTGCATATGGTGCTATAGGTGAGCTGCTAAGTCTTCAGGGCTCCATTAGGGCGAGGAATTCAACTGTGCGTTGAACGCCAATAACAAATGATGTACGAGTAGGAATCTGCACCCGTTTGGTGCCAGTAGTCCTAGAGGTGATTCAGCCTGGTGACAACAGTTCCCTTATTAATGTATTTTCAATGGACATCGAAATGAAATTCTTCGTTGTCGAATTTCTTGTTGGCATCATTTCCAAATTACCTCATTCCTTGTGCCTTCGGCACCATTTATTTTTATAATCTGTTGCTTTTCAAGTCCTCTCACGGCATCTGCAATACACATACTTTCCAGTATAAACATTGGTCTAATAGAAAACTCGGACTAGTTAAATCTGGTAGTTAAGTCTGAAAGAATGTGATCCAAACATTGGTCTACTGGAGAAATTTTATCAGCTAGGCTTTTTCCGATACTGCATAAACAGTATTTGCAACTCCTGTATAATTTTATTCTTTAGTAATTAACGTTATTTTACTTGGATATTACTTAATTATTTCTAAGTACAAATGTTGTAGACCTGCAATCGTTTGTCAGAAAACGTATGGCTTTAATACGAAAAGAATTTATATGACATTTTCCTCCTGTATAACATTTTTACAAAATTATTCCAAATATACTGGCCTCTAAATAGTTTGGTATAGGTTTAATAAAACGATTACGGGCATCCTAGAGTATTAATGAAAACCATAAACTAAAAGAACGCCTTTAATATCACTCGAGTTTAAAATGTAACGCCCAGTCGAAATTGACCGGTGGAAACATATTACAGCATTCATTGAATCGTGCCAGCAATATATACAAATATGTGTGAACCAGAATACAAAGCTATCCGCATTCCATTTGAAATAACTCATATTTTTAGAAATAAAATATTTTGGATTTTGCTTAATTTATTGTGACTACTTTTTCTGAAAGAGTGTCATTTTCTAAAAGTTATATCAAAATTATTATATGTTAATGCGGTTTTTGTTTGGGTATAATCTGGATATACGATTATACATAGTTGGGTAATTCTTTTCAAACTAAATTTTCACTATTTTTGTCAGTAGAATTACAATTATTTAATTTTTCCAGTAGTTAAACAAATATTTGATATTTATCTATGTAGATCAAACACTAGTCAGCAAATTGGAAACATGACCAGTGCTTCTTGGGATTGAAGAAAACCCATAAATGTCCTCTTCCTCAACCACCATGGATTAGTGAACCACCAATACTGAAATTTTTAAATTCATGGTTTCATGAATTTTTATTAATTTTAAAGGATTACATTAAAATATTTTAAATTAACTCTTGAAAATACTTTAATTTTAAGTATATAAAGCATTAAAATAGTATGAAATTTACAGAAACGTCTTCTTGGAGCTAAAAGATTATCATAGTTTTAATTATTCTCATTTCGTTTCATAGTAACTATTGACATCAAATAATGATGTTAATGAGAAACAAAGCTAGGTGAACTTATTTTTTAATTAATGTGAACTTGAAACGATTTCAAAATAATGCATATGATGGTCTTACCTCCCACAAATCCATATCCTCCTCGTACACAGGGTTGTACAATCATTTCAAACAGTACGTGTTAGTAACATAATATCCGTTCTTCTTCGCCCCCAAGAAATGTTTCTGTAAAATTATTTCAGCAAATCAAGATTTTAGAAATCTTTGAAAACTTAAGAACTGAAAATCGTTTTAATCATTTAATACCACTTAGCAGTTTATAGATAAACTTAGCAATTCAACATAGTTGTTAATTTGATTCTTCTTAACAATAGGTTGTTTAAATGCTCAGATTTCTTAGTTCTGTTTATTTAATTTAGTATTTTTAGTTTGAGCAAATATTTAGTATTGGCAATATGTAATATCAACCCTACAATATTAAGTCTTTTAATAATACAGTAGTAATCCTTATCTTAGGTTCCTACTATTAGTTAGGGTAATTAGTTTGGATAATTATCTTTTATATAAAATTATATTAGAAATAAGAATAATATAGATTAAAACAATTATTTAAAAGAAACAAAACCTATATAACCATTTATTTATTTTTTCACTCTTTGTTTATAGTATTTAACTATCCCTTTCTAGCCTAATGTATGAAACCTAACTATATTTAATATAAACTTTTTTCTTTTTATCGGAGTTTTGGTCAGGATTAATATATGGATTCACCTTTTTACCAACGTTTCGTCTTTATTTCAAGACATCTTCAGGGCTATAAACTAACAAAAAACAATGGACATTTGTCTAATGTTCCAATGTTATCTTAGTTTATATTGCCATGGATTAATTGTAATTTTATAAACAGTGTTTTCAATAAATAAATAAACGGTTTTCAATAAATACCGTTTTGTTGTTTCGGTATTAGAAGCTAGCCTAGAGTAACTAAGTTTTTTGGAAATTTTTGGACATTTAAAACAAATGTCCATTGTTTTTTGTTAGTTTATAGCCCTGAGGATGTCTTGAAATAAAGATGAAACATTGGCGAAAAGGTGAATTCATATATTAACCCTGACCAAAACTCCGAGAAAAAGAAAAAAAGTGTTTATTAGTAATTGTGGTCATGAAAACATTACCTTCTTATATTTAATATATCAATAACATTTGTCTTAAATGTTCATTTGTTCAGTGATGTCATTTTCATAGTTTGTTATTGTTCTGTTACAGACGACTTGACAACTCTTGTGCTATATTGCATTGGCAAAATGGGAATAAGCAGTTCCTATGTGGTGCTTCCTCTGATGGCGTCGGAGCTGTACCCCACTGTCGTGAGGGGTCTAGGAATGTCAGCCAGTGCCGTCATAGGGATGCTAGGTCCTGTCTTTATTCCTCTCGTCAACTATCTGGTAAGTAAACATTGTCTTTCAAAAAAAATAGTGATCTACTCTTGATAAAACATCTAAGCTAAATTTGAGACATATAATGTACACTTTTAGTATTTTTAATGTATATATGAAAAGTTATAGTGTCATAAAGCGATGGAATATACATCAGCTACAGTTATTACTCTTTAATTTAAAAACTTATGAAATATTTCCACCCGCCATTATATCTTCACATCAAGATCATACTCTCAAGGTTTTCTTTCTTCATAACTTTTGCAAAAAATCGATTCAAATTATTTCATAGAACATGAAACCATCCAACTTCACTTGATCAGTTTCACAACACAATTTTAACCTTTATCACCCTGAAAGGCTGTTTACAAGCAGAATGACGACAACAAAACATTTCTGAAAATAAAGGAAAATAAAGTAACATATCGATAGAAACCTTGTAACAAACTCCCACCAAAGAGTGACACCTAATTTTTGTTAAATTATCCGAATTGCTATATGCGACGTATTGTTTATTTGTATTCTTAAATACAATAATTTTTGTGTTACCAAAATTTGCACTATACGAAATACATATTTAAATCTATAATAATTGAAATTACTTATTTACTATATTGAGTAATCAAATTTATTAAGAAATTCATAGAACTGTGAATAATGTGTTATTCTTATTATTTTTCTGTGATATACAGCAATTAGTAAGACTAAAAGAAAGAATAAAAATATTTATCTTCTAGAAAACAAACGTAGCTGTGCGTGTAATAATAATTAAAAAATATAACTTCTTAGCCAAATAAATACATTTTGTAATATATTTCATTATTGATGCAGCCTTTACTAGGCTGTCATATTACTGTTATTTATAACAGTATTAATAATATTGATATTACTATAAAACAATAATATAGCTCAGTTTATTACGATGCAGTTTGAGCTTGTTTGTTGATTTTAGACCATATGATTTTAAAGTTTGGTTATCAATGTATACCAGTCGAGGTAGGTTGGTATTGATTTACAAGTTTTAAACTATTATTTCTGTATGTTAGTTCAAACATTTATTGAATTGAAACATTTATTGTAATATGAAAACCATAAAGTATTGAATTAAGAAGTTTGAAATGAGTATATTTTTGAACAAAAACTTGAACACAATAATCCATATTAAACCAATGCACCATATTAAAAATTAACACCAAAAAAGAAATTAAATTTCTCGAGACAGTAACAAATTATTTATAATTAATTTTCTTATTATTTATATTTCAATCTCCGAATCAACCGCAGTTATTTTAAAGCTTGAATTAAATTGGGTATGAATAATATATGTGTGATATAAATTTTAGTAAAATATTTTTGTGAATATAAGATAGAATATTGATTACAAAATCTTATCCAGACTGACAGAAAGCAAAGTTAAGAAAAAGTCCATAATATAAACATATTTATTCAAATCATGTTCACCAAAAGGAGTGATTGCTCTTTTCATATCTTCCTTTAAGCGTAGTCTCTTGTTCAGATTGACCTTTGAAAATAAATGAACCTAAATCTTCATTTATGTAGATCTTGTTGAAGACTTCGAAGAAGATTTAATATTACAGTTGATACAAAATTACTAACTTACAGAACATCTGCTTAGTTGCTGTTTATATATTTTAAAGGTTTACAACTGCCAACAAATTCAATTTATTCAGTCTAAGATCATCATAATTGTCTTGTTCTTTAAATAACGAGGGGTAGTACGATTATTAAATATTCGTATAAAACTTTTAAAAATGTTCACTTTTAAACATTGATGGTATGGTGTTTGTAGCATTTAAATAGTCATTTTCATATTTATTTGATTATCAAATAGCTATATTCCAATCATTCTTATTGCTTTGATTTTCCAACTATATGCGGAGTACTTAATGATATCAACCTGACCTTTTTTTATTTCCGGTCTTCCTAAATAATATTTCTGCAATTTTACAGATAATTTCTGTCTGATACTTTTACATCATATTAATAGATTTATTATTGTAAATTTATCAATTGATCAATTCAACTTTCAAAACAGTCTTGTTCATTTCTTTGAATGGTGTAGAATAAATCAATTAGTCCTACAGGTTTGTAACTTCGTTGCTTCGTTGTTAGTTACTTAAAAATAGAAATGCTTAAAATTTAATGTTGTCAAAGATTTATTTTACATTTAAAGTTCATTATATAAATACATAAATCAAAGATGTACCTGTGTTTGTCTGTTTCTCTGTGTGTCCGATGGCACTATTTAGATGGTCAAATACTATTCAATTTTTCGAAAATTATTTTTAACAATAACTAATTTTAATTAGTATTATTATTCATTTTATGAAATCAGTCTATAAAATTAAATAACTTTTAATTTTGTTTAATGAAATGTTTTGAGCCAACCATTAAACCTCGAAGACATTTTCTGCAAATACAACTATAGTTAATATTCGCCGATTAATAGATAATATTTAGAAGTTAGATATTAATTTAATTTATATTTTCAAATATTCTGTTTTTTATGTGCTTAGATTTTTTTTTTTGTTTTAATACTTGAATGGAGTATAATATACATTCATTGCAATGTATAATACAAAGTTTATTAAATAACGAGTCTGACGCTGCTACAGAAAAAGTTTGCATGCTTCAGGGACCGCCAGCTGTCAATCGTGAAGACAGCCTTGAAGGTGAAGGTTGAAACCTTCTCTTTCAAATGTAGTGCCTTCTGTAAACAAACAATTTAGCTGTAATTTTTAACACATTAACTTGTTTTTTTCATAGAAATGTTCAGTGTTATCATAGATTAACAATGTAGTAAAATTCTTCATGAAACATGAAAAAACCACTACTGAATCTTACAAGAAGTATAAGGCATATTATTTATCGCATGCAGGTGTGTTTTTTAAAGTGATTCTAGCTTTTTCCAGGTGACTGAAATATGTTCAAGATGATTCATACCTTGGTCGCCTTCATTGTAAAAACGGAGGACAGTATTGGTTGTGTGATTTGGTTCTGATCGTTGGCTAAATTTGTGTGCAATTGCTCAAACTTTAGGAATTGATAGGGAATCGGTATAGAGAATTTGACGTATTGAATTTAGCTTACAAAAATTGTGTGCCAAAATGAGCCTGAAATTCTTCCATTTGACCAACAAGAAACTCGGAAAAACTCGGAATTATAAATGTGTAAAACTTTTTAAAAGGTTAAGCACTATTATGAATTGTGATTGTTACTAATGATCCAGAAATAAGGCCACAATAAATGCACTGGAAAAGCAAAAAAAAACCTGATTAAAATCAAAACTCAATGCAATGATGATATTCTTTGAATTAATTAATTTAAAACTATTTGACATTACTACTTTGATATTCCTTTTGAACTGTGTGAAAGAATAAGGACAACCTAACCTCAATTGATTTGTTTTTCACCATGTAACGCGTCAGATAATTTGACATTCAAAAAGTCAAGGGATTTCTAGTCAAGTACGGCATCCAATTCTTAGACCATCCATTTTAATCGTGCGACTTCCATCTGTTTCTAAACATGAAACCTGCTTTGTTATAAATACTGTTTCAATCCACTGAAGGTGTGAAAAAGGAACCGGCACATACCCTAAAAGAGGCGACAGAAGAAGACTTGCAGCGTTGTTTTGAACAATGGAAGGTTTTGATGGATCGATGTAGGGATATATAAGAGGCGTGAATATTGAAGATAATTAAAAATGTATGGAATCAAAACAAACTCTGTAACAGCATCAGTTTTGTTATTTATTAGTTACACTTTGTATATATTAATCATTTGAATAATTGTTTTTTCTGCTTTATTAGTAAAACTAATTCAGATTGTTTATATTTTAGACTATTTATACTTTAAATGATTTTTAAATTAAATGTATACGTCTTAGTACTCTTGTTGGCAGACTTGTTCTTTAAGCAATCAATTATAAAACTAATTGCAATACACAATAATTCATTTGGATTATACCAAATACGTAATAATACAGTAATATCGTTGCTTTTTGACAGCTTTTGCTGTCATGAGGAATGGTCCAAAATGTCCCTAATTTTTGATCTAAATAGAAACACATATAGTTTTTTACCATTTTAGAATTTAGAAAACAACATGAGATTTATTTAGTCTGTTGAAAAAAAAAAGGTAAACATACTTTGTTATTTCTAGAATATGAATTAATATGGAAAATAAATTGCAAACTATTTTCTATTTGAACTATAAATACTATTAAACTGAACTCAAAAAAATTTTTATTTTCGTGTATTCAAAACATGAATGATCACTTAAAGGGTTAAACACACAATACATTTTAAAATACCTTTTGAGACTTATTAAAGTTGTCAAAAGGTTTGCTTATGATAAGAGGGTTTAACATCAAAACGACTTTCGGAGAAAGTAATTATCTGTAAAGCTTAATTATCCTACAGAGTAGTTTGCCCAAAATAATTGCCATGTACCAGAACTCTTTCTAACTTAAGGGGTAAGGACAAATTTTTACATGCATAATTAACTAAGTACTAACAACTGTTGAGCGAACAGCTTCTCTTTATTTAGGCTGATTTCAAGCATAGAAATTCACTGACTCCTCTAGTTATTCAGTCGAATGAATATTGACTTTTACCTTTGTCATTTACTTCAATAAATTTAGTAGTAGCTAAAGGAAATATATATAAAAAAAATATTATTAACTGTATAGGTTGCAACTAACAGTTTGTTCAGTTCTTAAAAAGAACTTGTGCCATTTCAAAAAATTTCAAACTTTACAATACTCTAACGGTGTTTACGCATAAGGCGTAAAAAATTCTTAATGGGCTACATGTTTTAATGACATTCAAAACTTTTTTAAGAAGTTGTAAAAATTTTTGATAAAATGTTTACAACAAAATAAACATAAACGATTGACTAAAATATGATTAAAGGATATTTTGAACTTAATTCGCTAAATATTTAGGACAGTGAGTATAGAGATAAATATTCAATTAAAGTTGCTATGGTTTTTTATTAATAAAAAAAAATAGAAAAATGAAATAAAAATTTTAAGATTATTTATGATTAGATGATTTCGTAAACCCTAGACACAATTAGAAAATCCTTCTATTTCTTAATTAAATGACTGCTTGATGATAAAAACTCTGCTATATTTTCACACATTCTTCCTTAGGGAATGTTTTCATAAATATATTAATTTATTATTATTTCATTTTTTTTTAAATAATTTATTGTTGTTTTTATTATGTTTATTATTTTTTATTATTGTTTCTATTTACTCTGAAATTACTGAAGAGTTAGTGAATTCAAATGAAGTTTTAGCAATACTGGATATCATTACGGAGTTACTTAAAACCACCGGTTAAATTATCAGAACTTATTTAGTGTAAAACAAATTAGCAAAACGTGCATCACTTAACTAAGTAAAATACCAGGGAAGTATTATTTTTGTTTAATAATATTAGTTTATTTACACTACCGAAAAGAAGTACATAATTTATAAAGTTATAAAATATAATTTACTCCTTCTTTTGAATTTCTTCTTTGATATAAACAACTTAATTTCCTTCTTTTTTTTTTTTGAAAATTTACAATTTTATATTAAATTTAGTTTCAATGCAAAGAAAAATATTTATAAATATTTTGCAAGAAATAAAAACTTGGGTAGTGTGTGTTCAAGTGTAAACCCTTTTGTCTTGGACCTCATAAAGAAATAGCCTTTTATATTGTTTTCTAAATTAAATTTCATTTTTTTATGAATTTTAAAGTAATAACAGTTGCTTTAAAAATAACAAGAAATATTTTTCACCGTATTAGCTTTATTTTGTTTCAGATAGGACCATTTACTTAAGACAATGTAATTAATCAGTTAAATTTATTTATTTAGAAATTTCAGTAACTCTTATTATATAGTTTCCATATTCTCTATATAGAACACTTGATTTGTGAGAACATTTACATTGCCTGATATTATTGTTTACCATATTAATAATTAAACCTATTCATTAACTAAATTTGTAACCACATACAAAATCCATTTTACATTTTTTTTTATAGTACGCCAGTTTACTTTATCAAGGTTTGGACCAGCTTGTAACAATTCACACAAAAAAAACACCTTAGGTCAATGTTTCGTCTGCATTTCTAGACGTCTTTTTGTCTACATGAATACCGAATTAATTATCATGAGATAAAAAAAATATATTTGTCTTGATGATTAGTATTGGTTTTGTTTTGAAAAAAATAAAATTCTTTGTTAATGTAACCCTGAAAATCTTCAGAAATGCAAATAAAACGTTGGCATAATTGTTTCACATTGGACTAAACCTTGATAAAGTGAAATAATATGCATTATATGTGATCAAAATAAGATAGCTTTGTTGTATGCTTTTCTTGGAAACACAAGCAAGTGATTTATGTTCTTGGATAAAATTAAGCTTAAAATTTTCAGGTAGACCCATTTACTTAAGACAACATAATTAATCAGTTAAATTTATTTATTTAGAAATTCGATTTATTTACTTTGGCTAGTAAAAACATTAGCAGAGTTTCTCAAACTTTTTTTGACCTGGAACACTTTTTGCTTCAATAACATTCCCGGGAACTCCAGATTTTAATGATTTTATACAACCATAATATAAATATTTTCATATGCCTTTATAAATAGTATGTATGTTTAAAAACAATTAAAAAGTAATATTACTGCAATGTGTATTTTTCGAATAAAAATTCCAAACTAAAAGATTTTAATTTTAATATTTTCTACAAGTACATAACACATAATGCAGAATTACTAACAATTTTAACACTCAGTTTATTTTGTAATTTTTTTTTTGCTTTATAGTTGAGAGTTTGATTCTCAAGTGAGCCCCAGAATTAAGACTATTTCGGTATTTAGTTTTTATGGCAGTATAAAAGGAAAATCCGGTTTCTCAGATTTATCGAACATAAGCAGGTAGTGGGAAGTAGCAGTAATGTGTGAAGTGCTATTTTTGCAATAGAAGGAAATTTGAGAATCAGATAGCTCCAAAAAATGACTAGTGATTAATCCTAAATATGAATAAAATGTGGACCAATTCTCCTTATGTGTATAAGTAGATATTCACATTGCTCGGTTTCATGATTAATAGAAAACACAGCATAAACCGGTATCTACTAAAAATAAAATTAGAAATTTTTTTTTCTAAATGTTTTTCTGAGAACCCCAGACAGTCCGTTAAAGAACACCTGGGTTAACGATGGGAACCTCTGCACTAGACGGATCATAACCATATCAATAGTCCAATAAAGCTTTTCCTTAGCACTATATGTTCGGCACAGTTATGAACGAGTTTTGTGTTTGTTCTTTCTACTTTTTTCATCTTTAGAAAATAAATTGTTAATGTTTACTCTAAACTGTTTAACCTCTGCCTAATTTTTCATATATTCCTTTCTTTAATAAAAATGTAATTTAATTACAGTAGATAATATGGATTAATGAAGTTGTTGATATATACTTTACTTAATCGAATTTGTGAAAGCCTATATTATCGTCCGAATTGAAAAAAAACAGATATTTTGGTTCAATATCATATTGAAATTTCTGATTACTCTTTTATGCATTCCAATATTTCTTTCACGTGTTTGCTATTAAATATTCTTTATACGTAAAGAAGAATTGTTAAGAGGTTACAAATATTTGTTCATTGTTACGAACCATGTTGTTTTATAATTTTAAATTACTCAACAACATGTAAAACGTTAATTCCGTTACAATTGTGACAGAAATATTCAATCACTTCCTGCTCAAAATCTCTAAACTGTTATGTCACGTACACATTAATGAATGCGGGCTTTTCATCAAAGCTAATTAATTTGTATTATTAATTAATAATTGATTATGTAATGCTTTTGTCACAATTAAACTAATATTGTCTCTAACATTCCTGAAACTATATTTGAAATTACCATATTCAAATTAACCGGTATGAAAACTTTTTTTTAACAGCCTTCGATAACCTCAAACCTATGATAATGAAGATAATTTGGAGAGAAATTAAATAGTTTTTAAGATTTTTTGCAAAAATTTTTTTGTAAAAAAATATTATCTTTATTTTAAATAAGTGTTTACTTTATCCATGGTTTATCAAATAATTATTTATTATCTTATAATAAACATTAATACATTTATTTATTGTAAAACCTTTTTAAATAAGGAGAGTGTTAGAACAGTAAAATCATCATATTTGTAGAAAGAAATAAGACTTAAGAATAAACTCACAGTCTGAAAAGTACTTGGAAGGTTTTTTAAAATTTGTTGACAAAAGGATTCGTAAAATTTACCACTTTTAAAACTTCAAATAAGAGTAAGTTTTAATTTCCCAGGAAGGTGTTTGCTTTGGGAAAAACTTTAACCATGAAAAGACCACTACTGCCAACTTGTGTTTGGAGTTAATTTTCATTGAATTAGAAGTCAGGAAAACCAAAGTTAATTTCATTCTTTTCAACAGGAAATCACAAAAACAATTTTTCAAGCTTAGATTTTTTTAAATCCCATTTAATTCGTGGAAACTGCTAAATTTGTATATACCTTATCCTTTATAAACATTTTTCTTATTATTACTATGTTTACTATTCAAAAACATTGCCATCAATAAGATATTACTTTTATTACAGTCAATCTTAACACTGTTTATAAAAACACAACTTTAACTAAAAGAAAATATTCACATAACAAAGAATGTTTATTATATTTTACCTTTATAATATATAATAAGTTTCAACTGGTCTTCAGGGTTAACAAAGTTAATATCAGTTTTGAGTATTCCTTTAAGGACTCTTTCATCAATCTTATATGGTTTGAAATATCGGGCTCTGTAAAACACTTAATGTTTTATTCTTCTGTTGTTTTGGTTTAGCTCGTCCGTACTAACACAATTGATTTTTTTTTTATATTAGAACACATATTAAAAAGTTGGAAATGTTAACGAGGAAAGTGGCCTAAACAAGGATTAAAAAAGAGTTAATTGATATATATATTAATATATCTTCCTTATCGCCTTATTAACATATCCAGTCGTTATCAGCCTTTGGAGCGATTCACATAAATTCCTGACGACGAGGACATCGAAATATAGTTAGTGAGTTCAGTGATTTCTTTTCTATGTGTTCTTTTGAAAATTCTAATTCAATATATATATATATATATATATTAAAATTTAATATTAATATATGAAAGAGTTGACCTTTCAACTCTTTATTCTAACCGCTTGTTTCTTGTTCATTATTGACCTTTGACCTTCTTTTATATTAACTGTACTATTTTTTAATCATATTATATAGCAATGAATAAGCTAGTCATCGATTTTAATTTAACATGTCACTTGCCAACTCCTTTTCCAGTTGAACCCTGTTAGCAGAGTTAGTTCGTAGGATCGAATCTCTCAGTCTTAAGATCGTAAATGCCGAGACTGCGGTTAATTTTAATGATACTTGTTTAAAAGAGGATCTGCTACCTATTTATACCAATAATATATCATATATATATATATATATATATAAATTATGATATCTTTTCATTAATTTAATATTATTAATAGAGTGAACAGCTAGTTATATTGATGGTACTAAAAACGTTGAATTTTGAAATGCAAAGCTTTTGATGTTGAAAAGAGATATATTAAAGCAATAATAATTTAAACATAGTACATATCAGTTTATTACGTCAATAAAAGTTTCAAGTATGAAGAATAATGGGATAAGGTGTAAAGTTTTCAAAACAAAGTTGTATACACGAAAGTTCTTGAATTCATAAATTTAAAAAAAATACTGTTTAAACGACTCATTCACACTTTTAGCTTACATCAAATGTCATTAATGCCAAGATATAACTATAATAAACATTAATAGAGTTACATTTACCTTGGCTTATATTCGCCACAATACAGTGTTGGTTAATCAACGAGAATGAGCGACTAAGATGAATAAAATTAAAACTGCAAGTAGCCTTACTTGTTTAGCTTAGCTTGGGGGAGTTAAAGGCTACTAGATCCCGCCGTTATTAAGCCTTGGGTAGTTATTCCAGAACCGTTCTTCTTGTTTATACAAAACCACAAGCCTCCCCTCTGGTAAACTTCTCTCATCCTTTATCTCCATTTTATATTTTTTCCCCCTTCTTTTTTAAAGCAACAAGTAAACTATAAAGATAATAAAACTTATATTGTTTTTATTATGTGCTATTATGTTAATGTTGTTGTTTTCATATAAAACTATAATTAGTTATTTTCTTTCAATTGTACAATATCTTGCAAATAGTTAATTATAATATTGCATTTACCAGCTCATCTGCGTAAGCATCTCATCAGTATCATTCCCCTAATGACTTGTAACATAAATAGTTTCTAAATACAAAAGGATATTTTATGACACTGCTCATAATTTAAAGATTTCTCATCTTGGGTTCAGTAGTTTTTGTGCTCTTCAACAATTGTGTGTTCTAATGGCATTTCAGTAAATTTAAACAGAATTAACCATTAAAATTTTTTAAAAAATATTAAACATTACTACATATGTGAAGAAATATGACAAAGGTCTCACGTAAAAAGCTTTTTTACATACAATGTTTTGAACATACTATTATTTCAGGATATATAAATACTAATAAATTAGACAGTTCTTAGATTTTCTTCTCTGAGAACTCCCTCATCTCAAGAGACTCTTCTATACCTTTCTCTCCTTTTCTATCACTACAGACTTAAAAATCAAAAAGAAATATTTAAATCACGCCAGGAAGTATAATTGCTGGATTATTTCTTCCCTCCTGCCTCCATGTGCAAATATATATATATATATATTTCTTTCATCATTGTCACTGGTAATATTACATTTACGTTGTTGTGACTATGTAAAATAAAAAAAAATATTTAAATTTATCCAATTTTTTTTTACTCTTTACAAAATGTGTGTGCATTTTTAGGTTATTAATGAAGTATAAATTTTTTTTTATTTCAAATGTTCTAAACGTGTTCTATTCTTGAACGCTGTCAGATTTTTCAGGGGTTGTTCTCTAACATTTTTGGCTGCTTGACATATCATAATAATATTTCATAGACTAATAAGTCTCGATATTTGAACATCTTAAAAATTGGAAGGCTTAAGTTATGTGAAAAGTGCTTCAATATACGAAGTCGGTCACAGAATGAATAAATTCTTCAGTCAAGGTACGATTATGTATTACAACTTTCCCAGACATTAAACCGTTATAAATTTTACTTCTCTCTTGTAGTCATCGTAGAATCTATAATTTTTTTATTTTTTAAATGTTATCGTACTTAGGAAAAGAGGTTAAGCTGTCAGTCCCGCGCCTGTACTACGAGTGTGTCAGACACTCGTTAAAGATCCCTATTCTTCTCATCAGTTAGCTATTATTTGAAACTCCCTATGTAAAATCCAATTTTCATTGTATAGTGGCACAAAAAACCAATGTTTAGCCTATGTGCAACTTAACCGAACATAATAATTAATACATTCATTACTATAACCAACCATGGTATTAACGTTCTTGTATTAGCCTAACTTAACATTACATACTTTACTTTGATAATACGTGTTCGTGGTTGTCATATCAACATAAATAAAGTAATAATAATAACGGAAATACTTTTTTTTATTTAGAAGTGTTTTTAGTCATTCTGTATTTAGTCATTCGTTTGATCTTATTACGACCTATGTTTCTATTAGAATTAAACAATTTCAACAGGTCACTTACCGACTAAAATAAACCATCATTTTTTGACAGGACAAAATTTTTTCATCATAATCAACTGAACTAAAATAAGTATAATTTTTCCATATCTTTAAGTATTGAACATATAAATGTTTAAATATGAGTACTCATTTCGTTTGTTTTATCAATTAAAATTACAATAAACTCCACTGTGCAAAAAAAAGGCTTTCTTAACAAAAGAACATAATTATTGAATTTATTGAAAGTAAAATATGTTAGAGTTTAATAAAGGGAATACCATATCTACCACTCCCATAGTTATTTTTGCCAAAATAAATTGGCAACTCTAAGAGAGAGATGATGGTTTAACACGGTTACATAGTTGGACGGATTTTCAAACGGGACTTTAATGTGGTCTTACTCGGACTGATTTTAGAATGTGATTATTGGTTTACCACGGAGGAGTATGTACTTAAGTATGTCTAAAGTGTATGTGGTTAGCAATACTGGGACTATTATGAAATATGTATGTCTTACACATGAATCGGTCATGTACATCTGATTGGGAAAATTACGACAAACTTATTATAAATACTCTCTATAACAAATTGTTCTTCAATAGCATGAACTATTGACAATCTGTTAAACAGACTAAATTAATTACAAAATGCAATGTTAGGGTAAAGTTCTTAACAGACTCTATGAGTCAGGAACACAAAACAAAGCTTAACAGCTTCCATCGCCTGTAAAATCACAAACACTCTGGGCAAACTTCAATAAACTAATGAGACTCAAGCAAGCTTCTCCCAAATGCCATTGCGACAAAAATATACCAATGTAAATTACTTTACATTGGTATATTTTTACTATAACTTACTATAACATTAAATTATGTAGATATGGCCTTTTTTTTTTTAGTAAATTTTGACAATACTCCTTGCAATGGAAAATCAATAACATTTAAATTGCAATTTTTTTTTATAATTATGTGTCCGAGAAATTTTATGTCCGAAGCAGGTATTATTAAATTGTTTGTTATATCTTTGAATTTCAAAAATCGCAGATAATAAGTTCAAGTATGTGTTGGATGTAGATAAGAAGTATTCATGAAACAAGAAGTGAAATAATATTATTAAAGAAGATAAGAGGAAATAGGGTTTTTAATGGAGAAAATATGGAGAGATACAAAAAAGGATGTTAATATTCACAAAGAAATAATGAAGTAAAAATTGAAAATAAAAAGTGAGACTTTTTAAAAAGAACGACGTATATATGAAGGCCATTAAAATTTGAAATTAAAGAATCTTAAATAAAAGTCATAATTTGTTCTTTTTTATGTCCATGTAATGTAAATAAAATATATTCACATACCGAAAATATCCTTCTGCTCTGAGTGATATTACTTATTTCAAAAAATTTAAGTAAGCTCTTACTTTAATAAAATATTACAACTATTTTAAATTATACAAAATATTGCTTTTGTTACTTTTTGTCTAAATTTTTGCATCTAACAAGAAGTGTTTTTCAGGTGTTTTAAAACCAATCATGACCAAGAAAAATGTTTCAGAAAGGCATAATCAGAACACAATTATCAATGGAAAAATCATATTACCATGCATGTTTTTAAACCATTTCACTCTACCCTAGTCGTGTTTGATTGCTTGCATCAGCACACGAAGTTTGAAATTGTTTTTAAAGGAATAAGATAAATATATCAGTTTTGTAATCCAATAGTACTAACTCCTGCAGTTTCACTTTCTATAAGTAAATTTTTGCTATACGCTATACATTATATTGGTATGGGTTTTTTCATAACATTTGTCAAAGTTAGTTGTTGACAGTTTTTTTTTTTACTTCTAACATTTATTTATTTCTGTTACTGTTGTTGCTCTGTTAATTGAATCCAAAGTGCATAGGTACAGACCTTATATTTAATGGATAATATTTATGGTTATATGTTAATTGGAACCTACTTTATTTCTATGAGACATATTACTTGCCTGATTCCACTTCGAAATCCTTAGTATAATTAATCAAGAAAATGACGTCAGTTGTCAACAAATATACATAAATGTACATAAATATTTGGAAATAAATAACTTAGCAACATATTTTCCCTTCTATTGCTTGCATTAACTGTACCATGTTAGAAAAATAAACTTAAAAAAAAAAAGTTAAAATATACGAGGGTCGTCCAGAAAATAAGTTCCGTTTTGGTCTGTAGGGCGGTAGGAGTGGTTTTTGCCAAATCCGGCAACACCGCTCGAAAGAGGAGAGGTGGGGGAATAGAATGAGAGGTGGGGGACCTCAGTCGGTCAATTACCAACGTCAGGGCAGGTAGTTGAAATGGAGCCCTCCATGTCACGTCCCGCCACTTCGATCCCCGTTCCCTCTCGAGTTGTTTTGCGCGGAGTGATTCAATTTCTTTATGCACAGGGTTTCAAATCAGTTAAAATTCACGAACAGCTCATTTCTGTTTATGGAGAAGGTGTAATGAGTGAATCAATGGTGAGGAGATGGGTACGTGAATTTAAGGCGGGAAGACATTCAGCTCTCTAGGGACCCACCGGGCGGAAACTTTCCGAAAGTCAAGTTTTTCCGAGACGATCTCATGGATGAGGGATCGTGAGATGTCTGGGAAACTCAGGTGGAGTTCATCCAGGGTTGAACGACGATCTTTGCGAATTGCATTGTCGATTTCTGCGACAATTTCGTCCGTCACAACTGAGGGTCTGCCTCTCCCACTTTCATCCTCAAGTGAATGTCTTCCCGCCTTAAATTCACGTACCCATCTCCTCACCATTGATTCACTCATTACACCTTCTCCATAAACAAAAATCAGCTGTTCGTGAATTTGAACTGATTTGAAACCCTGTGCATAAAGAAATTGAATCACTCCGCGCAAAACAACTCGAGAGGGAACGGGGATCGAGGTGGCGGGACGTGACATGGAGGGCTCCATTTCAACTACCTGCCCTGACGTTGGTAATTGACCGACTGAGGTCCCCCACCTCTCATTCTATTCCTCCACCTCTCCTCTTTCGAGCGGTGTTGCCGGATTTGGCAAAAACCACTCCTACCGCCCTACAGACCAAAACGGAACTTATTTTCTGGACGACCCTCGTACCTCAGGATCCCCTGACACCAGGGGGTGACCGTAAATCAGATGATAGATAAATCAGATAGATTATTTCCATTCTCAAGATTAATAATGTTTGTTCTTTAATGATGTAATGTCGAATTTGATGGGCTCACCGACAGTTTTATGACCCAAAACCTTCCATTGAAAGGAATGATCTGGTGTTATAACCAAGATTCAAACAGCAAATATTCATTTCTAAGTAGCAGTAGGAATGCAATACAAAACTGCCACCATCCTTGGTGTTACTTATTAAATCTCGTTTTGTACTAAACTTAATCATGGTTATTGATTTGTTTTCTTTTTAAATTATTATAGTTATTTGTCTATTCTCAAACATTCAATTTTTTTTTAAATATCTAATTTCACTCAGTAATGTTGAATTATCAATGAAATAAAAAATAATATTGGAATCTGTAGGCGGAAAATATGCCATCTGCACTGAGCTTTACTAGAAGTAAGCATATTGATTTTACAAATATTGAACAATCAATTTAATCAATTGATTTATTTTATGGGATTAAACTAAATTTTTCAAATTATATAGTAATTTTTTCACATTATGATGCAAATGTAATCTATCTATAACCATGATTTACTATTGGAATAAAAAAAGGAAAATTTCTATTTATTTAAATTCTATTTAAAAGCTCATGTAAGATACTATTAATTAAATTCATAAATGTAATAAAAGAAGCAGTCCTATCATCTGATTTTCGGTCACTTCCTTGGGTCAGGGGATCTCAGCCTGAGGTGTTTGTTTAATTTTTTAAATGTGTATTTCCTTTTCTAAAATTGTACAGTTAATGCAAGCAATAGAAGGGAAAAATATGTTTCCAAGTTATTTATTTCCAAATATTTATGCACATATATGTATATTTGTCGACGACTGATGTCATTTTCTTGATTAATTATGCCACTATGGCTCGTTGACATTTCTCGACTTAATTCTAAGCCATGGACCGTTTTTGTTTGTTAGGAGAATCTGCAGCAAGGTACATTGTAAATCTCCTCAATAACGTTGACGTTGTCGAACCAATGTAGTTTGTTTTAAGTTTCCTAAGGTGAAGTTATATCTGTAAACCACTTTAGCTCTGGGCTGCAAGTTAGTTCTGATTACCTGTACATATACTAGTCTTCAGGGTAAACACAGTGAGGGTAAATTAGCTTTATGATGCTCTTAAGGGTTCTTTCGTCTACCTTATAGTCTTTGAAATATTAGTTTCTGTAGATCACTTTATGTTTTATTCCCTGGTGGTTCGGTTTAGTTCGTCCATGCTAACACTATTAATTTTTTGATACAAATTTGTATTATTTTATCGAATTGTTTATTATTGTTCCTGTTATGTTGTTGAACCTGTTTTAATCTTTTTACATCCTGACTAAATAGACCATAGAACTATCAGATATCTTAAAAGTTCTATGAATTACGGCCTTTGTATCGTTCAGGACACTCAGTTTGAGCATTTAGATCAGGGGTTCTCAACCTTTGTTTGCTTGTGGACCCCCACTCCCCCCCGGATACTTAAAAAACATAATTATACAAATTTATAAATAAATATTTGTTTTTAGGTAAATGAATATCGTTAATTATGAAATAATTTCATTACATCTACAACGCATGCCGAAATACAAAAATGTTTTTAAAACAATAATAAAATATTTCTTTATTAACATTTTATAAAGTACCCTGAAATAAATTGTAATAGAAACAATTTTGAATGTACCATAAAGAGAAGTTCAATAGAAAATTTTAAAACAATGGAACATTTTAACATACTGACGAGGATATTAGGCCTTCTATTTTAATTATGTTTGAATATTGTACGGCCAAAGCTTACTACGCTTTGATTTATTTTTGGTTTGCTGATAAATTCATTTAAACTTAACATAGAGCTCTAACCACGTGTCATGGACCCCCAGTACCCTCTGTGGACCCCGTTGAGAACCACTGATTTAGATAGACTCCATTATGAGTTGGTTTGACGTACACAGACATCTGCTAAAAAGCAATAGTATATGTATGTTTATACTAGTGAATATTTTTTTCATACGTATATACATACAATTAAAAGATCTTAGTCTTTTTTCCCTTTTCATATTGTGCTTTGATCATTGATTGTTATTTGAAGTGTTTATTTGAAATCTTTATACATATATTGATTTTATATATATATATATATATATATATAATCAATATATATGATTTTATATATATATAAAAGCCACTAACTCTCAGCAATACCTCCATTATAACAGTTGTCACCCTTCACATATAAAGAAAGCTATCCCTAGATCCCTATCAATTAGAATCCATAAAATTTGCAATTCCATTAATAGTAGAACCCAACAAATTAATCTATTAAAAGAAAAATTTATTGAACGAGGATACCCTCGTAATATAATCAACAGTTCCGTCGTTCCTGCTGAGAGTATTCACCGCCCTACAGCTAGAAGGGATCGTAGAATTACTACTCCCTTCATTTCTACTTTTTTCCCAGGCTCCCACAGGCTCGGCGCTGTTATTAGGGAGTTCTTTCCTATACTTTCTTCTTCTTCGTCTACTTCTCCTATTTTCACTCAGTCCCCTACTTTCTCCTACCGTAGACCTTCCAACCTTAAATCCATTTTTACCCATATTTCCAACAGCCCCTGTGCTAGCAGAGGGATGAAGCGATGTGAACGCCGTAACTGCCAAACCTGCCCCCTAATTAACTCCAGTCCTTACTTTACTTCCCCTCTCAGTAACAACTCCTATCCTGTTCCTTCTGATACATCTTGCACTTCCTGTAACTGCGTTTACCGTTTGGAGTGTACTCGATGTGATGCTTTTTACGTTGGCTTGGCTTCAACCAAGCTGAGCCTACTCGTACGCATGAACAATCACAGGGCGTCCGTTGGTCAGCGCAGAGACCTACCCATAGCTATCCATGCTAATTCCCATGACCTCCCTTTCAATGATTGTTTCAGGGTACAAATCCTCAAACAAATCCCCGAGTCTAATTCCCATGTCACCCTTAGAGCTTCCGAAGAGGCATTCATATGCCTCCTTGGGGCTCGTTCTCCTCCTGGTCTCAACCTGTACCGTTAATTATTTTTTATTTTATTATTATTATTATTATTATTTTATTATTATTATTATTGTTATTATTTATTTTTTATTATTATTATTTCGTATTTTATATATTTTATATATTTTTTTATATATATTTTTTATCTTGTTTTCTAAATAAATATTGGAGGGATTTCTATTCTTCCTCTCCTCCGCTGGGGAGCAGCATTGCGGTGGTTCCACGAGTTACTCTGGTGGCCAGTAGCAGTTTGCTTCTCAACGCGAGTATTTCGCACTTCTTCCCGATGACGACGGATGTCGAAATATCGAAGTCAGTTCTGTAGTGTCTTTCTGTGTTCTTTTCTATGTGTTAAAGTATATATATATATATATATATATATATACGGTACTGTTTTCTTGACCACAAAATATTCACAAAACACTTTTTCTTTTTCTCGGAGTTTGGTCAGGGTAAATATATGGAATCACCTTTTTGCCAACGTTTCGTCTTTATTTCAAGACATCCTCAGGGCTATAAATTTATAGCCCTGAGGATGTCTTGAAATAAAGACGAAACGTTGGCAAAAAGGTGATTCCATATATTTACCCTGACCAAACTCCGAGAAAAAGAAAAAGTGTTTTGTATATATATATATATATGATTTGACATATATTGATAGTAATGATGAAATATTTAGGAAGGAACTTGATCCAACAAATACCAAACATATTCAACCCATGGTAACATGTTTAGCATTTATCCCTAACAAACCATAGATCGGTTATGATTTACAGTTACCAAATTTTGTTTTTAATTTTTTTGCATTCCATAAACTTATTTTCAATTACTTGCAAACTATGTGAGTGAGTCTAGTTTTTGGCAGCTGAAGCGTTGAAACAATCAATAATATTGAATACATCAACAATTGTGTAATAACGATCCCAAGTTCTAAGAAAATTAAAAAAAAATGTTTCTATCATGCTGGGAGTAAACATTTTAAAATTCTTGTTGTTCTATCTGTTGTATACCCTATTAAAGCTGTTCATTCTGAACCGTTCCGATCAAAAATAATTCTACTACCCTACAGATGTCTTAAATTTTTGTAATAGATTCAAGTTTTGTATTTTGTAATAATTCGTTTTGTAATGAATCCATCTCTAGTATAACGAAAATACACAATCATGTTCGCTACATTGGTTACCTCATCTAACTAAACTGCAAAAATTTTCAGTTCTCTTATTACGTGCTACAGAATATGGTATTATGGTAATACGACATATGAACTATACGCCTCTGTACTCTATTATTGATAACGAAATCACTGTAATAATTAAAAAAAAACTCATTATCTTTGGTTTCTAAACTTAAATGATTATTTTTTTTTAAAGTGCCTCCTCAGTATCGAGCTTAATAAATGCGTTCCGGATGGTTTTTAGGCGTATAACACATTCTGTATGTTTAATGTGATTGTTTGCAATGGGCATAAAACATTAAATAAGTATCTGAATATATTCTGTTCCTACTGTTGTACTCATGATGTAGAGTTATTTCTGCTTATCAAAAATATATTTGTAAAATAATTAGTGGAAAATTTAATAATATTAAATAGATTAATATTAGCTTGTATTTAGAAAACAGTTGTGGTATTTATGAATAATAACACAAATATTTCAAATATTACAATAAACTGGTTTATAAATATATCCACCAGTTAGTGAGTCAAAACCATTTCATATCCAATTACTGTAAATTATTGATATGCTATAATATTATAAAGTTGCATAGATTTTGTATAGCCAAAAAGCCGTATTTTCCCTCTTTTTTTAGAAGAACAAAAGAGAAACCTACAATCACATTCTATAGTGTATAGCAGTTGCATTGGTAGCCCAAAACGGTGAACGCTGGAAACTAGATTTGCCAATTTAATTATGTTTTTTATGGATACTCGTAAATATTAAAATTGCCATTCCTAGCTGTTTACTTAGATCTAGATAACATTGACAACGATAAGAAGATTGTTATTTTAAAAACTAATAAGAACTTTTAAATGTCAATGTAATTTAACGATATTATGCTAAATTTCATTTAACGTAATTGTTATTTTTTTTAAGTTACGGTTGGTTTGAAACCAGATTTTACACAAAAAATTGCTATTATCTCATCTATTAGACATGTTTAAGAGCTGTTTTGAAGATGAAATAGACTTAATAAAACAATTGTGATTAAATTAATTTTCATTCCAAGCACAAACACTCATCCAGATATAATTCTTAAATACCAAAAGTGGACTCAGATATTAAAAGTCCATGAAAATCTAAATATTTATATTTATATTCACTATACTTTATTTATTTTTTTTTTTTCGTCGTAGGATGTGGAAAAATCTGTTCATCAGATCCCTTAGCAAGACGTCTTGCTCAGGGTATGTGGGGTTGAGGGTCCCGACCCACTAAAAAACCACATCCTATTTCCTGGAAATACCCGACACGGAAACCGTTTGCACATTACTTCGTGCCGGTGCCTCAGTCCTCCTGAATAGGATTCACCTTCTTGTCCCCATTCGTTCAATCATTGCCCTTGCCTCACACCACTTTCGTTCTTCTTATGATGGAGAACCACCTCTACAAAGTTTGCAGCTTTTGACCAATTGTTTTCGTTTAGGAGCATCTTTTGAACTATGGTCTTAGGAGTGACCTCACCCAGTGATGCTATTAATTCCTGCCGCAGCACTATACTTTATTTAATATAGAGCAAAATACTAATAAAATGTTACAGTTAAATAAACAATAAGTAAACACTTAAAGTAATATACTTATTAATGTATACTATAATGTATGCTAATAGGAAGAACACCATGCCTGAAATGCAGATTTGTTGTTGTCAGTTTCAAGTTTTTTCTTCAATAGAATGTTATTGACTTGAGTATTTTCTAACAGTCCTCTATGAATCAATACACGCCAAAATGTATAATGAGAGTTCTTTTCAATTTTCGGTTTATTATATTGAAAAGTGATTGATATTCCATTACTCATGTGTCAAAACCATTTCCACATCATTAATGAAGTCTTTTTACAAAATAAGAAGCTAATGTAAATGTGTTTTAAGAGGTCCTTGTTTTCTTTTATTATATTTTGAACTTTTAATAAAAATTGATTAAAAAAATAAGTTTTATTTATCGACTATATATATATATATATATATATATATATATATATATATATCGACATATATATATATATATATATATATATATATATATATTGAACTTTTTGATTATATTACTTAATTTGTTTTAAAAAATATATAATAAATGCTATGCAAATTATTTAGATATGTTAAAAAAAATTAATAATAGAATTTTTTGGTATTGAAATATATAAAATAAACTTGTAAAGTGATATGATATGTTCACTTATTATAGAAGTGAACTTAATTTAGGTCAGTCAAAAATATATATTCAAATAGGGGAATACAAATATGTTATTATCATACATGAACAATATTATACATATATATAATCAGAATTGTTTTTTTACTTTCTTTGAAAAAATTTTTGTGATTACGTTATTCATGTGAAATTACTAATTTACTAAAAAATCATACATAATTGTAAGTATTAAGGAATTTCATAAAACGTCTCTATGCAAAAAAAAACTTGAATACCAAAACTAACAACGCATTTCGAACACTTAGTGTTCTTCTTCAGGTTTCATCTGCACTATTAATGTTGTTCATGTATAATAACAATATATTTTTATTCCACCTATTATAATAAATATTTGTTGACTGATCTAAATTAAGTTTACTTTTATATTAAGTGAACATATTATATCACTTTACAAGTTTATTTAAAGTTTCTATATGAGGGACCTAGGAAGGACTCTTTTCAACTGTTTTTTTTTTTTTTGTGGAAACGTAATTTTTGAAATTCCTCTATTCGAGTAAATACCACACTATAATAGATTGCAGGAGTAATGGATTGAAAATTGACAGTTATAAGTGTGTTCATGCATGTAAGAGCATGTTATATAATATTATATATATATATATATATTTGTATAATTAGGGAGCAGATTTTCATTCATACAAATTTTGTTAAACACTTTTTGAACCTTTGTTTTACTCTCTTTTCTTATTAACTTTTGTAAACAATGAGTTAAAGATAAAACTATTGGACAGTTATTATTTCATATCCCAGAAAATTTCAAAACACTAATTAGAAAATTAGAAAAGTTAGTAAGAAAAGAGAGTAAAACAAAGGTTCAAAAAGTGTTTAACGAAATTTGTATATATATATATAATATTATATAAAAACAACAGAAACTCCTTTGGAATCAATCATAATTGACTCCATTGCAGTCTTGCAAGATTAGTTAGTGTAGTGATGGAAGGGGGACAGAGTTGTATAATGAAACCTATTCGGGAGGAGACTGTTCAATGAAGTCCAGCCAGAGTGGAGACAATACAATGTTGTGACAAAGAGTGTACAATTGAACTTACGTGGAATGCAAATTGTACAATTACGTCCAAGCGCGATACAGATTGTACTATCTAATGAAATTGTCCAACTTAGTTTAACCGAGATGGAGATTGTACAAATTGAGTAAAGTTGAGAAGGTAATTGTAAAATTTTAGTCTAGCCAAGGCAGTGATGGTACATTGAACATATATGAGGTAGTAATATTAGAGTGAGTCTTGCTGAATTGTAAAACGTAATCAGTTCAGTTTAGTCGAGGTAGATAAAGTACTGTAAGCTTCATTTATTTCGATCTGAGCTGCAAAAACCAGGGTATTCCAAAACTTAAATATAATTTTGCTACAGAGTAGTCCTTTAGCAGTCCAATTAAAAAAAATCCATTCGTTGTTTATTTTGAGCGTAACACGATGATTGTCCATCTCACGGGCTCCTCTGAGTAGTATTGGGTATTCCATATCAGCCTTATTAAAGCTGCAGATTGTACACGTATAATTGGTATTTTATATCTTTCATGGTAATTCTTTATAACTTTAAGGAAATAAGTGAAATAGGTATTACTAACAATGTCCTGTTCTTACGATTCACTCGTGCGCATCTTTAAGTCGTGTTTTGTGTCGTGATTAGTAAAAATCAATCTCACCATCTCTCACTTCAGGAATGGGTTACATAACTATCTGTTATATTCTTTCCTCTCAGGCAAAGAAATCATTGTTCTAACGTAGTACAATCAGTTATTATGTGGTATTTACTCATTGTAGGGTAAAAAGCTAATGAAATGGTCTCCACATATAAAGTGTAATAAAATATAAATAATAAATAAAATAAAATATAAAAATAAATAATAAATAAAATTTAAAATATAATTGTTTTATATGTGGAGACCATTTCTTTAGCTTTTTAGCCTACAATGAAATCATTGTTCTTGTAAATTTATATGTGAGTGAAATGCTTTTTATTAATAATGTTCAAATAGTAGTCAAAAATGCTGCCACACACTTGTTCATGAGGTGGTATGAGCAGCGAAGGCACTGAGTACCCCTACAAGTGGTAATGTTCTAGATAATACTCTTGGAATTCTAAACAAATATCTTTTAGAGTACATAACATTTAAGGTATGACGATTCAAATAGAAACTATTAAATTCTATACTTGAACTAAGTTATGGAAACAAAATAATTACAAGGTAAAATCTTATTCAGAAACCAGAATTTAGTAGTCGTATGGCTAGGGCTCTTTCAGTAAAATAATTAGCCCAGTTAAATAAACATGAGGCCTGAAGTGTATAAATTGGACCTCTATCTTGGCCTCTAGACCCTGAGTCATATACGATTTCAATTAGTAGAGAAAAGCTTCGCCTCTTCCCAATCTCAGATATCTCGCATTACCTTGTTTCATTACATTTATATTTTTCGTTTATCCTTTATTATTAATTATAAGCAATACATATCGTTTTCTTTTACACATTGATAACACTTGTGTAGACAACTACTGAACCAACAATTTACCTGAATGTTATTGGTAACAAAATATTTATTGAGTTATTTTTGTTCTTAATAATTATTAATAAATAAATAATAATCTATTATGGATTATTTTCTTTTTAGAGGCATTTCTTCATAACTGCATTTCAGAAATAACAAAAAAAATAAGCAAACAAAAATAAAAACAGTGTATTTTGCAACTTAAATATATTTTTACCACAGAGTAGTTCTAGTGCAGACCTATTAGAAAAATTCCATTCTTGGTTTAATTTTGAGCCTAATATTTTTATGTATAGCTTTCATATTTTTCTATACATTTACATAATATCATAATTACAGTGAACTTTAATCTGTTTAACGTTATATCATGTTTAATTAACTAAATATTTACTTTTTAGTTAAATTTTAATTTTACTAAAAAGTAAATTTTTACTTTTTAGATTTGTTGTTGGGTATTTCGGGTTACAATTTATGCTGTATATTCAAACTTATTGCTGTATTTTGGACATTTCGATATGTATTTGAATATTTACAGTAAATGAGAAAACAAAAAACATAAAATATCAAAAAAAATGAACAAAAATGACATAAGCATTTTCAGAATGAAAGTACCCTCATATTATTTTGTACGATCAGGAAAAAATTAAAGAGTGTGGTATCAGAAGTGACATTGGCATTGATAATTTAATCATGAAGCCTAAATAAATGAGTGTACGATAATCGTTCATTAAAAAAATAACACTTCGTTCTTCACCCTGATTACCTTTCAACTGTTTGTTGGCTAGAAATCCAACCTTATCATACAATGTAATTATGAAGCAATCCAATATGACATACTTTATTATTGTACCGAAACAATTAAAAACAGAAAAAAAATTACTTTTGTGCCTCATTTTTGATAATAATATTTCACTTTATTTATATACCATGGGTAATTGACGTGTTTGTGTTCGTTTCATTGTTTCTTTTATTTGTTCTCAGGGGGAAGAGGTGCTTGTGTTACCACTAGTAGTGATGGGACTTTTACTCGTCTTGGGAGGCTGCTGCAGCCTACTGCTTCCAGAGACTCTTCATCAAGTGTTACCTCAAACTCTGGATGATGCAGAAGCTATTGCGATATCTTGCTGCCCTCCAAACAGGTCAGATTCTCCATTTTATCTAATATGACAGTCCATAATCTATTAAACTTTACTTATTTATGTTATACTTTATGTAGTGAATAGCAACAGATTTACATAATTAATTGAATATTATTTGAAAAGTAAAACCTTAGTAGTAAACAACTAGTGTTTAGGAATTCCTATCTGGTAATAATCATTACAGTATTACATATTAAAAATCAATATTAATGAAACTTTAAAAATAGAAATATGTGTTTTGTAACTTTTATGCCTCCAGAAATTTAAACCAGTTGTTTGAAATGTATTACCAGTGGAGTAAACCAGATCATTAAAAATTCAAACTTTTGAATGAAAAATCGTAACACAAAATAGATTTTTTATAAATCTATTGCTCTTAGTAAAAGCATAACTTTGTTTTGTTTCGCAGCATGTCTTTCCTCACAAGACAGCGTGGCCATGTTAACGTTCAGAGAGGAAGTCAATAAAAATAATGATAAAAGCAGTGTCTTTATACTGATTTCTAATTATTATTGTAATTACCACAGAGAATATTAGTAACAATTAAAACTGAAATTACTCATAAGTTTTCTTTCCCAGCAAGCCAGTGTTAATCTTATTCATAATCCTTGGTCATGCTGTTTCACTCTAATATATCTTCCATAACTTATGACCGAATAAGCAAAAAAAATATGAATTAAAACAGCACATTCTTCTTTAATTGACAATTTATTATAAGTCTAATGTTGCAGTAAAAGGTTCAGAGGAGATCATATGGTTCTCCTTGATGCCTGACACTCATTTTTTTATTTGTACTTTATTTCTTTGTTTTATAAATATTATAAAAAAATAGTAGTATATACTTTTTATCTAAAAATATAACTCTTATATTTGGTGTGGGGGGGTGGGGGGATCCATTTACGCACATAGTGCTGGACTCTCAGTAAACCAGACTACCAACTAAAACAGTTGGTAATAATAATAATAATAATAATGTTAAAAAAATATTTTTATTTTTAGTTCCACAATATTTTTTCCAGTCATATTATATGCCATATTATCTCGCATATTTATTGTATCTTTTGATATTTTACTACTTACTATAGTAATTTAATTATTATAGTAATTAAATTATTACTATAATAATTAAATTATTTACTATTTATGTATTCTACTGGTAAATAACAACTTGACTGGGCCAATTTGCGAATTTGCGACAGGATTTTTGCAGAACATTTGAGATGGTAAGTTGAATGTTGATTAGGGTATAGTAAAAGTCTAAAATGAAATGTTCTCTGTATCTGTAACTGCGATTGACCAGTGGCTTATGAGCACGTTTCTAGACTGGTAGATCCAGGGTTCAATGCACACTCTGCCACTAGTGTTATTCATGCAGGAAATGAAAACAAATCTAATCAGGTCGTTTCTTAGAGAGATGGGTTAGCTGTACGCCTGTTCGATGTCAGGTACTCATAAACGATCCTTACTCTAAGTACACTTGACTTAGGCAAATTTTAGAACTTCCGATGTAGAATGGTCATACTGTTTCATTACAAAAAACTGAACATTTATCAAATTTAAGTAGACTAGTCTACGTGTGTTTTCCAGGAAAAAACCTGTCCTAACCCAACCTAAACTGAACCAAACCGACAGCCTTACAAAAAAAAGAGTTCCATGAGAAAGAATATTATTTTGCATGAATTCAGTGTATGAAGGTGGTATGGATTTTCTTCACATTTTTTTTATATTACACTAAGTGGCGATTGAGGACATCATTCGAATGGTTTTTTTTTTTGCTTAGGATAGCTGTTCTCCAGAATTTTAATCTCTATGAATATGTTTCATCCGAACGTATATTATAGTGATTATTATTTCCTCATAACTGACTCGTATGCTGTGTCTTTAGATGGAAACAGACAGTTAAGTTCAGTAAATTTTGACACTATAAAAAATAATTTAAATTTGAAATTATAGCATTATATGTACTAAAAATGCTTTTCCCAATGTACTCGTATATAAACTTATTAGTTTTTAGATTTTCTTTATTATTTCCATAAGCAGATTCTTTTCTCTGTTCCAGTCATTACATACATCAGTATATATTTCAAAAATTCAAAGATGGGTTTCTTGTGGATTTTTGGTCTAGAGAAATAACAGTCCTTGTTATACACCGATGTTTCACAAAAAATTGTTTGGAATTTTGAAGGGTAAAATTCACAATTTATTGATGGCATAATTAGTAAAAACAAAGACATCCACAGAGTACCAACCTACAGAAAGCAAAGATACAATAAACCAAACCACAAACACCATATAAAGTAAAAGAAAACCACAAACGTAGCTAGTGTTATGGCTTTTTAATAGAAAAGATGTGTTGTTTAAACATAATTACTTTTTGTTTAAAAAAAAACATAATTAATTTTTAAATAGATAAATAATATTACAAAATTAATTATGCGAGAATATCTCCAACAGAGTATTCAAGGAACAAACAGATATCAAAAATAAAGTAAGCAAGAAAATTACAAAACAATACAATAAGCAAATTATAAACGAGTTAAGGGGAAAAAACTGCAAAATTATTACCTTGTTTTTGAGGAAAAACTATGTACGTTCTATTCCTTTCTCTACCAGCATCATATCAGTTTGGTTTATTATGTTTTTTGTTTTCTGTTGGTTGATGTTCCGTGGATGTTTTTATTTTCACTACTTACGTCGTCAAAAAATTGTTTTTACAATTGAAAAGGTGGAACAATTTTTAGCAAAACGTTGGCGTATAAACAGAAGTGTTAATTAATTAGATCATAAATCCTCAAGAAACCCATAATTGAAATTTAAGAATCAGTGATCGAGAAGCTATATCAATTTACATATTTCTCAGCAATTAATAATAGAGTTGTGAGAAAAACCAAAGTTTATATCACAATTTTTTTTTTTTTTTGAAAGAAACTGACTAAATCAAAGAAATAGTAAAACCTTTAACATAAAGTCATCATTATTCAATGTACATAGATACATGTTTTTTTATTTTGTATTTCTTATATAACATAAGAATTTTATTTTTTTTATAATAAAATATTGTTTAATATATTAAATGTAAAATCTTATTACAATTTAGTGAACCATAATGTATTGCTTGGTTTAATTTGGCTTCTGTATGAGGTTGATTTTATTTAAATATAATGTTTTTACGATAATCTTTTTTATTCAGTTTATTGATACACAATTTTATTGTTAACTTCGCTATTAATCATGTTTCAAATTAATATAAAAAAATTCATTCTCATATTTTATAATCACCGTCATCAGTTTTAATGAACTCATTAAACGCAAATAAGCGTTAAAAATGAGAATTATTCTGTTGGATGCTGTACTCATTTTGCCTTAGGTATCAAATTTCGTAATTAATTTTCATCAATAATAAATATATTTAATATATTTTTGCTCTTTTTTTGCATTAAAACAATTGAATATTTAATTTAAACATAAACATGTTCAATTTAACTTTGACTTCTCTTATCACAATCATACAATTCCTGTTGTTTTCAGTTTGTTAATATCAGATCAATATTGCTTCCTATGAAAAAAAAGAATAAAAAAACGTTAGTTTTAAATAACACGTTTTACTAGTTTGTTGCGGGAACGGTTTTTTTTTTAAAAAAATGGAACTAGCATACTTATGTTTCATTATTACTTTACTATAAGTAAAGTATAGTGATCGTGAAAAAATTCGATCTCGAGATTTTGACGGAATTACATGTTTTGAGGTCCCAGAAGTCGTTTTATGACGTTTTTACGATGATGTCTGTGTGTGTGTGGGTGGGTGGGTGGGTGGGTGGGTGGGTGCGTGGGTGCGTGGGTGGGTGCGTGTGTTAGCATTGCTTGTTACCACGCTACGGTCCAGAATCTTTGATGGATCAAGTTGATATTTTACACAAAAATGGGCCCCATTTAGACGAAGATCCCTATTGTTTGGGAAGAATTATGCATGATGGGAAAGTCACTTTTTTTGCCAAAAACCGTTTTTTTTAAAACATTTATTTCTCCTAAACTGATAACCCTAGAGTTTTGAAATTTTGACATTATCTTTGAGGTTACAAATGGAACAAACGAAAAATATATCCAGAATTTTAAAACCACAGGAAATATTTTTTTTTTAATAAAATGTAAAAATTTTGACTTTTAATTCAATCTCAAACCTTATGAGAGCGATACAAACCATACTGTAGACGGATCACAATGAAACTATGCCTAAAAATAGAACATTATATGGAGAATGAGGTGAGATATTTTTTTCTAAAATTACATTCGCTAAAGGGGCGTTACAGTACGATCTGTGTTTTCAGAAAATGTTTTTTTGCCGCTAAACCGCTCGTTAAAAAATAATGAAAATTTGACCAAAAATAAAACAAAAAATTAGCAATTCATAAAAAAAAATTCATTAAGTTTCAATTACGGGAAAGAGCAATAACGATATAAAAACTCTTTGTTTACCCTAGACTAAGAGATCACCTGCTATACTTGTCAAATTTTTTGTATTTTTTTACATTGTTTACATTGACTTAGAAATTTTTTGAGCAAATCCACTGAGATAAAATTGATTTTATAAAGGAACAGTTTAAATTATTTATTGACTTATATGAGATGTAAGAGGAATAATATTGTGCAGGAAAATGATAACACTCACTCAGAAAAAATTCGTATATATGTTATTTGACAAAGGGGAAGGAAAATGATCTTATTAAATACTAAGAAGCTTATTATTATTATTATTTTAAAGATTAAAATTTCCAGTATGATAATTCTATAAAAGACCAAAAATGTAAATGATAATTCATAATCTGAATCTTTCGTTTAGAGATTAATAAATGTAATTATCGTACATATTTAATTAACAAATCACCTTAAAACAACATTTTCTTCGCAGTTTAAGATGTTTGTCAGAGAAAAAAATGGTATTTTCCTGTTTTTAATTTAACAATTTTACTTTATTATTCAATGTAGAAGGATGTCAAGTAAACGATGAAAGAAATCTACTGGCTGTTTGAACGAAAGCCATTCTCTTGTAGGAGAATAAATCATTTCAAGAAATGTTCACATTGGTTTTTCAAAAATGTTATTACTGCTGTAGTCATACTAATGCAATTATTTGCAAATAATAAATTATCTGTGATGTACAAAAATAAGCTGATAAAATGATATGTCCTTCAATCACTATCTGTACTACCTCAGGAATGAAAGGCCAATAATTATATCCCATTTAGATGTTTACGTTATGCTGAAATGGGACGTTATGTTTTATATACTCAAGAAATTTGACATTAAGTTACTTATAGTAAAGTAGAGTGTAGGCCACTCCAGATTTTTTTTTCTTCTTTGATCTGAGAGCATTTGTTGCGTTTTATACTCGATGTCTTTGACTGATGACTGGCCTAAAATAATCCTCTTACTTTTGTTGGTTCTTTAGAGAGTGTTATTGTAGACATCTTGGACATTTGTAGTCTCTATTTAACATAGAGATAGTTGTAGTAATCTTGGACATTTAAAGCAACAAATATTTAAAGATGTTAATAAATTGAAAAGGTACACGTATAACTGTTTTTTATAAAGTACACGTAAAAAAATAACTCATTCAGTTATATAATGAATTTATTCAGGTGAAAAGTGCTATTCAAAAAGTATTGCTTATAAAAAAAAAAAGGTATTCATAAGAAAACGGTTCTCATATATTTTCAAAATATAAATAAAGTTACATAATTATCATACGGCATTTGTAAAAGGTATGAATACATTTGAAAATCATATTTTTATAGATATCCGTCTTACCTCGTGAATTCGTTTTGTAGTCGGCGGACCAATTTTACAGGTTGTGTAACTTCAAGTGGCACTAATAGCTGTCAAAAGTTGTTGGGTATAAATACCTATTAAGCAAGTAGTACCAGTGGAGGTATTACACTTTTCATTATTATTATTATAACTTAAACAAGTATGTTAAATAGATATTTATACCCAGGATCCTTCGACAATTATCAATCCCACTAGAAAATGTTCACCGTGCAAAACCGGTCGGGTGATTACAGCAACGTTTCACGAAGTATGACAGATCTTTGTAATGATATTATGTTTACTAACCTTTGTGGTATTACAGTTTGCATATTTTTAACTTATTTTAAAATTTTATTTAACTTATTTAAAAAATTTAACTTATTTTAACTTGTTTGCATTTAAAAATATTTAAAAAAAAAAGTTCTATCAGGCCTGATTGAATAAAAATACCTTTCAACACCCTCTGGTTATATAAAAAAAATGTACCTTCATTGGAATATAGAATTTGTTAACTGCTTTTAAAAAAAAAATTGGACTTGTCCAGACTTAATTTTACTATAAGAACACGTAATAAAAAACTCATTGGCTTAGGTTGCTATCGTTTAGTTGCATTATCAAAATCAGTTTACAATTATTATCTTATCATACTCTTAAACAGTCAGTATAGTTATTATATTGATTTTAATGCAGCTCTAATCATTTTATCAGTTATAACTGAAATATTAACATTGCTATATCACTGTCTGATAGTATATATAGTTGTAACGTAATAATTGTTCTATTTAGTGCTATATTTTATTCACCAATAATTAAAATTCATAACAATTTTACTGTTTATAATTATACTAAGGAAATACTTTATACTCTTTTTTAGCCTACAAGTCACTAGGAGAATGAATTAAGTTACCTGTTTACATAAATTATCGTTCATATACAAGGTAAGGATCTTTTTACTTTATTATTGACTAAAAAGAAAAAAAATTGACAGCACAAGAATTTTACGTGTTTAAATTGAAATAGGTGATTTGAATGACTATAATATTTGTCAGATGGTGTCATTTGATGGATTTTAACGAAATTTATGAGCACCTAGCCAACCACATCAAGCAGACACAAAGGAAAATGAACTCTGTCCCCTTCTACACAACTAGAGCAATATTGTACTTATATTGTAATACTATTAGCTTGCTAAAAGCTGATACGTGTTTGTTAGGAATTTTAAATATATTTTTTCAAATAATATAATGTAGTTTGATAATTTTTTTATTTTAAAAGTGTTTATCAATGTAGTTCCATAAAGTAAAAAATAATAGTTTGATTCAAAGAGCACATTCAATCAAGTGTATTAAGATTAAGTTTGTTAGTTTTCAACATATCCGCTCCAATAATTTCAAATATATTCTAAGTTTTACATATCACACTAACTCAATGAAAGCACCTCAATATTTTCAACAAAAATTTTAAACTCTAATAAACCCTTTTGACTGATAAACCGGCAAGATGATTCTTTTTTTTTTCAAAACACACTATCTAACTGAAAGATGCAATTCATGAAATGATTAAGTAGAAAGCACATAAAAAAATGGCTAGATCAACCGGACTCAACTTAGTCTGAAAAGCTCATTCCGTTAAAACTTAAATTTTTAAATAATATTGTATCTTCAAAGAAGGATTCAAGAATCAATTAAGAATATCTAACCAGATATTGTCATCATATGGAAACTGCAATTAACATCACACGAACAACGCATTTGAAAAAGTTTACCGTCTGTAAAATGTGTCAACCTCTAAACATTCTATGTGTATCCGAAGCGGACATTTTCAAAAGGTTAAATATTTTTTAAAAAATTACACCTAAGACCATCTTAAAGTGTAAGATGGTTTTCGAAAGATTATTTTAAAATTCTTTTAAGAACATAAAATGTAAAATTGATTTCAGAAATGATAGAAGGGAGCACGACGGCAGAAATTTGTAACAGTACTCACGGGTCTGATAGGACTTAAACCATTACTCTAGTAATAATTATATGATAATAACATGTCATATTATTAGAAAACAATGATTTTAGTTTCGTTATAAGTAACAAAAGTGATATGGCTACATTCAAACAAAATTTTATTTATAAATTGAGGATGTTTGAATTTGATATTACTTCACCACAGATTAATATTATGTCCACATGATGGAACATTACAATAAGGCAAAACCAAAATAATTAAAAAACTAGTTTATATTATTTTACTTTTGGTAATGTTGAGTTTTGGCAACTGGAGGTTTGTTTACCAGTTGTTCAACTCGTTTGCATTCCCAGACTTATCCCTGTGTTCTCATTGACCAGACCATAAGCTTGCTGAGTACTTTCCCTCAAAAACTCAATCAAATGACCACGACCTCTTCTCTATCTGTATTTTCGATAGCTTTATAAGAACTAACCACTCATGTCCAACCACTTAAATGATTTGAAATGCTTAGAAAACAGCACAGAATGTCGAGCACAGCTCTGTCACATGGCAATGCTAAATCACTGACCAGTTAGCCACGGTAACAAAAAAGAAATATTTTTTCCCAACAAGTAACTTTTGTAATTAGCTTTCGTAACGATTGTAGTTGAACACTAAAGTAATATTGTTTCAAAAAGTTAATTCCACGAGCAATTAAACAGAGTAATGAACTATTAAACAGAGAAAAATATTTAATTTGTGAGAATAATAAATAATCAATGATCACAATCATGAGAATGTTTAAAATTTCATTAAATTTAACTTGACTATTTGTCATTTATAAAGGAAAAGTAAAAAAAGTAGGTTATTAGTAAAAAAGTAAGTTATTCTGTGAAAATTAAGTGGTTTCATGAAATATGTTGTAAAATAAAACTTCCGCAAACATATTTATTAGGTCTTTCTTAGTTGTTAAAAATGTTGAAAGTTTGTCTAAAATTTCCTATCTAGAAGACAGTTTTAATTGAGCAATGATAAAGTCATTTTGGGTCAAGATGAAGCTCGTTATAAACTTTTATTCGACTAAACCTTTTTAAGGAATTTCGTCATGTCAAATTGTTATTCTTACTTACCTCAATTTCTGAATAAAGTATGAATTCCTTGCTCTAAACTAAATCACCCTACCATTACAAAGTTATTTTTGAATGAGATCACTTGATAAAAAAAAAGAAGTATTCAGTTTTTTGGTATCATTTATTCTCTCTTTGCATCATTTATCTTAAAGAAGTTCTACTTTAATAAAACGAGTTGTTGTTTATTAAAATTTATCTCTCTAAATTTCATTTAACTGGCAATAAAAATATTCCATTATTTGAAATAACTCTTGTTTTCATTAAAATGGCAAAAATTAATTGTTTTGCTTTACCAGTGTTACTAAATTACTAAATTACATTACTAAATCGCTTGTGACTAATAGGTCAATTTCACCTAGTTTTTATGACAAAACTTTATTAACCAACGCTTTCCTTTGGCTGTTCACCAAAGATACGCTGACCTATAAAGCTGTTGCTGTCCATGTTCGGTTAGTGTCAGACAACCAGGCTGGTCAGAATCGTATATGATCTCTTCCATCATATCGAAGAGGCACTCGAGGAATAGTAACTCAGCGATTTGTGAAGGTGTATGTCCAGGTAATAGCGCTCCTTAGTTGTTCTAATAAGTAAAAACATGACAGAACAGAGAAGGCATGAGGAATAAGACATTTACTTATAAAGGTTGTACAGCATTTTTCAGGAAATTTTGTGTATTGTTTTACCTATCGTTTTATATTTGTACCTATGTGGGTTTCCTATATGTGAACAGATGTGGGTTGGGCAGGGCTCTTGTGTCAGTGATTACCACATTTTAGGAAATTTATTTACTCCTTCATTGGATTGCGCACATTTATCACTGGGTTTAGCGATGGCCCAGTTTATACCGAAGACGTGTACAGTTTTTGGGGTTCAATCGGTACCAGCATTGAGTGATATGTTACTTTTAGTTTAAGAGTAAATGACAAGATAACCATGATACACCCATTTTGGTTAGTACTGCAGCCAATTCTGTCATAATTAGTCAAATAAACTTTTGCAGCCAGTTGGTCTTAAAAGTACCGAATAAATATCCCAATCAGTTATTCTTTCTAGGGTTGGAATAGCCGTCGCCATAAATGTGTAACCAGTCGTCCTTAAGATAAAGTGAGTTAATTGTTCCAGCAAACCTTTATCTAGTTCGAATTTCTTGACTGAGTGTCTCATCATCAAATAGTTTATTAGGTTCATGATTGCTACTAAAGTTATACTGGTGTACAATAATACCTATGATGATGGATACCGCTTACAAAGTGGTAAATGTATCAACTGAATTGTGATTAATTGTGTTTGTTTTACTTGCTACATTGGTAGCAATTTATGTCATTGAAATTGTATCCTGTCTGCATCCCAAAGTTGTTACAGTGACATTTTTGGGTAGGTCGGTCCGCTCATTGACTCAGCTTGTTCTCTCCATGTTACTTTCAATGCTGAAGATGGTTCATCCGCACATCTTGGCACTTCGTGGACTTAGTTTCCTCTAATTTGATTTTTTTGTATCTAAATTTCATTGGATCAAGTTTCATCGATCGAGAGAGGAGTCGGTAGTTAGCCTTCCATTTTTAACTAAAATGGTGTTTCTCTGTTCTCATCTTTACAGTTGTATGAACATCTCATTAAGCTATGATTAAGGCACATCCACCTATTGCCATTATAATTACACCTGCACATAAAGTTATAAGCTTCTGGGTGCAAACTGTTATGGGTGTAAACTGTTATGGGTGCAAACTGTTATGGGTGCAAACTGTTATGGGTGTAAACTGTTATGGGTGTAAACTTCTTTAATTCCCTGTAACCAAATTTAGGGTTTTCCATCCCACAATCAACCACCTTTCTTCTGTGCTCTTACTGGTACAAAATAAAAACCATGAATACAAGTATGTATAAATCCTATATCTAAGAAACATATATTCAAGTAATATGTCAATAAATCAGTTATAAAATAATAAAAGTGTATTGTAATGAATGGTGTATTCACACAAAGTAGGTTCACTTCATGTCATTTTGAAAGCTAGAATTCTGAGGCCTTTGATATTTTGGTGAATCTTTCAATAAAAGTAGCAAACAATTAAGTGACGTAATTAAATGTTAGGTTTAGAACAAAAAGAAATGTAAAACTTTCATTGAGTTTAAAATAGTGCGAAACTCCAGCCTCTTAGTGGGGTATAAAGTCTCTCATGCGCAAACTACATATATATATAAAAAAATAACTATTTTAAAAATACATCACTAAATACTTTGTCTTAAATAATAATCAGTTTGATTCTGATAAAAAATTCCTCTCTGATTTTTAATTGCTCAGAAAAATCTTGAAAATTATAAAATCTGCAAAACCACGAGTCCTAATAGTGCTTTTTGCATAATTATCCAAACTCCCTTCAACTGTCCATGTAAATATGAAATGACAGTTGTAGTTTCAATCTTATCATCTTAGTTTTCAATCGCAATTCAGAACTATTTTGTTGGTCTGGCTCTCTGAATTGTAAACAGACTATGTCTTTCCATAACTCTTGCTGTAAATTCATTAGATTGCCTCTTCTATAGTTTAGTCCTGCTTGCTAGTCTCCAATGTATAATTTTATTATTGAATAACATGTTACCGCTTTCAAATTATAAAATCCATGAACCTAAAGCAGTGCACAACAGTTTTACATAGGTGGTTTTTTTAATGAACTTGAGTATGCAAAGAAAATTTATGTAACTTTGAATGAAAAAAAGTCTTAAATAACCATAGTCTAATATCATCGTCAAAATGAGTTAATTTTTTTTTAATTCAACGTCTTTATATATTTATAAAAATATATTTTACAAACGTATATTTACAAAAATTGATAATTTTTAATGATTTGATAAACTATTTTCTTATTCTTTCTAATATCATAGAAATTATCCAAAATGTTACCTAGTTGTTATCATCTTTATATTTTTGATAATAATATCAATTACTTAACATTTTATCTTGACTACTAATTGTAACATTTTAATGTCCTCTTTTACGGATATATCAATTTGTATTTAGAAAATTAAATTAAAGTGATCAGGCTCAATTTTTTTTACAAATGAATAAGTTTGAAATACATTTTATTTTGCTACATACCTGGTTTTATAGTGAGGAGGTTTTATAATGTTATAAAATTATTTTATAATGTTTTATAATTTGCAATTATAATACTTCTGTCCTGTAATAGTTGAAAAAAAAAAGGTTATAAAGACACTTTCTTTAAATAAAAGTATTTCTAACAGCAAAATTTGTCACATAATATAAAAGAAGAGTTCTAATAAACTTCGTTTTTAAAAAACATGGGTTTTTGATTAAAATAATTACTGTTTGATTCAAATTGGGTAAACAACGGGGTATATCAGCTTGTCAAATATAATAAACTTTCAATATCTGCTTGTTTGTTTTCAAACTTTTCTTGGCTTTCAGAGATAGAACTCCGTCTATAACAATATATATTCTCAAGGTTCATGAACCAGGCTACTTGAAAATATATGTTTCATTTATCCTGGAGAAATAATTTTTGTTCACGCGTTATTTTTATAATAATTCACATTTGCTATACTATCTCTGATTGTTTCAACGCTCCATACTCTTAGTATATTACTAATAATGTTCCAAATTAACAACTTTCATTGCATCTTGAACCGTTCTATGAGAGTAATTGTTTTGATTGCACTTCTGAATAAATATGTAAAAGTTATAAGTAACCAAATACAAATCACTATATAAACTGACTGTATTATAATTAGATTAAAATATTTTAGAAGTGTTACTTTTCAGAAAAATGTTGAAACGCATAGTCGATCAGAAAAGTCATTGGTAACAACTTTTAATAGACGTATTTTTTTTTTTAATTCATCTAAGACCCACACATTTTAAACAACTCTAAATGTATACTATTTTTATTGGAATATTTGTTTATGTTCTGGCATTCTAGTGATGTAACTATTTCTTATCTATGAGTTTTTTGGTATTTGTGGTTTATATTAATTTTGATAACTCTTGATACTTTTGTACCCTTTCAATGATAAAATTGAGAACTACAAGCAAAATATCAGGTAATATTGAATTATTAGAATGAGGAAAAGAAAAAAAAATAAGCTTCCACCAAATGATTTTATAACGATGCTTTTCGAACTCTTAGAAGTGGTCCAGTTGGAACTTGGAGTAGTCCAAAGTCGAGAATGGTATAAAAGACCACTCCACACTTCTTTACTAAGACAGATATAACCTGATGTTGAACACTAAGTGCTCGAAATGAAATATATTTGCAATTTGCAAACTTGTTTTTGATTTTGTTGCCTGTTTATTAGTAGGGGTTAAGAATTGCTCGTTCACAACACCATTTATTCTGAATAGATCCTAAACTGAGTAGTTCCTAAACTCGGGGAAACACCTTGTCAATAAGCTCTTTTTGGTAGCTTAAAGGCAAATGAAATTAAAATAAACCAACAACAACTACTTGCCACACCAGTAAATTTTACAAATAAACATATCTGTGTAGTTAGCCAAACACGGCTTAAAAGTTCATTATTTCCCATCTATTTTGAATTTCCAATTCATTCAAAGCTTAGATTTTAAGTTAAACACACAAAGATCTAGTGTCAATGTTGCAGCTTGCAAAAACCACCATTTATTTTATGGTGGCTGAATTTACTTGTTACAAAATTTTGTGGACAATCGAACAAACGGACAGACAGTCAGACATTTTTGTGATGGTGGATTTGGATTCTCCTATGTATGAAACTTAAATATAACTTTCATTGAGTCTGTTCTAAGCAATGTACAGATAAAACCTTTCTTTCATTTATATAGATGAATCGATCCTTTGTTGTTGGCTACTCTTCACCTAGTATAACTACTTCTTTAATGAAGATACGTCATTCTGTGTTGCACATTGTCTATTCGTACAGGATATGTATGATGCTAATCTTGGACTTTTTCTCCTCAAGGACAGATTGGAGTTAAGTAACCTTGATCCGAGGAAGTTATCATTTATTATTAAAGAACTTTTTTATCCTAATTCATTGTTGTTCTAACTTTTGAGAAACTTTCTCCTTCATTTCGATACCACGGTTAAGAAATAGATTTGGTTTTAATACCTGTATTTGTATTAAGATAACAGTTCTTAAATATTTGTACAATTTTAGACTACATTAATTGTTTTGCATTCACTTTTTTTTAACTGTTTCGTAATATATTTTACATTTTCTTTCTCTTCCTCTTTTAATCATCATTTATTACTTCTATATCACTTTATTCTTACACCTGTGTATCAACAAAGATGAATTTCTTCAAAAGTGGATAGCAGAAGACTATAAAAAATGTCCTCTTAAATAAGTTTGTAATTTTACAATAAATGAGAAAACCTGTCTTGTGTTAGACTCAAATTTTCTTCTGCTGTCGACAATGTCTGAAATTAGGTAAAAGCAGGTGTATTCAAGTTTCCAGGAGTTATCATTTGATAACTGATGCAAATATTCATCAGAAATGCAAATATTCTGAGGAGGCTAATAAGGTACAAGGCATATAGATGCCTTTGAAAAGGTCTATGAAAATAAAGCGCAAATGATCCTCTGAAAGAAACAGTGAGAAATATTCTACTTTTAAAATTAGATTATTTCTTTTAAATCGGCTTTAAAATATAAATCTTTTAAAAGGAAGGACAATTGAGAAGTTACCTACAAATTAATTTAGTTTACTGTTGTTGATGAAATATTTCGTTAATTGTTTATAATTATTCCTAATTAAATACATTTTCTGTGGTTTCTATTTGCTACATAACTAAGTTAATAACTTTTGACCTTGTAAGGGTAAACTTCTAAACTTTTAGAGAGAGAGAGAGAGAGAGAGAGAGAGAGAGAGAGAGAGAATAATTATTCGTGAAAGGCATTCAAGAATAAAAATTGACTTAAGTTAATCATAAAGCGAAATGTTGCTTAAGAGCAAGTCCAAAATGAAAACCAATATAAGGACTATGATGTAAAGCATTGCATAAAGACCCTTATATACCAGCCCTAATGGGCCCTAATATAAAGCCCTTTATTCACGACTCTGGAATACAGTTACTATACTGTTTTATTGTCTAAATGATTAATTTTGTCCGTTGGAAATGCTAAATGGAGTTTTGCAAATGAAGAATAAACTTCAACCATTAAAGGCTTTGAATAAGTAGCACTAAATAAACTTCCATGAAAAATATGTTCTTTTTGAACAAATCAAAGAATGAAGTAAATTGACATTTTGATTAAACTTTTTGTTTAGTAAATTTATTTGCCTTAAATTAAAGTAAAACTTTTGTTTGTATATTGTGTCAAAAGTATTCACTTCGCAGGTTATGTGAGTTTATATTAGGTAATAAATATACTAAGTCAATTAAGGTCAAGTGATTGGAGAATATATAATTACTGTTACAGTACCATCTGACCTCATCTGCAGATAGAAATTAATACTTGTCTTTTTAAGTCTTTAAATTCAGATGACCAAATTTCATATGATATTTATTGACTTTAGGATGATGGAAGTGTGAGTTAAAATAATGTATATTTGTAAAGAAAATTATAAATTCCTGTTATCATGTTTCAATATCACCCCAATTAAAACTCAAAAATTGAACTCATTAAAATATATATATCAGTTAAATAGGATTACGATTTGTCTGAAGGTTAGATCTGTATAGTTTGCAGACCTCTGCAGATACATTGGAGTATAGCAGTATTCAGTTTAAAGAATTTCACATTTAAGTTACTGAGTTAAAAGTTATGATAATTAATTTGTTCTACTAAATTAATGACATGAGAATAAGTTTGTGATATGACAAGTTATGATATACTAAAGTTGTGATACAACAAGTTACGATTCGATCTGTTTACGAGGTTAGACGCGTGTTTGCGATTACAGTAAGTTTCTCCTCTTTAAAATAATGAAGCAGAGAATCTGTATTAATTTTGGTGTAAGAAAATGGCATTAAGTGCTCACTAACTCTTGAAATCTTGACAGAGAGATACTGTGAGTCAACTTGAGGATAGAAGGTGTTTATAGGTGGTATAAATTACTCCACAAAAAATTGACAAGCAGGCAAACACGAATCTAACCTTAATAGCTCTCACATAAAGAGAGAACATGCTATATAGTCAAAACGATGCAAATATAATCGTAAAGCAAAGTAAATATTGCAATAAGTAATAAAGAGTACAAAAAAAATTGAAATTGCAGTGTACAAAGTGCGCAAAATTCAAAAAGTCTCAAAATTTTTTATTACATCTCGACATCTCTAAGTATAGTTATGTACTTAAAATACTAGCACAATTAATGAACTTAGAATTTGAAATTGAATTTAGAAACACTGTAGGACAGATACAGTCCTAGTTTGCATGAGCCAATAAGAAACAGGGTGGCTTATTATTTAGTTTAGTTGAACACTTAAATTAAGCAATTTGAAATTTCATAATGATAATAGGAAAGATAAAAGGGTTAAAAAGATAGTTATATTCTTTCTGAATCAGTAAAAGTCAGATTTGTGTTTGTTGGTTTTATATTTTTAAATGAATGAGTTTCTATTTCCTTTATGATTGAACCTTGTGATCATATTCTAACTTCACATATGCAAATAAGAATACAATTAATTGTATCTTTTCAGAAGAATAAACTATATATTTTTTTGCAAGATTTCAGCAAAAAAAATGCATTATAATATATTAAACTCACATGTTGACAATTTTCAGGATTATTTATTTTTTTCAAAAGTACTTTCTTTGTACGAGTAACATTGAACCCTTCTGTAAAGGATCTGTCTAAATATTTTATCAGTTTTTGGTCATTGAAAGATAAAATTCCTTCTTAAAGGTGCAAACCGAATATAGGTCAGTCTGAAGAAGTTCCTATCATTCCCACTTGCTGAATTCTTTTACATTAACTTAGAATAGTTTTCAAACTCAATAAGACAGAATCAGAACAAATATTTGAATAAAAAACATTATGTACTTTGAATGAGTTATTTATACTCTAATTACAAAAAACTTATAATCAAGCACTATGGTAATAAATTTAATTACGTTGTTCGTTTTATTAAAACTATTGTTCGATTCATTAGCAAACACAGTTTTAATAAATTTAATTGTTTACAATTAGTGATTTTGCAAAAAAAATTTCTAAATTCAAATAATGCTCCTCGGTGCCTCTTTTTGATAAAAATGTTACCAATAACTATTCAGTTCCATCTACAAAGACCTATTGAATCTTCAATATTGTTATTATCCGAAAATAGGTGTAAACAGTATCATGTTCAGAATCTTTCATATACAAACTTAATTTAGAAGTAATACACACATACGCAAAATGGACCTTTTTTGTTATCAAAACTTGGAAATATTCTCAAGTTAGTGCTATTAGTTTCTGTAGTTTTACAGAAACTACAAATAGTCTTAGATGCTTGATTGGAACCTACAATTAATTAGGAAACGGGGAAGATTGAAAACAACATTTAGGAGGTCTGTTGAGAAGGAGATTATGGAGTTGAGGTGAGATAAGCGGATGGGCGGGAGCCGGGTGCAGTGGAGAATGTCTGCTGTAACCCTACGACCCCATCGCAGCTAAAGCAAACTGACAAGTATCAAAGGTATGAACTTCTCAGTGAAATTAACACTTATAGTTCATTGAGCCTTAATTAAAATATGAAAAAAAAGGCTGAACAAGCCTGTGTTTATAATGGTAAATAACAAAACGATAAGAGTAGATACACATTTCCTTCAGTAAATATAACTTTTGTTAAATACTGTAAAAATTTGAATGTTATCTTTAGTTAGGTAGTAACCTAACCTAAATATTATTTAGGTTAGCTTAGGTTGCAGTAGCAGCCCCACAAGAGAAAACAAGTAGGCCGAGCATTGGTTTTTATGATACCACACAGTGAAAATTGATTCTACAGTGGGAGCCTTAAATTTTGTCTAACTCAAGTGTATTTAGAGTAGGGATCTTTAACAAGTACCTGAGACACCGTACAGGCTCGGGACCGACGGTTTAACGTCCTTCTCGGAGGGACGACAAGCTCAGATTTATTCACTTCCCAGATTAACTTTCAGATTCTATAAACTTTCAACTTTCAGATAAATAGATCGAGGCTATGTGGGGATTGAACCCCAGTCCTTCAGTTCAGATGAAAGTACGTTAACCACTGAGCTAACCTAGCCCTCTGCCATCTTTATTTAAATATCTAAATTATTTAATAAAGGAAACTATAATGTAGTAGGGCTGTTTGAAACAATTAAAGAAGTTTGTGCTATCTAACATCGCAAATTTTCTTTTTTACTTGACCGGTTTTGGATGTTGCCCATCTTCCAGAGTAAAACTTTAATGAAGAGTTTGCAGCTTAATAACGACTCTGTTACGAGCATGTTAATAACATTTATTTGCATTGCATAAAGATATTATAAAACATTAAAGTAATACATTTTTAGTAATATTATCATCAAAATGAAGCCCTCAGATTTAATAGTCTTAATAAAAAATACCTTATAAAATAAAACAGCTTTTGTTTCATTTTGTTACAATAATAGAGGCCACCTAACAACTTCATTTAGCTGAATAGGTACGGCTAACAACTAATGGGAAGGTTAGGTAGGATCAACCTTTTCGATTAAATTCATTAAACGAAGCATTTTTAATTACAAACAGCACTTTATTGAATATTAATTCAATTTTATGTTGAGTTAAATTACAAAATATTTTATACTTTCAGTACTAACAAATTTCTTTTTTTACGTTTTATTAACAATGTGTAGAAACTGTACAAAAAGGTTTCAAGCTATAAAGGACTGACATTTATTGAAGATATGAACTCCTTTTGATATTTAATTTAGATGCTTTGTTTTTTTTTTTGGTAAGTGTTTCAAAAATTGCGTGACCAGAATACAGGTTACAACGATTCAGAAGCTGCTTCCATTTCAGAGGACAATAGAACCCATGTAGAGAGCATGTGACTACTCATACATCATTTATTAAAGCAGGGACACAAAAACAAAAAAATAAATGAGCAGTTTAAAAAACAGTAAGTTTTCAAACACGTCCAACAATAAGGATGAACTTTCAGGCTCAATATCTGGCACTACTTTACTTAGGTAGATTTCATGCTTCGTCCTCAAGAGAGGCTAAACATAATAGGATAAGACAGTATAAGTTGCTCTAATACGGCGCTTTGTATTGGCTACAGAATTTTGATAATTAGAAATCATAACAAAAAATTCTTCTTAGAAAGTATTTAACTAGACAAACATTGAAAAATGTAAAAAAAATTCGGCAAACTAACTTGTCTGTCTCTTTTTATTATTACTGCTAATTATAATGTTGTGTTAACGCCAATCCAAAGGGGCCAGGCTCTCTCATTGGGTACGTTCTCGCCTCTGAACTGATAGGACCGGGTTTCGATCCTCACCTGGCCCTCGATTTATTCACGCGGGAGGTGAATAAATCTGAGCGCTTCGTTCCTCGGAGATGGACTTTAAGCCGTCGGTCCCGAGCCTGTACGATGTCAGGTACTCGTTAATGATCCCTACTCTAAATACATTTGAGTTAGGCAAAATTTAGGACTCCCACTGTAGAATCAATTTTCATTGTGTGGTATCACAAAGGGCCAATACTCGGCCTACGTGTATTCCCTTGTGGAACTGCCACTGCAACCTAACCTAGCCAATCCAAACAATACTAATATAATTTCGTTATATGTCCTTCTTGACCAACACATATCGGTCTGAGTAAACACAATACATGCTTCCCCTACTTAAATAAATTCGTTTTCCTTCTCTGTGACATTCATGCTCTTGAACGCTCTTAATCAAGGGTAGTTCTTTTTAAAATGCAGAATTATCAAAGTCACTAAGCAAGAGGGAAAAGTGGTTGGTCACCTCAAATTAAAGAAAACTATGTCTGATGCAAGGCTGTCCTATTTTCATTCTGCGTAAAACTATGGCTAATTGAAAATGATCTTTAACTTTGGAATGAAGGACGTCTCTGATGAGTTGGGCATGCATGAGCTCTATCCCCTTGCCAACATCGCCGACCTTTTTAAATGTGCTGGGCCAACAGCAGATATTGCTTCATTCCTACAAAATCTGAGTCTCTCACTGCCAGGTCGACTCATTTCCTCTATCTTATATTACTATTATTCATATTACTTAAAATGAAGGTCAATTTTTTTTTTTTTTTTTGCTAGCTCGTCAAAACTTTAATAATAATATTCAAAGTCACATTGTGACTTTATTTATGTTACAATAATAAAGCAAATATATATTTTTTAAAGTAATTCCTTATTACTGATTGAAGTTGAAGAAAGTTATAACTATGATGGGTAATACACTAATGAAACATTTGCCTGGCTCGTTTTTTTTTTTATTTTAGCTCTCATAAGTTTTTAGTTTTTGGGAAATATTTTTACCCTGCATACTTTCTTATGACTGTGATAGTGCAATTTATGAATTTGTACATCCAGACAATATAAGATGGATAAAAACATATTTTAAGAAGTCACTTCTTTAAAATTTGCAATGCTAATAATTTAATGATATTGCAGCATTAGAGAACAAAAGAAGATATAGGGCTATCAATTTGTGCTAGAAGTAAAATATTTAAGGTTTAAGTAAATTAAGAAGAATTAAGAAGATGGATGTTACAATTTATCAGATTTATGTAATTAACTTAATGTGTCTGAACAAGACCCCAAAAATTAAGTTAAAAATACTCTGTCATTGTCCTTCCCAATGGCTTAATACATTGCAAAGGTAAAATAAATTAAGGCACTCAATAAATAGTGGTATTAAACTGTTCACTCAAAGTATTTGAGTGAAAAGTTTTGACTTTCTGAAAGAGAGTTGAAGACATTTGATGGGAAGTTAAAAACTCGAAATCACTTTGGTTTCAAGTCAGTAAAACAAATTATGATAAAACACTTCGAAACGGGGATCAATTTGAATATTTCTTTTAAGCAATATTAATACAGACATCAATTTGAAATTCTCAAGCATAATTCATTAACGAATTATAAGAGCAATAAAGCAGTTGGCATATTGATAAAATGGTTTTGAAATGATGTTTTTTTATTGTTTATATTAATTAAGAATCCTGTCAGTTCTTGTTTAAAAGAGACCTGAAAAGTGGTTGTTAACAAATTTATATAGTGAGCTGGAGGGAAAGTTTTGAGATGAAAAAACACTAAATTTTTGTGAACTTCTAAGTTTTTTGTTCATCTTTGTGAACAAAGATGAATATACGAGTATTGTCAAACTTTTAGTTAAATCAGTTATTACAATTAGTATATTTAAAATTTTAAGGAACCTGATTTAACAAGCCAGCATATTTCTAAAAGATATCCAGTAGCCTCAGAAATTGAGTCATTAGTTTTTCTTAAGGAGTAACTTGCTTGTCTCAGACTTGAATCAAATGTTTCAACAAATAATAACAAAACTGATATACAAAGAAAATATACAGAGTGTCCATAAAGTCCATGTGCAGTTTAAAAAAATTATAACTTTCTTCGTATTTACGATAGAAATAATCTGTAAAAAAGATTAGAAGGAAACCTACATTTTTTAAGGTTTATACTAAAAATAATTTTTAGTTTCCACAGACCCCTATTATTAGCAATATAGAGGGTAATACGCTTTTGCAGTTTACGGAAAACATGCGCCAACTGATTTACAATAATCCGTAAAATCTTATTAGTTATTTTTGCTATTAAATCTTCAAATGAACAAGATTTAGATGCATACACAGTTCCTTTCACATGCCCTCCATAAGAAAAATCTAAAGGAGTCAAGTCTGGCGAACGTGGAGATGAATGAAATTGTCCACCTCTTCCGATTCATCTGTTAGGAAATTCGTGATTTAGAAGAGGTTACCACATGACGGAGGTTAAGTAGATAAAATTCAATAAAACTTTAAAAAATATAGATTTCCTTCTTTCTAATCCTTTTTACAGATCATTTCTATCCCAGCTACAAATAAGGGTATATTTTTTTTAAAACGCACACGGACTTTATGGACACCCTGTATATCCTCATCATTAGAGGCGTTGAAAAAAAATTATTTGAGAAGAATAAATGTCTGTTTTACGAAAAAAATTCACATTTATTATTATGAAAATGGAACATATTCTTAGGTCAGAGTCACAACATTAACAATAAAAAAGCTTTAAATTATTGTGAAAAGTACTTCACAAAGATGAATGTATTTTAGTGATAATACTGTGATAATGGCGTGATATTGCATACCATATATACTATCACTTCACGCGATATATTAAAGTTTTCAGCTTTATTTTATTAGATCTTCTATAAGTTTTAATCGCTTAATTGTATTTAACAATACTTGATAATTACTTAAGTTATTCTATTAAGACAAAGCATAAATATATATTTTATTTCTTTGATGTTTAAACTGAGTAAATAATATTTGAAAATGTTTTGCTAGGAAAGAAAAGAATAGATAGACGGTATTAATAAAACGTTAAATAATTAAATAATGTCTCTTAACATAATTGTATTTAATGAATATTCATCAAACAAATGGGTTGAACTTTTCTTATAACTTAATTAAAATTGCATCTCTTAATAACTGAATTACAATTTTTTTTTTTTAGTTTATGAATTTGTTATTGAGGACAAATACATTTTTTTCTTTTGTTGAGTCTGTAGACTGGCGGTTCGAATCTCCTCCATTGCTTAAGACTTTTCTTGTAGAAGGCGGAAAACTTGCTTTGATGTCCCTCGGGGGAGTATGTTCATCTGTTGGTCCCGATCCTGTGCAATGTCAGGTACTCGTTGTGGTCCCCAGTCTAACAAAGCTGATTGAAGTAAAATGTATAACTCCTGTTGAACGAAATAGTCACAGTTTTAATAAATGAGTCACACATTCTTCTCCTAAAACAACATTAAAATCGAAAAGTAATAAATGTGGAATTAATTTAAATTAATTTAATTATTTATAATTAATATTTATTAATTTATAATTTAATTAATTTAAAACAGACAAAATATTTTTTTCATTAAATTTCTGGAGCTTTGAAAAAAGTAATAACAATTAGTAGGTTCCAGTCATTATTGTAAATTAATTGGATAGTTTTACAATATTCTTATAACCATGGAACCAATGCATGTTATTTAAACAATTATTAATTTCTGTCTTTAGATATTTAATCATTTATTTTCAATGTATTCAATAGACAATTTTCAAGGTATACCATATATATATTTGTATTTAGGGAGCAGATTTTCATTCATTCGAATTTCGTTAAACACTTTTTGAACATTTGTTTTAGTCTCTTTTCTTATTAACTTTTCTAATTTTCTAATTAGTGTTCTTTTCTTATTAACTGTTAAAAACAAATTAGAAAATTAGAAAAGTTAATAAGAAAAGAGACTAAAACAAAGGTTCAAAAAATGTTTAACGAAATATATATATTTGTATAAGTTGGCAGAAGATCATCATCCAAGCATACATTATTGAAAAGCAGAGCAGATTCTCCATTCACAACTTTTTTAAGTAGCTGTTCTACTTAATAAAGTTAAATTAACAAAGACAGAGTGACGTCTGGTTAACCTCCCGGACGCTAGGATCGCCACCTACTATTACCTCTTAGTATTGTTACCTCTATATCACCTTTTCTATTGTTATCCCTTATGTATGTATTTCTAGTTGTATCCTGTTATTTTATTACCTTGAGTTTTTATCTTATTTATCTGTCTATTATTTTCTTCTGACTGAGGATGACCAACGAGGTTGAAAGCTTGTGTTTAAAATTGTGTTAAAAAGTAGTGAATAGAATTTATTTTATTTTAATAGAATAGACTATATTTTTTGTCTGAAAATGTCGCTGGGAAATCTGCTACTTGCATTGCCTCTGCAACATAGAAGTGTAATTATGTTGCACTTCTATGGAAAAAAGAACAGCTACTTAAAAAAGTCGTGAATGCAGAATCTGCTCTGTTTTTCAACAATATATATATATAATTTAATATTGATATGTACCATAAACAATAAGTTAAATGTTCATAGTTATTATATTTGTAAAATCGTTATTATTTGTTTACTTTGATAAACAAAATTAATAAATCATTAAGCCATCATTAATCTTAGCTGAATATAAATTTTACTTAGTTTCTGAAGAATATAGAATTTTTGTTCTGAAGAAAAAATTGTTGTCCAAAGAAAAAAACCTTTCATTATAATGCCAATAAAACATTGATTCAAACAATGTGTTCATTAGACTCACAAGTGATGAAATTGCCAATCTGATGCTACAACCAAAAATGATTTATTAAGGGTTCTAACAGAAATAGAAGATAATGAATCGTAATTTATCACAGGGTTGGGTCTTATCACAAACTTAATGATTTGTCGCCAACATTGTCTATGCCAGTAATGACAAAGCTCCAGGAGCAGTAGGTCAAATTACCCTCCAGTCAATGAACCGGTGGGATCAAGCAGTTAACGGGATAAAAGAAGGTAAAATACTCTGTAAATATTCAATATTAATTGAAAAGTTTTCCATTGTATTTTTTGTTAATTTTTTGGATATCTATAACCTAATGAGCATGTGTTGACTTGTAGTAGCACATTTGCAATTACTGGAAACTAAATTACTTGCAACTAAAAACGGGAAGAAACATTGAAAAAAATTTAAAGTTAACAATTAGTAAAAAAAATATAATTTCTTAGATGTAAAAAATGGGAAATTCTGTAGACCATCTCGTCAGCAAGAATTCAAGATTGACTTTTAACCTCACCAATAACCTTATCAGTTTATCATTAGAGTATATTTCAAATTTTATTTTTCGTGTCAAATTTTTAATTTCCTGGGTAGAAAATTAACTTTTTCAACCGAGTCAGTATTTTGCAGCTCATTAATATAGGCTAGTTTAATTTTTTAACATGCTTAATTGTGAGAATTTTTCCACTGATTACAAAATTTAAAATAATCACCTTGTTAGTAGTACACGTAAGTCCAATTATCAAATATAAAATTAATTTGGTGAGAATGGAAGGCTGAATGCTGATATTCTTATCTTCAAATGACATTAGAGATTTATTATAATGTTCTAAATTAATTATACATAGGTCTACACTATTTTCATTATAGCATCCGTTTAAAATATTGAGTATGTGCAGATACAATCATACAAAAGTGTCAGTTTATGTATTTTAACAATTTAATCAAAAGTTTAAACTAATTTAAGATGTTTAAAGTTTTAAGGCAGTTTAGAATACTACGATGATTTCACAGTTGGTCATAACTTTCTATTCTCTAATTGATTTTAATTTGTCAAAACAAGTTTAAATGAGTTAATATATATGGATTGTTGATTGGATTGTTTTTTTATTAAATTAGTAAAATTAATGGCTCTAACTTTATTAATAGACATAATTGATTTTATGTTCTCTATTCTGTAGCTAACTTTATTGAGCTAAATCAACTTGTTGCCCTTTCACTTTTAATATACTAACACTTTTTTTAATTTTAAAGCAAAATAATGTTGTATTGTTTTATGCAGAAGTTTTTATTTTATTAAGGATGGAAAACAAAATTTGTTTTTCTAATAATGTAAGAAAATATGTTTACAGAATTAATAATTTTACAATTTTATGAAAAATAATTGCTAGCAAAATTGAAACTAGATTTCAAATAAAGTTTCAATTTTGAAATTTCAATATCAAAGATGCTCTATGTTTTTGTTGTAGCAAATGGAGAACTTCTACTGATATTGACTTAAGCAAAGAGCAGATCACATTATAACCATATTTATGCGCGTAGAAGTTGAAAAATATGAACATTTAGTCCCTCAGAGAGCCTGTGGGATGTCAGATACTCGTACAATCTAACCATAATCTAATGGTTACAATTAGATACTCAGTTACAAACCATAATCTAATTGTAATTTCGGAAAATTTCGGACTCCCTATGTAGAATGTTCATTGTTTGGTATCACAAAGATCCAGTCTTTGGCCTACGTGTGTTCTTTCGTGGGACAGCTACTGCAACCAAACTTAACTTATCCTATAGTTAGAAGGCTAGTGTCTCCAAAATGAGCCACACTCTTTCTCGTTTTATATACTGAAAAGCTTCAAGGAAGAAAACATATTGCATTTTTTAATATCTTTCCTTAAAAGGAAGCATTCATCAAAATGATCACTTAAAGTGATCAAAAAAAAAAAAAAAAAAAAAAAGAGTTAAATATTCAAAAGAAATACAAAAACTGAAAACTTTGAATGAATTAATAATGAATGGTGCATGATAGATTTCTTTCAAAGCAAACCATTGTAGAGTGAAAAATATAATCAGATCAAATAAACAGGATTCGTGTGTTCTATTTTTATTTTCTAACTTTTACTAGGCTATTTACATTAGAAAGTATACTACCACTAGAATTTTTTAGACATTTTAGAAGGCAAAAGAAATAATGGTTTAACCGTAATGGTATGAAGTTCTACTTTGATAATGGCGGACTTACCACATGCCTTACGTCGAAAGCAATAAGATGGGCTAGAATGGATGTATGCTGGAGGCAAGGCGTTTTCATTATCAATCAGCCTCAGATTATTAGTTCTTATACGAGTAATTTCTGAAAATTATTTCTAGTGTTCAAGTAGTGATTTCAAATAAGAATTTTAAAAACGCATTCTGTCAGACATTGCCATCTAACGATCAGAAACGACATGATGGTATAATTGTACTACTAGAAAAATGAAAAATATTTCAGACCCATGTGCTGCTTCATAAGATATTTATGAAATATGAAAAAGTTGATTTTTTTGTCAAGCAAAAAGATTACTTTTCCAGCAACTCTTTTTATTCTCTGTAGGTAAGATATGAAATAAAGAAGCTTAAAGTTCCTATTAAGTTGGTATGTAAATAATAATAACAGATGAATTACGAGTATACAGAACGTACGATAGTTTTAATTTAATTACTGATAATTGTGATTGTAGTATTAACAATAATAAATACTGTAGAATTAAATAATCGTATAATACGCATGGTATATTGCGTTGCCATAGATTTATCTGTGGTTGTCCCAAACATTAATAAAATGTCACCAACTTTAATTACTTGAGTTCACAACATATTTGGCCTTTCGAACCAAACCCCATTTGCAATGTTCAAGGCATCCCCAGGACATTATTACCTCTCACCTCAAACACCTACCAAAATATGCAGGCCGCCTAAATTAAATCTATTCATTACCCATATCAACCATTCCGTTAATAAATATGTTCAACTTCCTGACATTCACTAAATATTCATTTTGAATATGTCAACTGTGCGCTGATATTCATGCATATGTTATTCAAATTTGTTACAGTGAATGACTTGAAACCCTTTAGTATTTTTTTTTTCAACTACCAATTGGTTTCTTGATAATTTCTTGATTTACACATTTATATATATATATATATATATATATCATGATTTGTTTTCTTGACGAAATATTTATATGATGTAATTTTTTTGAGGGTTGAGGTCTAATGATTTTAAACTAGTCCTTTTGCCGACGTTTCAACATATATATATATATATATATATATATATATATATATATATATATATAATAATCAATGATCAAACCACAATAAGAAATGGGAAAACAAGACTAAGATCTTTCAACCGTAACAAGCGGTCTTCGTCAGAGTCAAAAACCCAACTGAGATCTCAGTTGGGTTTTGGACTCTGACGAAGACCGCTTGTTACGGTTGAAAGATCTTAGTCTTGTTTTCCCATTTCTTATTGTGGTTTGATCATTGATTGTTATTTCACGTGTTTATGTGAAATCTTTTTATAAATATATATACTAAATTGATTAAACGGTCCACATGGACTATGAAATTTAAATTACACGAAACACGTAACAGAAGAAAGATAAAATGCACGCTTACTAAATTCAATATTTCGAACTGTTATTAGTTGACTCGCTCGATCCGTCCTTCGACATGAGGAGGTCTCTCTCACATCGTCCTCTCTTCTAGACTTCCCCTGATGACGAACACTAGTTCAAAATATTAGTAATATAACTGACATTATGTGTATAGTATAGTATAGTACACAATTACTATATTGTCATATATAAAAATGTTTGTCATTCATAGTTCAAGAAACATTAACCCTAGATTTAAATGTATAAAAACTAATATCGTTAGTTCAACTACTGAGCGCCAGTAGCGTTAGCGAGTTGTAATATTTCTTATAACACCTGTTATCTTTGCATTGTTTCAGCCTTTTTTTAACACTTATATTCTATTCTTAATATTTTATTATATTGTTATTATTGTATTATTTTATAATCCTGAAGATGGCAATTGAGTCTGAAAGCTTGATTTAGATTAGTAAATGTGTTTTTAAATTTAAAAAATATTTACATATATATAAAATAGTAACTCCAAACTATTGATCAAACAAAATCACAAGGCAAAAGTAGACAGAAAAAATACAAGAACTGTAACTTTAAATTTTTAGTGACTTTTTGTTTTCTTTTCAAAGAAAGTTTTAAAATCAAAGAAAGTTGTCTGTTTGTACATGGCTTAGAACTGACTCATTTCAAGTTATCGTTATGTTCTTTATATTAGAGAAACCGAATCCACATACCCAAATAAGACAAAAATAAAATAGATACAGTGAGATTTATTGATAAATGGGGAGAGAGAACTTTTATCAAAACATTGCTATGAAAAAAAATAAAACTTCATTTTAATTTATATTTATATAAAATATATGAGTTATATTTTATTTCAGGTAAAATATTCTGAGTTAAATAAAATTTTCAATGTCTTTTGTAAATGAAAAAGAAATTATTATAAAAAGTAGGATGATATGTTTAATTGACAGGAAGGAAATTGGTGAAGTTGAATATCTGTTAGACAGGAGGATTGGAGAGGTAGTATCAGACAGTTCTCAATCCGTCAGTGGAAGAACAGCTCTTCGGATCAGCTGAAATGAAAAAGAAACCTTATTCGACTACATTATTTCTGCTTTATCAAACAACACACAGATGCCTTTACATACAAATTCTACATATTCCATTCAATCTGCTTGTATTAATTTATTTTAATGTGTAATCAAATCCCATTTTTTTTTGTTTTAAGAAAAAGTATAATAAATTAAACGGAATTACTTCTGTTGCTTAAAATTTAAGAAATCAATTAATGATAATGTTAATTGAAATCAATTAATTTATTTCTAATAGAAGGAGATATATATATCTGCAGAATGAATATAACTAGATGTTTCCGAGAAACAATCATTAATTTAGATAACTTAATCTTATTATAAACGTATACTCAAATAAATAAAGTGAGAGAGTTATTGATAAATAGGGAGATAGAACTTTTATCAAAACTTTACTATGGAAAAAATAAAACTTAAATAAATAATTAAATTAATATTTATTATTTTTAATTATGATATGTATAATATAAATTGTAGTGTTAAAAGTGTAGTTAACCTGTAGTTCGAACAAAGTGAACTACACTGACTGATTCTGGACTTTGCCAAACAATTTATTTACTTGATTGATTTTAATTTGGCAATCACGTAAACGTATTATCAAACTCAATAACAATGAAATTATTTACATTAGCCTTCTTAATGTTATTATCTTCACATGATCAATTAGAAAGAAAATTTTCGCAATATTTTTCAAGGGAATTACTAGATACTGTTCCCAGGCGGGATTGCAGTGATACTACCTTTCTCATTACTTCCTTGATTCCCTTTTTATCATAGACTGGGCACAGCAATTAAGGAGTCCTCCCCCACACTTTCTTCGTATTATTGTAATTCTTCTATCTCCTGGGAGGTGCCTTCCATCTTCTACTAGAAGCTTACTAATCTGAGTCTATCATTCCACATGTCTTCTCCAAAGCCTCCCAATATTGCTAGTGCTATTGTTCAATGTGGACCTCGCGGCTGCCTTAGTTGCCTTATTATCAAACCTGTTCCTTCCTTTACTTCTTTTATTAGCAATCACATCTTCTCTATTCCTCATAAAACTTTATGTACTTCTTTTAACTGCGATTATTGATTGAACTGCAATGTATCCTTATTATGTGGATTTGGCGTCCACTAAGCTGATCTCGCGTATGAATAATCACAGTCTTTCGATGGTGTGTACAGTAACCTTCCCGTTGCGATCTATGCCAGTTCTCATAAACTTAGTTGCAATGACGGTTTCCGTGTACAGATTCATATGCATACTCTTGATGCCAACTCCAACTTTGAGAGCTCCAAATGCAGTACTTCTCTGTCTTCTGGAAGTTAAATATGCTCCTGGGCCTAACCTCAGTTGTTGATTCTCCTTCATTATTATTTAATTAGTCTTCTGAAATAATCTTGTTTATAAACATATTTTTTTATTAATTTTTAATATTTTTTTTTAAATATTATATTTTACCTTTCTTTACTTATATTTGTTAGTATTTTTCTTATTTATCCTTGAAATCTCTGCTTTTGTAACATATCTACACTGATTTAGTGCCTCTTCAATGAGACTTCACTTCAGTCGGCACGTGTCAGCGACTTACATCTTTCTACCTTCTGACGAGGCAATAATAATACAGTACTACATTTATGTGATTTCTTCTATGCCAATACTAATGTCTTTCAATTTAGTTTATTTTGTTAATAAAAACGCTTTATTTAATTGCTTGCATATATATTTGTAAAAATTGGAAGCAGTCCTTCATTTAAACATAATTGCATTGTATCTATTTCCTACATAATTTCTCCAATTTCCTAAATTCCTATCTCGTCTCTTCGTTAAAACTGTGAAGATTATCACCTATTTTACAAGTCGACATGTTTCGAATGTACCACATTCATCGTAAGGACAATAATAGTCATAATAGTGGGTTAGTAAGTTCATATATACAAGTTGGTGTTGAACATGGATGATATTACCCATAAATCAGGGTGCATTTTTGGGGGATTAAGGTAGAGTGGTTGAATTCACCTTCCATCTGGCTAATCCTGGTCGGTTTGTTAGAAAACAATTTCAAGATTCTACAAGAATTACAAACTTCGATATCCAGCAGAACTATATCAAGTTCGCCGATGATAGTAGTTAAAATGTATTACATATAAATGTAACAAAAAAAATAATTTAAAATTTGTGAAATACAAACACTGGAAATAAAATGAAGCCATGGAGCCAGAGTAGCCCAGAGGCTTGCGTGATCGCTGATGACAGTAGTGCAAATGTATTATAAATAAATGCAACAAATATATAATAAACTACTACATTAGAGGTTAAAAATGAATAATTTTAGAAACAAACGTGAACACAAATGTCCGATAAAATATGAATGCTCTGAAGTAATATTATAAAGACAGGTTCCTTTCTTTAATTTTATTTTATGTTAGGTAAATAAATTGAATATTCAATTTACAAGTTTTATTTGTTTTAAATATATTTTATTGTGTATAAAACCTGAATTGACGTTTTATTTATTTATATGATAAAATAAATATTTTTTTACTTTTAAATGATTTTTATTTTGCTAAATATACTCGTACTTACTGTGTATATATCTTCAATCATGTTAAGAATACAATATCAAAAGCTTGGACCATATAAGAATTTGTTTTCATGCCTTAATGACAAGAAGCAACAATTAAAATTATTCCTGTGAATCATGTTCAGCGAATTAATTTCAATACTTATTGTAATTTCTGAGTTACACAAAGGGTCAATGGTAGTCTAAGATGAGTGTAACACTTGTTGTTCAGTTGTCTCAATGAATGTTTTAAACCACTACTGCAAAGGTTTAAAAATGAATTACTCTATCATTTTAAATTTATGTCTTGACGAAACGCAATAATTAAAGTTTTTTTTTTAATTGGACCATGCAATGTCTATTATTCTGTGAGAACTATTAATACCTCTTCTATTTCAACTGTACTGTAGAGACAGGTTAAAACTATATACAGTTATTATTTCTTGTTTCATATGTGAAATTTGTAGGTTTTTATTTTTAATGTTGTTCTATACATGGTAATTTGGCTCATTTGTTCCTTGGTACCTATTACAATTTTCAGTAATTGATTAATAAATTAATACTTATTAAATTGATATGGAGTCCAACATCTTGAATGGTTTAGCTGTTTTATTAGAGTAGGGATCTTTATAGAAAAACTGAAATTGCATAGGCTTGAAAACGTTATCACAGTGTCCTCTCTGGAGGACTACGTATATTACAAGGTGCCTCACACCTTGAATAACCAACATATTACCAACGTGGTTCTAAAACAATTTTACACTATAAAAACGGCAAAATCTGTACCACTAGACAAGACCTCTCTTTCCCTTGTAAAAATTAAAATTATGTTAAACAAAATGTATTAAAGTTATGGTAAATAAATTCAATATAACTTTTGAATTTATTTTGAACTACTTTTTTAAGGGTTGTATTATTTTAAAAATAATTTTATAATTTAAACAAATATTAATCTGTTATTTCTATTACTCATTTGGAATTCCACTGTTTTTGAAGTTGTATATTTTTATTGGTTCTATAGAGGTGCAATTTAATATTTAAATTTCTAAAAAAATTCTTCTATGTAGATATTTAAAATAGATTGAAATATATAGAGGTAAAAGATTTGTAAACCTGACCAAAGGGACAAGGTTACAAAGGTTTATGTAAAGGACTTGGTAATTTAAACTGTCCGATGCAGGTCTGTGATGTGGGTTGATCTGAAGCTAAACCACATGTATGTTTAACTTAAAAAGATGCCTTTGTTGAAACTAAATAGGTAGAAAGTATAAACTCTTATTGGTACTTCATCACAATCAGAAAACTTCAATATATACAGTTAGTGTATCATCTGTTGAATAAAAAAAACTTATAAATATTTTATATTATTAAATATAAGTATATTTTTTTATGTGTACCGATTATGGTTTAATTGTATAATCAAATTATTACTACTATTTACTTAAAATATACCAATCAACAGTTTTCCAGATAATTTTTTTTTGTAGATCTTCATACAACTGAATCCTATTTTATGGCTTTAATAATAAGTAACCACATAGGCTTTTGTCACTTAAAGAAGTGACACCGTTTTGGAGTAACTCTTTTTAACTAATACAAGTAACCTTCAAACTACATTAATTAGAAGTATATTTAAGGTAAGTGAGACCCTTCTCAAGTAACTCTGAGTTTCGTTTCTAAGTCATTCAATACTTTCGGTACTTTCGACTTCGTAAACAATTTCTAAAGGTAGTGGATACATTTAAAGTTACTGGGATACACTCACATTCAGGTGTACTCTGTCATATGTCTCTAAAATTTCTTTCAATTCTCTTTTAGATAACAAAAGTGGACCTCGGAGATCAGAAGACTAGAGTATGTCGGAGACATGTTTACTTGCCCTTCACATCATTACAATACCTCTACTTTGTTGTAATTAATACATAATTACATTTTACGTTATTATTATAATTATAAATGTTATTATAGTAGATTAAAGCATAATTATATTACCGTTAAAAATTATATTATTGTCGAAAATTATACATACACTGTGTTTCTCTATATTACTTCTATTTACATCTTTTCTTTTCATTGAATTCAATTCCAATAACCACATTTATTTAAACTTCTGTTATTTCTGTTACAGAGTTGCAGATGTGTCAACTAAGAAAAAGACAAATATTGTGGAATCTCCAATCAAAAGGTATTTATACATTTGTAACACATATTTTAATATATGATTGCAAAAAAAGTACCCTATGTAATAAAAATAATTGATATTATTTCGTTCGGTGATAAATTACAATTCTGTGATTGCATATTTGTAAGACTTTGCCAAACAAATTTTTTTTTTTTGCATTTTTGCGCTTTAGATTACATTTTAAATTAAAGAGACTCGGAATAATGGGGGAGTTCCTGGTGAACTGTTGGACCAGTAAAGCTGTATTCTGTTAACGGCGTTATTATGATGTCACTTGGTAATATGAGTCAAATGTATATATGGTATATAACAATTATAAGTTTTGTGTTGCATATGCCAAACTTTAGTTGCGATGAGTTCTGCGCTAAATTGGTTTTGGTAGGTTCTCTACTGCAAACCTGCTGATTTCAGGTTTATCTCTTCACATATCTCTTCTCCTAAGCCACTCTATACTGCTAGTGCAATGGTTCAATGTAGAAATGGCTGTCCTGTTTGCCCTATTATCAATCATGTTTTATCTTTTACTTCCATCTCTAGCAATAACAGCTATTCCTCAAGAAAACACCTCCTACTTTTCTTATGACAGCATTTATTATTTGGACAGCATCCTATTTGATGCTTTTTATGAGAGTTTGATTCGAACAAGCTAAGCTAGTTAATGAGTAATCACAGGACTTCCTTTGGTAAGCACAGTGACTATCTCGTTTCCATTCCTACCAGTACTGAGGGGCTCAGTTTAATGAATGTTTCCATGTACTAGTCCTTAGGTAATTCCTAATCCAAAACTAAGGTCACATTGAGTGCTTCAGAAGAAGCACTTATATGACTTCTGGGAGATAGTCTTGCACTAGAGTTTAATTTCAATATTCAATGTTTTTTATTTTTTTTTTATTTTGTCTATACTCTTTAGAAATATATGTTTCATTTAAGTTTCTTTTACTAATTTTTAATTTTTTTTAATTTTACAATATTTTTTTCTTTATTTATTCTTTATTTATTTTATTTATCCTTCCCTCCCCTCCACCGTAAGTTCGCTGCTCTGATTGTGTGCCTCTTCAAAGAGACTTTACTTCAGTCGCAACTTGTCTTCAGAGCGACTTACATCTTTCTGCTTGATGACGAGGCAGTCAAAATACAGTTATGCCTTTTTTTTTTATATCTTTTATGTGTATTTTTTCTATGAATTTAGTTTGTTTGGTTGCATAAATATATAACGTCAGTTGTGTTTTTGACTCTGACGAAGACTGTTTGTTAGGTTGAAAGATCTTTATTCTTTTTTCCCTTCAATTTGTGGTTTAATCATTGTTGTTATTCCACGTGTTTATATGAAATCTTGTGTTTATATATATATAACTTTAAATTACACAAAGCACGACACAGAAAAAAAGAATAAAAAGAACACTTACAGAATTTAATATTTCGAACTGTTGTTCGTCATCAGGAGTAGACTAGAAGAGAGGACGAAGTGAGAGAGATCATCCCACGTCAAAGAACGGACCGCGAATATATATATAAAGTAACTTTAACTCTTTTTATTACAATTTTTAAATAACAGATTTGCTTGCAGTTCCCCAAGTTTGTAAGATCTCATTAATTATTTACAGGGTTAAAAGGCTTCACTGATGGAAAACATTAATATTTATGTATCCGTCTCTGTAGATCCCTTGAATAATTAAATTAAAACTTGTGCTAATGAAAATAATATTTCTTAATAATTATTTGATGGTAGTGTCGTGTTCAAGTGTTAAAAGGTGAATGAATTGTTTCATTAAATTGTTTCAAGGGAACGCTGTCAGCATGTTATAAGTCTTTATTGTATTTCCAAGGAAGATATATCGTTAAAAACTTCAGTTTAGAGTTCATGGTTTTATCATAAAATATATTGGTATTACAAAAGCTTTTCATTGTAAATTTTAAGCTTTTAAAATCAAGTTTTATTATAAATCAACTTTAATTAAAAATTCAAATCCTATAAATGCAGATACAATAATGTGACAATTTTTGTAAATATACTTTATTTAAATAAACCACAAAAAGAGAACACTTACGAATCACAAGCTATGCAATCATATCATATATTAATCATATCATATCATATATCATAAATCATATATTAAATGATTGCATATGTGTTTATCGTGATTGTTCATACATTCATGTTTTCATTACTTTAATGAGTGAAATCAACATCAAGATTTAATACAAAAGATTTTATACAACATGGAAGCGTTTTGAACAATTAGTTTTCATTCTCAAGTTCAATCTCCTTACTAAGACAAACGTAACCTGAAGATAAACACTAAGTGTTTATCGACTTGAAACAAGTCGACGTTGTGTAACATATTTTTTTTTTTTTTTGGGAGGCTTGGAGTTCTCTCATTCTAATTACTTACAAAACATTACAAAAGCTCACTTAGTATTTCGACCAATCTTTTGTATATATACGAACAAAAAAGAAACCATCTACGGTAAACTAGTTATATTTTTCAGGAAGGTACGTAGAAAAAGCTGATACAATTTAGTTTTGCATTTTGAACCCGTAGATGTAAGAGACGTAAGAGTGGCCAGCCAGCCATCAACCAAAGACTAATAAGCAGAAGTGTTCGTAGATCAGGCAGTAGTGCTAGTAGGGGAGGAGGAAAAATGCAATATTAGCCGATCGAAAAGATTAAATTAAAGAAAAACCAAGAAAAGGAAGAAAGAAAAAGAAATAATGCCGCAATCAAATAAAATAAATAAAAATATAAGAATATATAGAAAATAAAGGAAAATAAATAATTATAAATATAATATTATAAAATATTACAAAACAAACCTATCGTTAATGATTGAGCTTTAGGGATGGTTGCCCAAAGATGAAGATAAGTGACTTTCTTGAAACTCTTAAGATAACATGGCATGGTTGGTGATCTGATCAGAATATAAACTAAGACGTGAAAATTTGCTTGGTTTGCAGTAGGAAGGTTTCTTTGTTGACCGAAAAAGCTTCATACAATCAACAGTATGGTTGAGCTTAGCTGAAGCTATGGTGACATTGAAAGTAAACACATCGTGCTGAGTTCAGCCAAGTCGGAAGACGTGTTTGCGGGAAGTAAAATGGTATTAGTATGAATGGGACTGGAGTCATGATCGGCAAACAAAGTAAAGATGGATTGGAGCCACAGGACAAGTTTGACAGCTTCGTCGTTATCGTTCCATTCACCTAAGAGGATTTACAGGTTTCAGATATAAATGATAAAAGATATTCTTTATTTCGGTAGACTTTAGCTAAGAAATTAAGAGAGGGTGATTGAAGATAAAGGAAGGACACAAAAGTTGAAAGAGAGAATTAGGGAAAACTCTCATTTTGTATAATAAATGTAACAGTGCCAAGTTTATGAAGACAAGGGAAATAAGCCATAATAAAAACGCAAAATAATTACAAACCGTACTCGATGCAAACAAGTGAGGTATATCAGCAGGTAAAGTGCTTATTTTGATAGAAGAAAAGTGATTGGCCTGTCCTGAAAATATGTCTTATCAGTTATTTACGTGAAAAGTACTGTATTTGTGTTTTCTGCTAGTTTGATGGATACAAATAGACATAAATTTTGGTTTAGTCTTCTTTAAATGAGGATAATGACACTATTGAAATGTATGTACTACTGAGCATTGGTTGGTTTTAAGTCAAGAGAAGTGGAGAATCGTCTATGATATCAACTTCAGGAAAAGAAATAAGTTTGATTGAAACATTATGAGTTAAGTGATTCATGAGCAGAAATTCGATCTAATGATTAGCATAATCATAATGTGACGACTGATATATATATATATTCACGTTCTTCGACGTGGGGAGATCTCTCTCACTTCGTCCTCTCTTCTAGTCTACTCCTGATAACGAACAGTTCGAAATATTGAAGTCTGTAAGTGTTCTTTTTATTTTTTTTTTTCTATGTTGTGCTTTGTGTAATTTAAAGTTTATATATATATATATATACACCAGTCGTCACCTGCCTTTGGAGCAACTAACATCTATCTTACCGATAACGAGACAATCGAAATAGAGAAGTGATCGAAATATTCTGTGATTTCTTTTATGTGTGTTCTTTTTGTGAATCTAGTTTATATATACGTATATACATGAGTTGGCTATTGTCTTCTCAACGGTCAACTTTCATTCCTGAGGAAGACGATTAAAAAAGTCAAATTCTGAATCTTAGTCTTAGTCTTAGAATCTGTTATTAAGTTGTGTTTTTCAAAGTTGTCAACTTTGATATATAGTAGGCTCACCTACTACCTGGCTAATCTGGGTGTTTCTGTTTGCAAATAGTTTTAAAATTCGACAAGAATTTTAAAACTATTTGCAAACAGAAACACCCAGATTAGCCAGGTAGTAGGTGAGCCCAACCATAATCCCCCATAATGCGCCGTGATACAGGGCAATGCCCTGTTAACATTCCATTAATAATCCATCTCTATATATATAACTAGCTTTCCTACTATTACTCTCATTATTGTCCTGATGATGAATGTGGTACATTCGAAACATGTCGACTAGTAATATTGGTGATAGACTTTATAGTTTTAATGAAGAGACGAGGAAGGAATTCCGGAAACTGGAGAAATCGTGTAAGAAGCAGATACAAGCCAAATATGGGGCGTTATTCAACAATATATGTTTAAATGAAGGACTGCTTCCAACTTTTACAAATATATATATATATATATATATATACACTTTAACACAGAGAAAAGAACACAGAAAGACACTACAAAACTCACTTCAATATTTCGACATCCGTCGTCATCGGGAAGAAGTGCGAAGTACTCGCGTTGAGAAGCAAACTGCTACTGATATAATATATATATATATCCATCTTTAATTGCATGCTCATTAATAGAATTTGAAGTTTTTTATGGAGCTGATTTATATCAGAAGCTGATGTAATAAGGTTGTTATATATAATTAGATGCTTTTATAAAATGTAGATATTGTAAGATAAAACACTAGACTGAATTTTAAAGTGAAAACTTTCTTGGAAAAACAGTAAAAATTTATAAAACGCCAACATTTCCTTAAATCAATTAAAACCTCCCTAGAATTAATGATTTTTAATTAAACAATTATTTCATTTTTGAACTCTTTAACAATAAATTTTATTCAATATTTACTGAAAAAATATTATTTGCATATAACAATTGACACTTTAAATAGTCAAAATTCAGAGACTATTAATAATAATATTTGCCGATAGTGAAAACAGTTCTGCGTGATAAGTATGAAAAGTGATCCGAAAACATATGAAGATGTTAAATATCAAACAAAATTGTAATCACGGTACAGATCTTACCATCTCAGATATATTGTAGTTTGAGTGGAAATAGTTCTACTGCTTAAAGTAACATTATTTTAACGAAAAGGTATTCTGGGTTATAATACGAGTACTCAATAATTTTTTCTGTTCTTCAGTTATTCTAGAACTCTACATTTCGTTATAAGAGCAAAACATAATAAACATGCATGAATATTTGTCTGTTGCAAGATCTAAGTAATGTAATCCTGAAAAATGAAAACTATTAGGTTCCACATATACTTGCTTAGCAGGCTTATTTACAGAAATAATATCTTAGTGCCATTTATTTTATTAATTTTGCTTTTATTTAAAGCATATTTCATTTTATAGTTAGAGTATGCATCAATAACAAGCTATTAAATAAAAGAACTGAATAAATCACAACAAATACATTACTACTCTCATAATAAAAATTTAATATCAATAGAAATTGCCATCTGTAACTGTTTCTTTTACAATAATATAGCTAAATATAACCAGGAATTATATTGCTAAATCATATGGTTTTATAATGTTAAGATCACTCATTTATTCACTATTATTAGAAACAAGTTTTTATGATTGAATGTGAAAGCTTTTAAGAAGAAAATAATCGTTATGTTGTAAATAAGTTTGATATTTTTTTTTACTTATAGTAAAGTTGAGTTGTTACTCCAGATTTGTTACAATGTTATACTATCGGTTACTATATATCTTTCCTTTAATGATAAAAATCTTACTAATTGTTTATGGTTTCCGCATATATGTATATTTCCAGGAATTATATTGCTAAATCATATGGTTTTATAATGTTAAGATCACTCATTTATTCACTATTATTAGAAACAAGTTTTTATGATTGAATGTGAATGCTTTTAAGAAGAAAAGAATCGTTATGTTGTAAATAAGTTTGATATTTTTTTTTACTTATAGTAAAGTTGAGTTGTTACTCCAGATTTGTTACAATGTTATACTATCGGTTACTATTTGTTACAAACAAAAAGAAAACCTTATAATAAGGTGGGTATCCGATTAAATAATACCAGTAAAACAAAAATAATTTGATCTGTTGTAATAATACGAAATTCAATATCTCTAATAACGTGTTTATATTTGACATGATTGTGACCTTTTATATTAAATAAAAATAAAACCTAATAATACGAAGTTAATCCAATTAAATAATCCCAGTAAAACAAAGCTACTTTTATCAGTTATAATAATATGAAATCAATATCTCTAGTAACTTATTTATATTTGACATTATTAAGACCATTTATAATAAATACAAATTAATCTTTATAATAGAAGTTTATCAAATTAAATAATGCCAGTAAAACAAAGTTACTCTTATCAAAGTATAAGTTGGGTGAAAAGAGATTTTTAAAATAGTTGAATTCAATACAACTTGAGATTCATTCATAGGTCCACTATTTTCATTATACCTTCATTTGGCGCCAACAGTACACAATGCGCAAGTCATTTCTATCCCATAATTCATTTCAACCAATCACAGCTCTCATTTTTTTCAAGTCATTTCCACTTTTAATTGTATCTCTGCATTATAGCGTCAGTTTTATTTATAACAGTTTGAAATGAATTCAAATGTGGTCTTATTGAAAAATATAGTTTAATATATTTACTTTAAATTTGATCTTATGTTGATTAAAAGACAATACAAGAATATAGAAGGTATTGAACATCCTAATTACGGTTAGTGGAACATTATATTAATTTTCTTTTCAATATTACAAGTTTAATGTAACTTGTTTTTAGAAAATTATTATGTTGTAAACCAGTTTGATATTTTTTTTACTTACAGTAAAGTTGAGTGTAGGCCAGGCTGAAAGGGAACAAATATTTTGTTTAAAAACAGGTTTTAGATAAAACCAAATGTCCCGAGTGTTTCAAGAAAACCTATCAGGCATATTTTCCTTTTATTTTATGACTGAAAACATGTATCAGCATTTAAAAAAGAAAAAAAAAGGGAATTAATTGGTTGGTTATTAATTCTGAGAATGGGTTAACTTAGTTGGGAAACGGTACATTGCCCACTTTTTATTATTAGATCAACATATTTATGGGAATATCTTTCAGAGAATCGTGACAAGTTCTATTACTTCCTGAAATATTAATATCAATGATAATTTTTTTTTGGCCTCTACTTACCTGTCTATAAATGCATTAACTACAAAACCGTATTAACTGCCCTTATCAAATTAGTTTATTTGTTGCAACTGAGTTTATCTGCTAATTTTCAAAAAATTCTTTTTAAACTATATTCAAAATATAAAAAAAAGTGGAAAAAAAATCATTTAGTCCAGGTAAAAACAACTAATAAATAAAATATATCTAAACCAACTAGCAAGACTATGAATTAGGGATCTAATTTTCAGTCAATGGAATAACTACGGTACTTTGATAAAATCATAACTGAATTTACTGGGATTAATTTTAGATACCATATTATTTAAACAAGAAAAGAGGATATATTGTTATTTACAATGAAATTGTAACTTCAATAAACAAATTAAAGTTTAAACACGAGTTCACAGCAGTTTAAATACAAGTAAAGCCCATTAAGTAACTTACTTTACCATTCAAATTAAATGTCTGCTGACAATTCAATTTTTATATATTTCATTTTAATACTGTTATTTGTTGTTGTAAACTACAAATTGAGTTTGTTAATAAAATATTAAATATTATTTATTTTATTAAAATTATAAAATATAATTAATAATTGTAATTTTATTTTATATTATTATTAAATATTATTTTTTTATAAAAAAAATATAAAGTTTTTTCTTTTAAATTATCACGTTTTTATTTGAATGGCTTGATATTTTTTATAAAAAAAGAAATGATTAGGTGTAGATATAAATCCAAAACTATGTTATAGTCCTCATGGATAATAAGTAGTTCCTTTCTGTTTCAAGGTATTATTTTTTTCTTTTCCAATGTTAATGTAAAAAAAAAGTGCTGATCCAACCAGTAGGTTTGCCACCTTCCTGAGAATGCTACTGTGAACAATATGTTGAGGGAACATATATTAAAAATAAGATTAACATTTTTAGAATTACGTTTCTATGGTAATTCATTTCATTCAAAACACATTCTTAGCAGCAAATCAATAACAATAAAATGACTCTTTGCTTTCTTCTTCTCTTAAACTTTTAAGGTAACTATTTTTTTCACTCCTCCTATAAACTTTATATTTTTATTCAAAATATCACTAGTATAAGTGCACTAGTAAAATATTATTTTGTTAATGTAACCATGTTAAATGATTGAGTCGAATGATAATATTTTTGAAAATTCTTTTTTTGTTTCCCGATTGTATATAAAATGCATGACTAGTTTTAGATTAAGTCCAATTTTATAAGCAACGTAAAATCTTATTCTTAGAGGTGGAAAAAGTTCAAAACTGGTCAAGGTGCTACATGAAATTTAGGAAATAAAACAGATTTATAGCTCAATATTTTCTTTGTCAGAATAAAATATTGTATAGAACATTTCTAAAATATATATTTATGTTGCCGGTATCAATATAGTTCTAAAATCTTCACTAATCAACTTTTATATTTATAATCTTCTAAGTATGTTTCCGTTTACACGAGGCCTAAATAACTATTATGAATTAATTACATATTCAAGAATATCTATATCTCTGCAGTATTGTTTTCAACATTTTTTTAGGTCATAATTTTTTTGAATAAATAAACGCAATCACTTAAATTAATAATATAAGTTTAAAACTAATATTTAAAGTCTTGTAATAAGTAAAAAAAGGAAGAATCAAGCAACTATAAAAAATAACTAAATTACTGCGTAGCACAACGATACACTCAATAAACGAACCATAAACTTGATTGCCTTACCTTCAATGGTTTATTGGTTCCACATCGTATGTTTCTAATTTAAATTCATAGCCTTCCTCCAGTCTGATCTATTGGGATGGAATTTATATTTTTAAACCCATTCTCCTATATCAGGAATCGAAGTTGATTTAACGATGAAAGGCGAAAATTATTAAAGAGAACGCCTTAAACAATAAATTTCCACTATAGAAGATAACTCAAGATTTTTAAATTAACATCGGAGTCAATAATTAAAATAACTACTTACTAATAATTTAAATTTTAATGATAAGGATAGATATTATGAAGGTTTAATATAGTAAACAAACCATCCAGTTAAGGATTTATTGGTAGATGCTTTTAGTTTAAACCGTCTCTGCACCAGTACGCTTAGCTGTCCTTTCTTATGTCTCCTTATCACCCTTCAAAACCAAAAATTAAGAACTTTAAGTGTGTTTTTTTAATTTATCAATGTTTTTTTGCCTATATAGTTCTTTACTTGCCCGTTTCGTATCATTTTTTGATCGTTAAAGTACATCATATACATCAATTACATACATTTTGTTATTATTAACTTCCTGTTAATCAGGTCAAAAGTTATATATTTTATGAAAACTCATTTTCCCCATAGTTTTTTATTTTCTATGAGACAAGACCTCATGATACTCTGTTTTTTCATATATCTTGAATAAGGGAAGAAGGTATTTCATACGAAAAACATTAAAAAAAAATGTCTTACACTGTTCCAAAGTGTCGTTAAATTGGGATTGCCAACAGCTTTATACACAGTTATACGAGTACAATAGCGTTTTATTGATATAGATTATTTACAGTAAACCTTTATCAATGGTTTACCATAATGAAAAGGCCTTATTCGGAAAGGTATAAATCAGAAGCTAAGTATTACATGATAAACAACCAAAACAAGAGACAAGCGGCACCCCAATATGCTAAGTAGGGACTACACTTAGAACGGGTTTATTAAAATTCATGAGCACAGTAAGGTTTGCATGAATATATATGAAGTAAAACAGTTATCAATTCTAATTTTTTTTAAACTGTCAGGTTTTATTCGGCACTTACAAATTGATGTACCTCTTTTATTTTCTTTACACTCTTCAATCAAATGAACGAGAGTAACATTTCCTCTATGTTTGGATTGGCTTTGCATTACTTCACCAGCTCACTCTTTTCAAAAATTTTAGTCATCTTTGACATGCTTTTAATGAGAATAATTTTTATATAGCCCCAGTGTTTGTCTGTTGACCTTTTATCGAACTCATGGACATAAAAGTTAATAATATTATTACATAATAATTCAGGTTACATTAGTTAAACAAAGAGAACATTTATCCTTTCTGTATTAAGTAATTCAAGAAAAAAATTCCGAAGAAATAGCTGTTTTAACACATACCAAAAATTTGTTACTTTTCATTTCAGTTTACATATACAGTACAAATGATTACAATAGAGTATGACAAAGAATGACAAACTGAAAGGAGGACGAAAAAAAAACCACGAACCTGCTTATTGGAAATAAAAAGATGGGGGTCTGATGATCAAAGATAAGAGAGTTTCTTTAAAGGTCCTGAGAGATAGTAAGAGGTCGTTTAAAGATAAAAGATAGAGAGGTGTAGGATAAGGGATATTCTTATCTTTTTTTTCCCTATAGGAGTCTACTCTATCCTTTTTTCCTTGATAAGAAGGTACGTAAATCATTAGCAGTCCTCATTTCACTTAATATAACCTTACCTTTATAATCTTAATACTGTTACAATGTTATTGCATATTAATTATCCACTCCGGCTTCCTACGCCTAAAAAATGATAATAGTTGGCTGCATTTTTTTTAAATATATGCTTATACCAGTTAGTATGAAATTTAAATACTAAATTAAATACTGAATACAGGATACTAAATTTCAGGGAATCAGTTTTTGTTTAAATTAAAGTTTATTATAAGAACAACATAATTCATACTAACGTGTGGTCAGGTTAACCTACAATGTCTTACAGTTTTCGGACTACCTTAGGATTCCTTTGAATTCGGTCATCCTCCTCTGAAGAGGACAATGCCTGTAATTCGGGGACCAGAGCTTGCTACCAATAGTTAATCGGACCCCATCATCATTGTGAGGAGTGTTGTCAGTACCCCAAGAGAAACCCAGTCGTGGAGAGAGGATATAAACCTTTCGTTGGCTAAACACCACCTGGTCTGTGCTAGTTATAAGAGCCTTTAAGGTCTCTCGTTGGCTAAGTGTCACCTGTACTGAACATAAATGTGCTCAAAAGGGTGGTATCTAATCGTCCCCACTCTGAGCTCCCTTCAAGAGCCGAGCCTCTGCCAGGCAAGTACTAGTTGTCCAGTCCAATCAATTGAGTTCAAGGCCCAAAAAACTTAAAAACTTGGAAATGCATCTTGTAATTATGAATAACTTGCTCCAATTGGCTTTTTTTAATGTCTTCGTATTATTTAATAATAATAATTTGACTAGTAATAATAATTAATCTATACAGTTTTAATTCTGTATTACCTAATACCTTAATATTAATATCCCATAATAAAAATAACATGAATTTAGAATATTAAAGGAAAAAAAGTTGCTTTAATAACGGCAGCAATTAAATCCAGTTGAATTTATCGTACTCTGTTTCAATATTTATTACATTTATGATATAATTGACAAAGTAAAAATAGTTACAATAAGATAAATAAAGGCATTAAATGATTTTCAATGAGCTGATAAAACTTTTACAAGAAAGTTAAACGTTCAAGCGATAGCCCTATTCAAGTAATTCAATTAATTATATTGACTATTAATGAGTTTGATAATACGATTTCTAATAGTATAGTTGAGTGTAGTCTACACCAGATTTCTTCGACTCGTTTTACCTGTTCAATAGAGTGAATTAATTGACTGAATGCTCCCTATATATTTCAGTTTGGATATAGCTCGAATAAGCCTATTGAACAATCAAAACCGCAGTTGTCAATTAAAATAATTCCAGTTTAATGTCACTTAAATTGTATACATTGCAATTTCAGTTTAAATGGAATCTCTTATTGTCAATAAATCACATAAAAGATTAATTTCCTTTCTTTAATATTAAGCACTTAATTAGAATTATGTAATATTAGTTATAAAAATAATTAAATAGTGATTTTTATTATAGTTGATATTTTTATTGTATAATTAGATATTCAAGTTCACAACTTTATTCAAAAATAGAAACATTTATTAGGAGTATCAAAAGGCATTAGGAACTACCTGAATCTTTATAACTATGCTCCCTCTAATGATCTCATTTTCAATATCATATTGACACAATTAATGTAAAGTTTTAAATTGTACTTTTTACTTTACTGTAAGTAAAATATAGTGATCGTGAAAAAATCTGATCTCGAAATTTTGGCGAAGTTATATGATTTGAGGTCCCAGAAGTCGTTTATTAAGTTTTTTTTTTTTGATTTCTGTATGTTTGTGGGTGGGTGAGTATGTATCCAAAGTTTGTTGCCCTGCTACGGTCCAGAACCATTGATGGATTTAGTTGATATTTTATACAAAAATGGGCCCCTTAGTGAAGATGAGCCTTATTGTTTGAGAGCAATTATGGATGTTGGGAAAGCCACTTATTTTGCCAAAAAACTATTTTTTCTTCTAAACTACTAATTCTAGAGTTTTGAAAATTTGGCATTACCTTTAATGTTACAAACACAAAAAACAAAAATACGAGTATATTCAGATTTTTAAAACAATGGGAAATATTTTTTTTTCAATAAAATTTAAAAATTTTTTACTTATAATTCAATCTAAAAAGATTGTAGCAGCGATACAGCAACACAGTCTGATGTAATTAAACTATAACTAATAATAGAACATTATGTTCAGGATGAGTTAATATTTTTTTCAAAGTTACATTCACCAAATATATATAAATATTGATAAAAATATCGACCGTGGAATAGAAACAAAACTAAAGTTTATAGGGGCTCGGTCAGTTCTTCAGGTTCAAATTAAACTCTCATTGCCAAAGTTTCGTTTTTTTTTTTAAACCTTTTTCATAAGCAGAAGTATAAATTTTGAAACATAAAAACTAAGTATTATATTACAAATTATTTTACCAAGAAAAATAGTCCGTGGATTTCAACAACAACTTTAGTTTTTTTTTTTCAACCAAAACTACAGCTGTTGTTTAAATCCACAGACTATTATTCTTTGTAAAATAATTTGTAAGGTTTTTTCTGTTTCAAAATTTATACTTCTGCCTATGAAAAAGGTTTTAAATAAAAACCAAAAAAAGTTGGCAATGAGAGTTTAATTTGAACCTGAAGAACTGACTGAGTCCCGATAAACTTTAGTTTTGTATATATATGCATGAATTAAATACCACAATAAACAAATATATATTAATTAAAATGCTCTAAGGCCTTTTGTTACAACATCATCAGAGAGCTATATGAAACAAACAAAAAATATAATAACAAGTTAACCTGGTTGATTGAAGTCTTCAGGATTGCTGGCATCCCTGTCTGAATTTAATGTTCCTAAAATTGAAGGAGTCTTGATCTGATTACTTATTTCTTTTATTAATATTTCATCTAGTTTGTAAAGTTCCGGACTAATGTAAGAAAGAACTTTATAAGTTCTTTCTTATAAAAGAAATAAGTAAGCAGATAAAGACTCCTTCAGTTTTAGGAACATTAAATTCAGACAGGGATGCCAGCAATGATTGTTGATTATTTATATATATATATATATATATATATATATAACCCTGTTAGCAGGAGGTTAGTTCGTAGGATCGAATCTCTCAGTCTTAAGATCGTGAATGCCGAGACTGCGGTTAATTTTAATGATACTTGTTAAAAAGAGGATCTGCTGCCTATTTATACCAATATATATCTATATATATATATATATATATATATTATTGTGTGTGTGTGTGTGTGTGTGTGTGTGTGTGTGTGTGTGTGTGTGTGTGTGTGTGTGTGTGTGTGTGTGTGTGTGTTTGTGTATGTGTGTGTGTAGGAAAGTTTTCTTGTTGACACACCGACCAAGGCTATCAAATATTCGTTTGTACCTCTTTATTTGTTTCGGAACTGAATCCTCGGCCATTGCAACTCATGAGTTTACACATTTACCTATATTTTTCTATGATTATTGTTTTGAGCTTAATATATTTGATTGGGTCAAATATTTGATTGGGTTTTGATCCCTGATTCATCAGAGGTTGCACACATACTCGTAGAGAGTGTTTACTGACAAATATTGGTTCCCCCCCCCAAAAAAAAAGAAATAATTTTTTTATGCACAGAGATAGTGCAGATAATATGAAGAGATCATTAAGAAGACTGTTCAGTCTTATACAAAGCCTGCAAATGAGGTTAATCGTTGTGCTACAGTTGTGTTGATCTTTGTAGCAGTAACAGAGATAGTTTCAGTTACATTTGTAGTAATTTAATGATGGAGTATTCAGTCATAGGGAGACAGTCATTCAGGATATTTTATTAGCAATTGAATCATAGGAAGGTTGCGAAAGTCTAAGTAAATATCTAGACAAACTTGTTTCATAAGGATTACTGGTTTTCCTATGAGTAGCAAGCTACTCAAATAACTATAGTATATGTTCCCTTAAATTATACAAACTTTACCCTAACGAGACCAGTAGAAGTATGTAGACTTTCTGAATTGTATTAAGTGTTTTTGTACTTGGAACATCTTTGAGCTAAGTGATATTAGATCTAATCTTTTTATAATAAATAAGGTTGTTTACTACCTGTGCAATATCTTACATCTTAGACATGACTATAAATTCGATATCAGAGCCAGCCAGCCTATTAGTTGAGTACTAAATAGACAAAAGGAGGTAGTACTTTGCTTACTAAGCAATCCACAAATATTAGAAATAATATAAAATTTGTTTCCAACGAACGCTTTATTGAGCAATGTTGCTTCATGAAAATGCTTACACACTGAATATTATGAATCAATATTCATACATTACATACATCAGGATAATAGCCGTCATCGGGTCGAAAAAGAAAATAAATAAATTGGCAAATTCTTCTCTTGCACTGTCACAACAAAAAACACTATTCTTCTTCTGAACGCTTGATATTCAACTCAGACAATACAAGACCTCTGTTGAAGAGTTTTAGGGTATATACATAAAAGTGTGGGTATCTCAATAAACCTGCAGGATGTATCAAATAAGGATCAGTCCGAAGGTTAATCCCCACTACAAATCTATTTTCTGATGAAACGACTATTGAAAACGAACATTTATGATCTCTCTCTCTCTTTTCCCGACGTGATATTTTGCTTCATTTATTAAAATAATAAATTAATATATTAAAAAATTATTTTTAATCTCATTCTCTTTAAAATTGTTAACTCTATTGTTCTGACAATCTTCATAACGTGTTTTTAGAATAAAAAACATACTTAACAGTAACTTAACATACTTTATAATTAACAATTTAATATTATTTACTATCATCATAGAATTCAAGATATTAAATTTAAAATATGAGATATGGAGAAAACATCATTTTATTATACTAGTAGTATTATAAACACAGCCAAAAAAAAAAGATCATTTTCTTTTATTATTAAATAAATCGAATTTAAACTAAAGAAATAAATGCCTGGAGTAAACATTTTGTTATAAAATGAACTGTCGATTTCATTTAATTATGTTTTTGCTCTCTTTATTTCATAGGAAGTCATATTTATGGACAGATTTATAGCATTACCCAAAACTACTATGAATTCTTTTGTTAGTTTCATAAATAAAAAGTGATATATTCGGCTAACAATATTTGTTTCAAACTTCAATGTTATATGTATGACACATTACTTGAGTTATTGTTCATACTAGTAGCATTGCTGTTTGTTTCCCCCATTTCTCCTATTAGCCTTTCACTATTCCCCCATTTCTCCTATTTTATCAAAATTCAATGTTTACTGGAAGTTTATGATACAATTTTTTTCCTGTGTCTAGACGTAGAATTGTATTGGCCTAGACTTTTCCCCATTTCTCCTATTAGCCTTTCTCTATTCCCCCATTTCTCCTATTAGCCTTTCTCTACTCCCCCATTTCTCCTATTAGCCTTTCTCTACTCCCCCATTTCTCCTATTAGCCTTTCTCTATTCCCCCATTTCTCCTATTAGCCTTTCTCTATTCCCCCATTTCTCCTATTAGCCTTTCTCTACTCCCCCATTTCTCCTATTAGCCTTTCTCTACTCCCCCATTTTTCCTATTAGCCTTTCTCTACTCCCCCATTTCTCCTATTAGCCTTTCTCTATTCCCCCATTTCTCCTATTAGCCTTTCTCTACTCCCCCATTTCTCCTATTAGCCTTTCTCTACTCCCCCATTTCTCCTATTAGCCTTTCTCTATTCCCCCATTTCTTCTATTAGCCTTTCTCTACTCCCCCATTTCTCCTATTAGCCTTTCTCTACTCCCCCATTTCTCCTATTAGCCTTTCTCTATTTCCCCATTTCTCCTATTAGACTTTCTCTACTCCCCCATTTCTCCTATTAGTCTTTCTCTACTCCCCCATTTCTCCTATTAGCCTTTCTCTACTCCCCCATTTCTCCTATTAGCCTTTCTCTACTTCTCCATTTCTCCTATTAGCCTTTCTCTACTCCCCCATTTCTCCTATTAGCCTTTCTCTGCTCCCCCATTTCTCCTATTAGCCTTTCTCTATTCCCCCATTTCTCCTATTAGCCTTTCTCTACTCCCCCATTTCTCCTATTAGCCTTTCTCTACTCCCCCATTTCTCCTATTAGCCTTTCTCTATTCCCCCATTTCTCCTATTAGCCTTTCTCTATTCCCCCATTTCTCCTATTAGCCTTTCTCTACTCCCCCATTTCTCCTATTAGCCTTTCTCTATTTCCCCATTTCTCCTATTAGCCTTTCTCTACTCCCCCATTTCTCCTATTAGCCTTTCTCTACTCCCCCATTTCTCCTATTAGCCTTTCTCTATTCCCCCATTTCTCCTATTAGCCTTTCTCTACTCCCCCATTTCTCCTATTAGCCTTTCTCTACTCCCCCATTTCTCCTATTAGCCTTTCTTTATTTCCCATTTCTCCTATTAGCCTTTCTCTACTCCCCCATTTCTCCTATTAGCCTTTCTCTACTCCCCCATTTCTCCTATTAGCCTTTCTCTACTCCCCCATTTCTCCTATTAGCCTTTCTCTACTCCCCCATTTCTCCTATTAGCCTTTCTCTACTCCCCCATTTCTCCTATTAGCCTTTCTCTACTCCCCCATTTCTCCTATTAGCCTTTCTCTACTCCCCCATTTCTCCTATTAGCCTTTCTCTATTCCCCCATTTCTCCTATTAGCCTTTCTCTACTCCCCATTTCTCCTATTAGCCTTTCTCTATTCCCCCATTTCTCCTATTAGCCTTTCTCTACTCCCCCATTTCTCCTATTAGCCTTTCTCTACTCCCCCATTTCTCCTATTAGCCTTTCTCTATTTCCCCATTTCTCCTATTAGCCTTTCTCTACTCCCCCATTTCACCTATTAGCCTTTCTCTATTCCCCCATTTCTTCTATTAGCCTTTCTCTATTCCCCCATTTCTCCTATTAGCCTTTCTCTACTCCCCCATTTCTCCTATTAGCCTTTCTCTATTCCCCCATTTCTCCTATTAGCCTTTCTCTACTCCCCCATTTCTCCTATTAGCCTTTCTCTATTCCCCCATTTCTCCTTCATATCTGGTTTTTTGAAAATGGTGTTTACTTATTTAGGTAGACTTATTGATGATAGTATATAGTTCGGACAATCTTGTACAGAATATAGATCCTTGAACATTTGTAAATTTATTTTTATCAAAAGTAATGTTACTGAACTTATATTTTTAAAAATGCTTTGTGAATGTGTCACTCTGAAAAAAATCAACGACCATATTTATCTTGAGTAGACTAAATACTGTTATTTCAATGAAGTTACTAACATTGGACATGGTTAGAACTTGAATAGGTGACCTGTGAAACAACCACCATTAACATCTTTGGTAATATGTAGTTAGAATTTGGCAATCACGCGTATTTACATACCAAACATACATACATAAATATATAACCAAAACATTTGCATTTTTAAATGAGGACAAAATTAATGAAAACGTTGGACAGAGGACAAAATGTTCTAAAGTATGGTTGTGATATCTTAATTGATTATTTGCCCCGATTAAAGCAATGTTAACATTATAATAATTAGAAACTGTCATGTTATTATTCCAGTGTCGGAAAACTTCTGTCTTCTTGAACTTATTGAGTCGGTTTTAATGAACCTTGAGTTGGCGCTCGATCAATTGTATGTAACTTTACCAGTCGTTTGTTAATTTATTAGTCCTCTCTTAATCCTTCATACTTTCTTGTTGTTCTCTAGTAGTTTGCTAAATGTTTCAACTGTTTAAAAAGTTTCAGTTTTAGTCTATTGTCCTAACTTTGTTGGTATGAATTCAGGTATAAGTTATATCGTTTCCACGTGACTTTCTGTCACCCTAAAGCTTAAACATAGTTACGGAGTGCCACCAATGGGTGTCCACCCGATTCACGTCACATAATCAAAAAGCTAAAGGAGTAACCCTAAATCAAAATTACTTCTAAATACATGAAATTGTAGTCGAAGTATCAAGGAAAAAAAAAGTTATATCGAATAATGAATGTAAATATCTGCTTAACACTTTATTTATTAGATATAAAAAACAGTTCTTAGAAAAATAGAGGTTAATAGAACAACAGTTTTAGATAACATGCTGTTTATAACATTTTTATATATAATTCCACAAAATACCTTTAAATCATGGGTTTATTGAGAAACCCTGAAAGCAAAGTTTTGATTAAAAATATTATTCAACAAGTTTTAGGTATATGTTTTCACAAGTTCAATATCTGTAAAAGTGTCAAATTTGTATTTATTTGTTTCATTTTGACATCCACTAATCACAAATGCATGTTTTCTTTTAAAATTATTATATTAATTTTTGTTAAATTCATTTTTCTAAATGAAATGCTCTTCAGTTCCTTGGTAACTCATGTTTATTTAATTTATGAACATTAAATTTAAGTTTATTTAATAATTTAATGGGCATGTAAATTAAAAACATGATTGGTACACAGCTAGTTGACTGACAAGACCAATCAAATCTGATCATAAACTCAAAGAAGCCAGCTCAACAAAGATGTTTTTCGATGAAGGGAGGCTAATTATTCTAAAAATTCATAAAAAAAATACTTGTGATATCAACAACTGTTTAGTATTCAAACAACTTTTTTTATAAAGCTGTTCGACTTCAATATATCATAAATTGTTCTTATTTCCTGCTCATTGAACACTAGATACAACAACCAACACACTTCTAAAACCTAATGACTAAGCATTAGTATCCATTTGAAGTTATTCGTTTCTCCACCTTCTTCTCTCTAGGGTGTTAGTTCAGTTAAACTCTGACTTATCTAGCTTCTTGTAGAACAAGTTAATTAATTTCGTTTTCTCTAAGTCTGAATAATTAAATTACAAACTTTTATCAAGTAGAATTAGTATGCTAATAGACTCCTTTAGTTGATTTTGTATAATTTAAATAATTTTATGTTTAAAGTTGTGCAGGGCTGTAATGAATATAGTTAACATATCATTATCTACTACTCCTTATACTAACTGATTTTTCATTTTTTACCGATGACTGGTATATATTTTTAGTTATGAACAATATATACATATATTGGTTTAATTTATTCCATACATGCATTAATGTAATTCTGTTAGCTTTAGTTGGGCATTCTGATAGTTTAGTATAGCCTATTCTGGCATCAACCATCTTGGAATGTTTATTCAGCAAAAAGTAGCAATTTACGAGGTGAAAGACATATAAGCAGTGGGGGAGAGTTAATTCCCAAGAGAATATTGGTCCTCTTGTAGACCTCCTCCCTAGCCCTGTGAAGCAAACCCGTATCTTTGTGAAAGTTAGGAAGGGATTTGTGAGATTTTCGGTGTATTGTGTCAATTTTGGTCCCAAGCAACAATCTTTTACTTTTGCTTCTTAGCAAAAAAAAAAAAAAAAGTTTTATGCATTTCCTTTCATTTTCTCTACAGATATACTTTTGTGATTTGTAAACTTCTGTGATAATGAAAATATAATCCAAATATTTTCATTACCTGATTTCTCTCCAGAAGCTCAAATACTACAGATTTATATGTTTCCTTTACCATGGTCTCTCTTTCCTCGTTGCTTAGTTCTATGACGATTTCTTTTGTATGTTGTTCCTGAGTATAACTCAGGATAACACTATCAAATATAAGATTATCCATGTTCTTCGAGATATTTGTAATAATATTTATTTTAACAAGGTTAAACAATGTTGGCCAGAAAATCAGTTCTAAACCTGCTTACGAGAACTACTACGAAATGTAGATAGTGCTTTGGGGTACACAAAACCAAGGTAGTAATGATAGAAAATATGCCCATAACAAATAAATACATAAAATATATAGTGTATTATAAAATATTTTGCATATAACGAATCGATCCTTAATTTCTAAATCCACTACTTATTTAATAATAAAATTTGTTAATACTTCATTTTTAATTTTTATTAGGAATAAATTACTTTATTTTTTCTAGTTATAACTAATTTTATATTTCATAATAAAAATTATATATATATATAATAAATCTAATAAATATATATATATATATATATATATATATATATATATATATATTTCCTTCAGATCCTACACCCAACTTCCATCTAGAGTTGGTTCAACTCCTACACACCCACGCCAACCATGAGGGACTTACAGATGAAGACATTCAACTTCTCACACCTATTACACCCCGCTGTCCCACTTTTTACATCCTGCCAAAAATCCACAAACCCTTTCAAATGCCCAATAATCCACCTCCCGGGAGACCCATAGTTTCCAGCTACGGCTGTCTCACTGAGCGAATTTCAGCGTTCGTAGATTTTATTCTGCAACCACTAGTGAGCAGTCAACCTTCTTTCTGTAAAGATTCCTTTCACTTCTTAGATAAAATCAAAAGTGTATTCCTGCCTGAATCTCCCCCTTATCCAATCCTCCTTGTAACTATGGATGTAACCTCGTTGTACACTGTCATAGATCACAGTGAGGGCTTAACCGCTTTGCGCTACTTCCTCTCTTCCAGACCACTCCCTCATTCGCCATCCACTGACTTCATTATCACCTTAGCCTCCTTCGTCCTCAAACACAATGCTTTCAAGTTCGATGAAGACTTTTACCTGCAAATCAAAGGAACGGCCATGGGAACTAGAATGGCTCCCTCCTTTGCCAATCTGTTCATGGCTCACCTTGAAAATAGTTTTTTCCAAACCTGCCACCTTCTTCCCTCACTGTATACCCGCTTCATCGATGACATCTTCTTTATCTGGACCCATGGCATTTCCGAGTTAGAAGTCTTCATCGACAACTTCAAATCTTTTTGCTCTTCCATCTCCTTTACCCATAACATTTCCAACAGATCCACTACCTTTCTTGATGTCGATATCACCCTCAACAATAGTTCTCTCATTACTTCCGTCCATTCTAAACCCTCTAATCCCCATTTATATCTACACTTCAATAGCTGCCACCCTCCCCACATTAAGAAATCCATTCCGAGATCCCTCTCCATACGAATTCACCGGATTTGTAACAGACTACAAGATAAACACCTACATATCAATAGCCTAAAAAGTAAATTTGTAGAGCGAGGTTACCCTCTCCCCTTCCTAACCAGAAGACTGGTTCCTGCCACGACCCCACACAATCCTACATCAACCTCCTCTTCCTCTCCCTACCTTATAACAACCTACTTCCCAGGTATCCACAGACTGGGTACCATCATTAAAGAACTTTTCCCGATCATATCCTCTTCCCCAGCCACCTCCAAAACCTTTCCTAATCCGCCACGCCTATCCTACAGACGTCCTCCCAACCTTGGCAATTTTCTTTCGCACAGGAAGCTAACCTCCACGAGGGCAAACAGTTTGCCCTCTGGAGCGCAACTGTGCGGACGTCGAGGTTGCCTCACGTGTCCCATTATAAATCCCCAACCACACTTCACAGCTCCCCCCCATAACACCCTCTATCCTGTTGCAACTGACTGCTCGTGTACCTCCAAAAACTGTGTGTACCGTTTGGAGTGTACCAAGTGTGATTCGTTCTACGTAGGCCAAGCATCCACCAAGCTTAGTCTCCGTATGAACAATCACAGAGCTTCAGTCAATAGTCGCTCCCATCTTCCCATTGCCATACATGCCAATAGCCACGGTCTCCCTTTTAATGAGTGCTACAGGTTACAGATTCTGCGACAAATACCCCCTGACAGCAAAGATCTCACATTACGAGCCTCCGAAGAAGCCCATATTTGGCTATTAAGTGCGCGTAGTGCACCTGGCCTCAATCTAAAGCGATAATGTCTAAAAGTTCCTTGCCTTTTCACATTTTTTATTAAATTATTTCATTTGTTATTATTATTTGTATTCTTAGTTTTATTTTATTTTATCATAGCTTAGTCAGCACTTTTGTTTATGTATCAATTTCTCTGTATCAATTTCCCTTATTTTTTCTATTTTTTCTTTTTTATATATTTATTGTTTTCATATTCCATTATTTTATTTTATAAATTATAAATTAATTATAAATTGATTCCTGTCTACCTTATTTTCTGTGAACGGGCGCGAATGCGGCAACACTGTTGGTCTCCAACCGTCTCTGATCCAGTGCGCTTGGTTTCCCTCTCTTATCTCTCCTGAAGACGGTTCAAACCGAAAATTAGAGACTGTAAGTGTGTTCTTCTGATTTCTCTATGTTTCTTTGTTTATATTGAACTATATATATATATATATAACTTTTCACATAAACACGTGATATAACAATCAATGATCAGTTGGGTTTTTGCCTCTGACGAAGATCACTTGTTACGGTTGAAAGATTTTAGTCTTTTTATGGTTTATTGTGGTTTATCGATTGATCGTTTACTGTATTGGCCTCTAAAACAGAAGAAAAAAAGAACTTATCAAACAACGAATAACTAATCATACATCAAAAATCTACGTAATTATATTGTGATAATAGCCATAAGCAGATCAAAAACTAGTAAATGAATTTACATAAATAGGAAACTGTAAGCACGGCACGATAACGTAAACACACTTGAATCTTGGAGCAATGACAATATCATAGTACCAAAGAAGTAACACGAAGCAACCAAAAAACATTATTCTAAAGAATATATTTATACAATAATTCTACTCAAAATAAACAACAAAAGTAATACAAGAAACCTTGAAACATTAAACGAACGTCATACTTTTGATTTTTAAAATACATTTTTGTAGATTAAAAAAAAAACAATATGAACAAAAAAGTAAGAACATTTGAATCATAGTTTACTAAATAAGATTAAACATCAATTAATGAACTCAGTGACATGGAGTCTTTGATGAGTGAATGTTGAGGTGTCTGAAGATGTGTTGACCAAACGATATTAAATATATTTTTGTAATAGCAAAACTTCACTGATGATTCAAGTGCTGACTAATTATACCTGCAAAAAGGGGGTCAGGCTAGCTAAGTGGTTACGTGTTCGCCTCTGATCTGATAGGACCGGGGTTCGATCCCCATTTGGCTCTCGACTTATTCATGCGGGAGCTGAATAAATCTGAGCACGTTGTCCCTCGGGGAAGGACGTTAAACTGTCGGTCCCGAGCCTGTACGTATGTCAGGTACTCGTTAAAGATTCCTACTCTAAATACACGTGAGTGAGGCAAAATTTAGGACTCCCACTGTAGAATCAATCTTCATTGTGTGGTATCACAAAGGGCCAATGCTCGGCCTAAGTGTGTTCCCTTGTGGAACTGCCACTGCAACCTAACCTAACCTAACCTATACCTGCAAAAAATTATTGCATTAAATTTTGTGTAGAATGTAGTTTGAATTATATCGTTATTCCATTTCAAAATTTATAGCACTATTATAGTTAACATTCTTACTTCTGTGAGTTTACTTACTTTAGCATGGAAGTACAGTGTAATTATCTCGAATAGTTTAATGTGTGATTAGTTTGAACAGTTGTAGGCATATAGATAAGATTTAAATAAAATTGAAACATCGGCATTGAAAGTTTGATTTTAGCATAGAAAATAGAGTTTGAGTTAAATTAGTCCTTTGTGCACTCAGGATATACACGAGTTAGTATATTTTCAAAGTTTCTGTTGATCTATTTCCTGCACTATTATTTTCTATAAAATATAACAATAAAAAAGTGAAATTTTACTAGCAATAACACTAATTTCTTCAAACAAAAATCCATTCAGTAGTTTTGGTATATCCGTTTTACTCGTACTTTCTGAATTAAACAGCTAATCCAAATCTAAAACTCAACTATTCACCAATTTTAAAGTTCTCTGGCATCTAATCTTATTTCATAAGATTTTAATTGCCTATATCTAGTTAAATGCTCAACAAATATGCTTGGAAATTGTTGACTTGTTGATTGTTAACTTCTGATAAAAAGGTTTGGGAGAAGTACTTAAGAATTACGAAAGTATATTATTTTTGTTAGTCCTTGAAGTTGAATAACGGTAATATTAACAATGCAACTACAGTCAAGACAGTGCTACCTTATTACTTGTTCGATTACTTCTTATTTTTTTTCTTGAAAATAATTAATTACAATTTTAATCAGTAGAGTTATACATCTGACTAGTAATTGAAATATTCTCTTATTTAATCAATTTTTTACAATTTAAAATCAGTTTTAATTTAAAATGTAATTAAAGTTTTGATGAAAGAACATCTGATGTCGGAATACTATCTAATTTCTAAAATTGTATACAGCACTTATTTTTTCTAAATTCAAAGAAACAATTGTTTTACCATATTAATTTATCAATTTAGGAACGTTTGGTTAAGTTATAGAATAACATAGTTTAAGTAAAAATATCCTGATAATTTAAAGAAATTACTATTTTACTGCATGAAATTAAACGTATACATATTATAAAGTTCTTTCAGTAATGAACGATACAAAACATGTTTAACATTTATTATGGAGTTATAATATTACCAATGTATTTGGCAATTCGTTACGTCGAAAATGCAATATTAGGTATTGTTTAATAAATACCACCTATTTTGGTTCAGAGGCTCCGGAAAGCAAACAAGTTGGATCATTGTATATTAGTATGTGTATTATTTCCATTTGATTTAAAATAGGGATTAGATCGAAGGTGGTGTAAAAGATCGACATGTTTTATATCTGCTTGCTCAATTTATTTTGAGTATGATCATCTTCAAAATGGCCAACTTTTTTTAGTTAGCCCTTGAATATTGTCTAGTTCTGAAACTGTATTTAAAAAACGAAGGTATATTAGGTCTGATAAATTATCCTAATAGAATCTCTAGTTAACTCTGTTATGTAACAGACTGATCACCAACACGTGTTGTATATTTCCCTTGTGTACCAAATTCACCCACTGTGGTGATGAGTGAGGGAAGAGATCAACTTTTAAGAAACTCTCAGGGGATTACCAGGCCTATACTGCCCCGAAAGATTTCAGTATTTTCTGGGGTTCCCAGGAACGAAAATAAGCCATGACCACCTGGAAAAGTGGAGATCCAAGTGAGTTACCTGCTTACTAACGTTCCAAAAGATTTACGACAGAAAGATATTCAAAGATATGTTTATTCTAATAACATATCTAATAATTTCTGTGCAAAAACCAAAAACTTGTCTGTTCTAGTACATTGAAACAGACATCTTGCGAGCACCTGGTATTATACTGGTCCAGGGCATCAGATCAGTGAGCGTAAGATGTTTTCTCCTTCGGAGAAAAAGACTCACTGCTGAACAGGTAAAAGCAACTCATCAGTGCAAACGCAACTACAAAACAAAATCTATCGTGTTGAATAATTTCCGCATATAGTAATTTATACTATTATGATAAAGGTTCAATATTTGTTCAAAATATTAATTCAATCATAAATATTTAACATAAAACGGAACTTGATTAATTGATTAATGAATGGTTCAATTGCTCCAGGAAAGCGGTCAATAACTTTCTTGTAGGGTATTGGGCTCACTAGTTTCAATTCATGCATCATCTCAGTGCAAAGGTAACAGATGAAGATTTGACAGTTGACATGCACTAATGGTTTTCAGTTGCCCCATTATTAATTAATCATGTTTGATTGAATACGTTTCTTCAATTTGTTTATCGGATTAATTCAAAATAGATGTAATTCCTTCTATTGGCTTCATAGTGATTGATTTCCTGTCGAATATCTTCCACTGGAATTACAGTAATTTTCAGCAATTAATATAAACTAAGTAAACTATTATAAATGAAAATGCTAAGTAAACTATTATAAATCAAATATTATAAAAAAAATTTGATTGTAATAAAATTTTGAGTTTAAAAGAACTGTCTAAGCAAAGATCAGTGCGATAGTATAAATGCTAAATCTTACTTACAAGTAAAAATATACCTAGCTTAATAAATATATTTATTTCAGCTTATTTTGAGCTAATAGTGTGGCATCCATTGTAGATAATAATTGCTATTCTATATCAAGGGTCAAAAAACCTGTTTTAAAAGAAGTATATCAAATCTAGGATATACAAAAAAAATAAAAAAGAAAAATTATAATATATTTTGCTAACATTATATTAATAATTGATTAGAATGTCCTTTTTCTTTCTGATATCTTTGTAGAAGCCTCTGTTATCACACTATATTTGATTACAACTTTAAGCTTTACAAAACTTGGCTCTTTTATGACATGGGGGCCTGACACACCATCCATCGCCCATAAGCTATTACATTCCTTTTATTTCATCTTTAGTAGATCTCATGAAGTTTAGTTTGAAGCTATGTAGAACTAAAGTACCTCAACATTAGTTTTGTCGACTGTTTCCTCTTGGTACCGAGCTAAGGTGTTTTAACTCTATAAGCCTTGGCAGCAGCTCTGATTGAACCAATCTCTGTTCCTGATATGGAACAGAGATAATCAACAATCTAGATAAAAAGCGTATTTATTTAATTCGAGCTGTTTTATTTAAAATAAATCTACAACAAACCCGAGTCAACCTTGTCCCAACCATTATTGAGTCCACAGAAAAGTTTTACAGACTGATCGATTTTGGAATAAAGTATTTCTATGTTTATTGTAAAATTTTCGTCTTAGGAAGTGGTTTCTATAAAGAAACTTCAATCCTGCCGCTAATTGGGTCTTCTAAGGATGCTTGCTCTCCTAAGGTGTCTTATTTACCTGCAGGACACTACGCCTTCCTGCGAAATTATAATCACATATCTGTATAATCTTTTAGTTTTAACAAAATTTATTTTATAGCTTGCTGAGGTGGAGTTTGGCTCTGCCCAGTTTCTTTTTTCTTCTAAAAATTTGTGTCATTTGCTCTGAATTTTGATCACTGCACCAAAACTAACATGGTTGTACTCTGGAACATAAAACCCCAGCAACATCATTGATAAAGTCGTACAATCTAGTCGCGATTTTGCAATTGAAATAGAACAAAATGTAAGATGAAACATAACACCAAAGAGTCACGACTCGAGAAGAAAACACAGTCGTTTAAAATTCCTCCTTAAAAAATTTCGTGTATAGGAGATATGAGTATTTTGGTAACTTTCCAAAGAGGTTCTTTCCAGAAAGCTTTTGGGGCTTTCCAGAAGATGAGGTGCAATCTGTGGCACCGAGAGATTCAAGTGAGTTTATTATTTGGGACTTGGAGGAGTTAAATGTAACCGCACCTATTTAAGCCAGAACGACAAAAACATTTTCCTTATTAGAATTACTGTTCAGTCAAATGTGTTACGTCTACCCATCACGGCAAGATACAGATTTGTTCAGCTTTGTTTTCAGAAGAATTTTTGGTTTAACAGAATACAGTAAAGTAAAGAAAAGGATGCCAAACAGTTCAGCAATGTAATGGTTAGCAATAGACAATCTAGGTGTTTAAGACTTTTCTATGTACCATGAACATCGATTTCGTTATCAATGCAAACATTGTTGATAATGAAAGAAGAAAAAAACACATACCATAGGACTCATCGTTCGGGGAGTATGATTTGTATCATTATTGGATACAAAATATATATCCGAAGAAGTATCAACAAATAATTTCTGGATAGTAACAACCTAGCAGTGTAAAAAAAATATGAGTGCAATTAAACTTTATTCATTTAGCATAATAAATATACAAATAAACAGTAAAGTTACAAGTTAGGATTATATACCAGCAATATGGCGACATCTGGCGAAAGTATAAGCTAAATCAATTCTCCTCCTCCCGTCTCCTGTTTTCTCTGCTAACTAGACTTTCTTAACACAAGAGAACAAATAACCCAAACTATCAATTATTAAAAATAAAAACAATCCTGCAGATTTCTGTTTTTTTTTAGAACAACTAATTTAAGTTTACAGATGTAGTGAATATTGCTAGACATAGTTTTTTTTATGTTATCATATTCTTTAAAAAAAATTTCAAATTATAATGTGAAATGTTTTATAGTTATCTCAGTAGAAATGCGTATTGTGTATATAATTTTTTATTTAATATTTTTAGTTTTGAACGAATTCGTCCAAGGTCATGTCTTTGTGCTGTTCTCTACTACGTCGACAAAATTAAACAAAGTTGAGAATGGTTACTGCTTAGACAGCTGGTTCCTGGTGCTCTTAGAACCACCGATAATAGCTAGCTCACAATGAATGAGTAAAAAATGAGAAATTGTTCATTCTTTTACCCATAAAATCACAAAACTTACAAGCAAGACAATTATAAAGAAAGTGTTAACTAATTATTATTTCTCATAACGAAATGAAAATATGTCTATGAACTTAACATCATAGTTTCTTTTTATGTATTCATAAAAAAATAATCATACAAATTATACAAAATCTTGATCGATCAACCAAAAGGGAATAACTATTTCTACTAATGGTCTCACAGGGATAAAAAAGGTCTGATTCGTTATTTTAATTAACTACAATTGCATTAATATCTACTTATGATTTTCGATTACATTATTTAACATTTCATGTCTTGGGCTGCTAAATTCCGCGAAAGGCATAAGCCTAAATGTCCGGCGAAGGAAAAAAATGTACTTTTTAACACCACAAATCAGGCTATGATAAGTATCTTAACTAATAATGATTTTCGATTACATTATTATAACATTTCAAGTACTGGGCTGCTAAATTCTCGCGAATAGAATCAAGTACCTGAAGTATGTCCGGCTTTGCTGAAAAAAATGTTTTTTAACACCACAATCAGGCTATGAGTAGGTGTATAAAAATATATATATTAGTGCAAGTAACTGAAGTATTCCTACTTTGCTGATGTTTTATTTTAATCCACTGATTTAAGAGTGGTGAATCTGTTCACCAGTTAGGACTTGTGAATTTTCTCTAGATCAAAGAGAGTTTAAAATATTGGTTTGGTTAGATAGATCATGTGGTTCTAATACTGTGGTTCCCTAAGTGGTCCAGGTGGACCCCTAGGGGTCCACGGAAGCCTCGACAAGGGTCTACGTTGGTATGAGAAAAAAATGGAGTTCACAATTTTAATGCGGAAATCCACAAATATTTATCTGCTTTCATTAGTGAAGAGCTAGAATATTGGCTTGGTTTACCTGCCTATTTCTTATATATACTTTTTATAAAAGCGTATTTGACAGATTTGTTCAAAAAATATAATGACATCAACTTACGATTTCAAGGTGGTAACCTCAATTTAATAAAAACAAAGGGTGTAATTTCAGATTTTCTTGGCAAATGGAAAATAATGAAGCAAAATATTATTCGGCGCGAATTTTCCCAGTTTTTAAAATTGTTATAGGTAGAATACCTTGATGAGGATATTCAGACATATGTTCAACATTTCATTTCCGTTCATGATGACTTTATAATCAGATTTAAAGATATTCTGACAATAGAAATACCACCATCGATAATAAAAATTTATTATTATTAAATGTCATTTATTTTATTTATTACTTATTAATAAAATTTATTTTTTATTTATTATTATTTTATTTATTATTATTAAATTAAAATTTATTTATTATTAAATGTCAGTCAAACATTTTGGCTGACTGCAGACAGAAATACCCGAAAAATATCCTGGACTGTGGGGAATTGCAAGAAAGCTTTTGATAGCATTCTCTCGTCATATCTTGCAAAAAAAAGTTTGTATCATTAGAAACCTTTTAGAATAAAAAAAAAAAAAAAAAGAAAAAAAAAGCAGACCGAACACCTCGAAACGAGGAGATTTGCAGTTATTCCTAATAAAACTGAAGCCAGATATCGATAATTTGCTATCAAGCCATCAAGTATTAAATACATCCCTCCCATTAAAATTATGCTTATTTTATTATTAGCATCGTAGAAGTTACGTTACGTTATTAATTTTTAATTTTAATGATATTACGACTATTATAACAATGATAATTAGAAGTGTAATCATTACATATTTGAATAAATACAACTCAAACAAATTTTTCTTTTTATTCTTATCACACTGGAATGGTTTGATAATAAATAAATAATAGTGATTAATAAATAAATTACTAACTTATTTTTAAATAAAATAAGTGAAAATTAGTTGATTCCTTGTACTGTGAGTAGATGTCAAAAAAGTAAAGTCGGACTGGAACACTCTTTTGACATCTACTCACAGCAGAATCAGTTTAAAATTAGTTAATGAATCAATTCTCACTATTTTTTAAAAAACTGTTAATTTTTTTAACTCAGCAGCATCACAAATTTCATAGTTAGATATAATCATCATATTTCTTGTCGTGTTTTGGAAATAGAGTAGAAATGTACCTGTAGCTGGGTCCACTGGAACCAGCTAAACTTTGAAAGTGATCTATGAGAAAAAAAAGTTTGGAAACCTTTATTCTAATACAAACAGATCATTTTTATAATATAGGTAAACTGTAATATATTTCAACATTTTAATTTATAGTGATTCTTATATGTTTAAAATTTCTAGTAAACTTTCTAATAAATCAGGATATTACAGCTTCATTTCAAAATTATTTTTTTAGAATACAATTTTTATAAAAAATATCAAAGATTTTTTTTCTAAATAGTTTTATTATCAACTGTAATATCATATACGTACTAGAAAATTATTTTATACATTTAGCATTATTAGGTATCAAGGAAAAAAATATTTTAAGTTTTAACTATGATCATGATGAATAAAAAAAATTATAAAATTATTATGCCTTACTTTTAATGCACTTACAACATCTCGATGAAATGAAAGGTTTTTTCATATTACTAACAGAAGACTTACTGCTAATTAGCATAATTAAATGTTATAATTGGAATTATTGAGTATTCAGCTTTGCATTTCTTAAAGTTATTACAATAAGAGGTCAGTAATCGGAATTGTACTTTCTTCTTGTGAACACTAATATTTACAGAGTCATAAGTCTGGAATGTGGCTCATTTATTGTTCTGTACCTAGATTGTTAATGGAAAGCTCAATTTTGAAAAAAAAATAGGCTTTATTTATTCTTTGAAATATGATATGCACAGCATTGATGGGTTGATAAGCTGGTTCTCAAAACAGTAAACCTCATAAACAGATATGACCTGAAAAGGTTTTATCAAAATATAAAGAATCTTTGTGTATTCCTTTACATAATTTTATTCACATTTATATAAAGGATAACACTTAATACGATTTCACTTACTATAATTTTATATATTAATAAAAGTATCGACCGTGGAATAGAAACAAAACTAAAGTTTATCGAGACTCGGTCAGTTCTTCAAATTCAAATTAAAGTCTCAATGTCAACGTTCCGGTTTTAAAACCTTTTCATAGGCCTACAAAACAGGGTAAATATAAGAAATAATTCAATCATTCTAAGATCACATACAATGTTTGAGCTAAACAACAGTATGCTTTATTTTTGAATGATTGAATTATTTCTTATATTTCCTCTGTTTTGTAAGCCTATGGAAAAGGTTTTGAAATAAAAACCGAAACAATGATATTGATAGTTTAATTTAAACCTGAAGAACTGGCCTAGTCCCGATAAACTTTAGTTTTGTTGTTATAATTTTATATATGACACTTTCCTTTTGAAAATGTAGTACATTAACTACTAATAAATATTCATCTTACACAAAAGATTGGGTTAAATTTATTTGTTTCTTAAATGAATAGATTTCACTTGAAATAATAGGTTAGATTACATTGGCATTGGGGAAAATGTATTGAAAAAAAAAACAAGTTTACTTAACAATTCTGTTCAGTCGTATGCTGGGAAATTCGCAAGATTTATATATATATATATATGCAAACTGCAAAATTTGCAAAAGACGATTCTAATTACAAAGGCTGATTATCACCAAGCAATACTTATCTTCAATTATAGAAGTTATAAACAAATATAAGCAATAATTTGACATAGTAAAAGTTGGAAGTTACATTCTAGATTTAAAATTACTGAATCAACTCTACACAATTGTAACTACTACTTAATTAATTAATAATCGTTATGAATTCAACTCTTTATATTTAAACATAGGTTGTTGGTTGTAAAGCTAATTTATAAACACTATAGATCCTAAACAAATATCCGCTTTCAATTTCATGTAAGTTTATTCCTTTGATTGAGGCATTTCAACTACTCATGTCTAACTGGAGATATTTATATTTGAGTTGACTTTTCATTACGTATTTGACTTTTTCTTTTTTATATACTTCCCCAGTTAACATACATTACTATCTTTATATTTATTATTTATTCCATGTATAATGCTGTGTGAGAAAAATTATAATGAATTCTTTCCAACTAGAGGTACTACTTTGCAATTATTCTCCAAGCATGAACCTCTTGATTGTACTTATTTTACTTTTATAATAATTCTTATGTAGTTTTTCTTTCGTTTTTTCCTGTGGTCATTAACATTTTTTATGTTACATACTGTAGGAACAAAAAAAACCGATATTAATCGAAGAAACAAGTCACTGATCCAGAAAAGAAGTATTTTTTTAATTGATGGGAGATAAAAATTTAATAAATGTCTCCGTAGAATTTTTTGTACAAGTCTAAAAAAGACACGAATAATAAGTTTTTTCATTACTACCAAAGTTACTTATTAACACTGCCATGTAACATCCAATTATTGAAGAACAATCAAACAAAATGTTCGTTCAGTGGTGTGTTATTTTGCATAAATTACTGTTCAAAAAGAAATATTATTATATATTATAAGGAATTAATAATATTTCTCAAGATAATTATAATATAAAAATGACAGTAATAATATGGGAAAACTATGCATTCCCTATTTTATGTTTGATTTGATAGAGTTCTTGACTGCATCTTAGGTTACAAAAAAAAAACCATGTTTTTTTATGCTTGAGAAAGTTATGTTTTGTTGTCATATTATTCAAAAGAATACCCTAAAGATGTAATTTTATAAAGTGTTTGTGACATTTTCTTTAATTTACATAAGATACTATAAGATTGAAATGATTAAATATATTTAATAAGATTAGTTGGTTCTTCTAATTATGACTATATCTCACGTCACTGATTAGCTTAGAGCTTTATACATAGGAAACATGCAGGCTCTGACTCGCATACTCAATTGAGAACTTTAAACACATTTCCATAATTCTCAAAGATCCAATTTTAAAACAAAAAAAAACACTAAATTTCTATAAATAAAGTTACTTAAAGAGGAAATAACTTTCAGAACTCTGTAAAAAAAACTGTCTATAAAGGGAAATAAATGAGGTTTGCAAATATCCAATGACGAACGAATCTTCTTGCACACTACATCACATAGTGAATTAGCCCGTAATTAGAGTGAATTTTGTATCTGGAGTTTACAATATAATTAGCACTTCAAACCATGAAACTAGTCTTACCTCTGTTAATGTGAAATCCATGATTGTTAGTAGTTTCTGTCATTAGTTTTTATTTTTATATCAATTGTTTCCTAAACATATTTTTTGGATCATGAAAAGAAAGAAGTGACTGTGTCAGATTATGCTTTCTAATGAGTATGTAAATTTTTTAAAGGATTTTGTAAGAATGAGGTTGAAGATAAGTTTTCTGTGAGCGGATTATGATAAGTTTGGACTTTGTTGTCTTCATTAGTCAGAATCGAGAAGTGATTAGTTCTATTGACTTCAATTTGACGATCATTAGAACTATTACATTCCTGGTATACCAACTTACCCAACTATCAGATCATCAAATTAATAGTTGTTCAATTACTCATAGCTGCCTGAGACCTGTTTCAACATCTTTAAGTTTTAGTAATTACATTTATTACTTTATAAGTATACGAGTAGTCATAGATTTTTAAAATAGAGTTCAAATTTAATATTAGATAAAAGTCAATTTTTAATCTGATATTGCGATTGTATTTGAAGTATGCATACAAGGACGCAAGAAGTTTCTAGATTCTCAAACATGAGACGTATACAGTACAGATAGTTGTGTAAATCCTGAGATGAGTAGTAGTTTATAAGCACAGTGACTAAATACCCTTTTAAGACTACATACATATTCAGATCTTATCTTGGGAACGTAAGTGAGAAAATCACGTCAACATCTAATGATCTTGAAGTGTTAAGTATGCACTTTTTAGATTGTAAATTACATTTCATTTCCTTTTACAAAACTAATTTCTTACAAATGTACTCCATTAATTTTATGGAATTGAATAAAATACGTGGAATACAACAGAAATGTGTGAAAACGTGAAATTCCAAACTGGGCTTCAAAAATTGTGAATTCACTTTTGTCATAACGTTATTTGTTTGTGTTAGATTAACTTATTTTTCAAGCATTGGAGTAGAACAGTGCCTAAGAGACACATTTGATGACTTATACTTGACGAAGATGTCGTTATAGTTAGATCTTAATGAAGAGCGTTGCCTCTTCCCCAGCAAGGTCTCTGCTAACAGTTTGTAGTTGTCACAGAAGGCCGTTGCTGTAGCTATTGCTGGCTAGGATTTATTGCTAATCGAGTATAATTGTGGGAAGTCTAGATGTAGGTTTGTGACTGGTTGGCTCAAACCCAGCTGTGTCGATTCATCATCCTTTTCATTACCATTTATAGCAAATCTACAAGACACTGAGGAATTATATTAGCCCCCTTTTTCATTAAACGGCACATGGTCAACTGGCAATGTTTTGCCATATTTGATTCGCTTTATTCGATTGAAGCCCATGACACATTGCCAGCCTGTCGATTTATTATTATGTTGAATAGCACGAGCAAATTAACCATATTACCCATCTATCTAATTTTAATTTAAATTAATTTACAATTTATTAAATGTTAATGCAGGATATAATAGCTTCAACACAATATGTTGTTTTCAATTATTATACATATATACATTTAAATAATTGAATTAATAAAAATGATTAACAGATTTACAATTCTATTAAAATAAAAGATAATCTAACAATGAATTTTGATCATTGTTTTTGCGTTAAACTCTGAAGAATAACACGTTCTGTTGAAGCTTTGCTAATTTCTTTCTTAAAAATAAAAAACTGATAAGGCATGTGAAGTGTAGTTAGTATTATTAATTGAACAAATATGTCAAGGAATCTATCCCAGGTTTAGGTTAACGTTAGATTAGGTTAAAACCTGATCTGTTTCTCTGGTGCTTAGGTATAAGTGTTGACCTGGGTGTCTTTAATAGACCTCACCTTATGCATTATCTGACTGTTGGTAAATCTAATACAAACTACTAACAAAAAAAAGGAAAGTGTCAATCTCTTTGTCCATTACACTATTTGCCAGTCACTACTACTACTGTACATGAATACACTAACACACGTACATGACTCTTTACCAGTCTTAAAACTACTCGGCTTAGGACTGAAACAATCTAGTTAATTAAATACTTTATACTAAGACATAAATCTAAACTAGCACAGAATTCTACTGTTTTGAAATTTTTAATTAATATTTTATTTCCATAATGTTGCAACAGTTCTGTAGGAATTATAGTATATCTTAGCAGAGACCAAATGGTAGGGTACAAGCCTCCAAAACAACACTCTGTTCTGTGATCTCCTCCTCCAGGATCAAATATTTGTCTTCGTCACGTCATCATGGACATGTTTCAGCCACCTCACTCTAGACATGTTATTTCATGTTAGTCCTTGTCCCATTCGTTTTTAGCCCCTCGTACAACCCCCAACCCGGAGAACCAGGGTTTTCTTACCGTCAGACAATCTGCCAAGACCATAGGAGCCCACCTCCCCTTTGTGTGTAACCCTACAGAAGGAGACCTCCCAGGGTAATATTAACCTGGTCAACTGACCCAAGACTTTTTAAAGAAGTGCTACTCCTCTATCACTCACCATCAGTCTTGTCTTGTGACAGTCATAGCTGGATGGCCAGGTTTACCCAATGTAAATGACTAGTAATTCTCACAAAAATTTCAAATTTTTACTTATTGAGGTCTAGATTCAAGATTCAACATGTAGTCTCAAATTTTCTTGACTCAAAACCTTACCGCAAGTTACCTTTTTGTGTGGTTTCACCCATATAAATATTTTGTCCACTAAAGCGCCTAAATATATATGAACTTTGTTCCACATATAACATGTTCTATGAGGTTCTCTAATCGAGAACACACGGACATTTTCTCTGCGTTGGCAGTAAAGTTCCCTTCATGAGTTTAACGAGAAGTTCATGTACAGAGAATCAGTCCTTCTAACTTAGATCTTCTCGGGCACAGGTTCTTTGATCTGGATCTACAACACTTTTTGAAAACATGAAAGACTATTGACTTAGTGTTCGCTTATAGCTTGGGAAAAATTGAATGAATGAATCATAATTTAGATAGTAATAAAAACAAGATACATACCAAATTTCAAGTAAGGTACATCTATGATACTGTATCAATATTTAGAAACAATAAATATCCATCACTAAATTTAGTACAATAAATATGTACTTATATTTAATATACTTACATTAAATATAAGTATATGCATCTTATATTTATTAAAAAATATGTAAAACTATTTCTTCTTACAGTTTATTTGAAACTATAACCGGAAATAAACTGTTACAAATTCATCATCTCTAAATAATATGACTTATTTACAATTATGTCAAAGGCATAAAGGAATATTAATTTGGTAATGGCTCAAAGCCGTGAGTACTCTTCAGCTGTCATATTAGTGGAAGAAAATGTTTGCTTCAGTTCAGAAACAGGTCACTAGATAGAGCCAATATAGTCGATCTTGATAGGTAACCTTACCTTCTTTTTTTTTCTTTTCGGTTAAATTTATAACTCTTCTTTACCATTTCTTTCATGTTACTAATATAATTATAAACCATATTCTCATTTCTTATCCATTGAATTTGTTAAAGTTTATTTTCTATATTATTATTATTAAATGATTTTATGAAATTGGACCAATATTTTTGTTTATCTAAATGTTTTAAAATAATATTTAAAAAGTATCATATAAAGTAAACACGTTTTATATACTTATTTGCATAAGACACATTAGGAAAGCTTGTTTGTTATTGAGTCAGTTATAGATAGACAAAAAGCTGGAATGATATGCACCCAATTTTGTACTGTAGACTAACCAATATTAAAAGTAATTAAGGTTAATTTTATCAATTGATCTATTTCAATTTGGTTATTTGCATTTTTTTTATTATGGTGGCATCGTAATTGTAATGATCTTTTAGAATGAACGTTAAGAGTGAAATATAAGGGTAAAAGATGGATTTACATGGCTGTGTAAAAGAACTGGTATAGTCAGAGAAAATATAACAGCCCAATTAAAATAAAACAATTGATAAAATTGATCTTTGGTAACATTTAGCAATGGATAGACTCCAGTAAAATTTATTTAATTTTATATTCTTTATTTTTTTGCATATTTTAAATAATGTATATTATTGTAATACTAACTGTGACAGACTTCATTGAAACCTTTTTTTACTTTTTCTAAAATCAAAAATTCGTTCATTTTTTTTCATTGATAATGCTCATAAATTTAAGGGAAAAAAAATTAGTTGATTAACATAATACTGTATCTGTCCTTTGAGGCAATAATGTAATAAATATTCATTAGATTATATATTAGAAATGAATATATAAAAGGCCAATATATAGATATATCTATAAATATATTATGTATAATGGCCACATTTTCTGTATGAGGCAATATTTCTCTAATTTCGTACATTAAATGGAAATAAGTTATATTTTATTATTATTGAAGATAATGCATTTAAAAAAAAAAACCTGTTAAAAATTATACATAAGAATACACCGTTTTTCAAGGAACTAAATTTTACCTTATACTTTAACGGTATTCAAAATACAAAATGAAAACTTTGAATTTGTTAAGCATCTAAATCTTCTTGTTTTCATCATTTGATTAATGAATTTCCTTGAGAAAGAAAATACTCTAAAAAACAAAATAGCAGCCTAAAGTATATTTAGAAACAGTATATCATGCTTATACTTTCACTGGAACAATATTAAAGTTTATGGTCAAGAACGCTGGGTGGAGGCCAAACAACTTATCTTCCATTAGTTGGAATTGAACTTAATGTTTCGCATGCAAATTTCATTCAGTTTTATTTCAAAGGCGCCAAACTGTTGCAGAATAAAAATTGAATACTGTTTATGTAATCTATTGAACTACAAATTAACTAGTTATTCTAACTAGATATAAGACATACATTCAATATGTATAATATTTTTTTATATTTGTAACACTGGCTATAAAAAATGTTAACGAAATAAATAAAAATGAAAAACATGTTTGACGATAACAATTGGTCACTGCAAAGGTGACACAATCAATAAATATGCAGTTAAAGTAATAATAAGTATTTTAACTAACGTAATAATCTAATTATTAAAAGACTTTCATGAATAAGAAAAAATAGGGACATATTAATATTTGTGTAAACTTATACTCTCGAGAATTAAGAATCTTCATTTTTTTCTATCTTACACTCACTGTCTTTTCGTCCTTATAGTGCAAAAATTTTCAAAATTTAAAGAACAATAAGGAAGTAAATGATGGATGTTAATAAAACTGAATCGTCTATAAACAACCAGATTTTTTTAGAAATTTATATATTGTTTAATTTACCCATAAATTTACTCACAAGTATGTAAAATTCCTTGAAAAAAAATATTTTTCATGAGAATATATTTTTTTAGACATGAAAAAATGGATGTTCAGAGAAATGAAGACTTAAGATCATGGTTGAAATATCCTAAATGGAAAGAAAGACTGGTCGGGGAATCTTAAGCTGGATTTAGGTCTACTAAGCCGGATTTGGTTTTGTGACAAGTTTGCTGAAGCCTCCATCTATCTCGGTATATCTGGGATCTCAATTCAGTGTTCTGCATCAAACAAGTGAAGTTGATCACTTTGACACAACACTTCCAAGCAGAATAATCATCTTTTCCTGTCATTATTTACTTTACTGAAACTGCAGTGTAGTGTTAATGATTAAAAATCGATTTTAGAGCATTTAGGGCCTTAGATTATTTAAATGTATCTTAATTCATTATTGATAATTATGGGACTATGTATGTCTGATGTCTGTGGTGGGGTCAGTAGTTGTTTTTAAAGCTGCAATCTGAAATGTAGTTGGACTGTTTGAAAGATCTGAATCAAATTTGCCATATATATGGATTGCACTCAGTGTGACTCTTTTTATGTTGGCTTAACTTCTAATAAGTTAAGCCTTCGTATGAATGGTCATAGGATTTCAGTCGGTCTACATAATAACCTTCCTATGGTTATTCATGCCAACTCCCATGGTCTCAGTTTTAATGACTGTTTCCGAGTCCAAATACTCAATCAGATCCCCGATTCCAATACCAAAGTTGCATGAAGAGCTTCTTTGAGTAAGCATACATATGCTTGATTGCTGCTCGATCTTCCCCTGGACTCGACCTCAACCGTTAATTTTTTTTTTAATTGTTTTCGTTGTTATTATATTATTATATTGGAATAATTATGATTTTTTACTAGTTTTTTACTTCTTAATTTGGCTCTCCGATTTCCTTCCCTCCCTTCTTGCTTGGTAGTTGTAGTGGGGGGAGTGACTTACGGTTGTGCTCTTGCTGATCGTCATCAGTCACCGCTCTTCGCCTCCTGATGACGACAATGGTCGAAATATAGAAGTGAGTTATTCCTTTATATATCTGTGTGCTAACTATTTATTAATTGGTATGTATATATCTTGAAGGGAGCAGACCTTCAATCAAACATGTTTTATTAAAAATTATGCCAATTTTAACTTTTGTTCTTTTTCGGGTTAATTTTTCAAGTTTTCTGACTATGGATTTCCGCCTTTCTGGTAAAATATAAAGTAATTCACCAAGAGATTTATTCTTGACATCCATTTTTTTTTCCTCACTTAAATATATAATTATATATATAATATATTATTTATATAAAAAATCAAAAACACAAATAAGGAAATGGGAAAAACAAGTCTAAGTGCTTGTTTTCCCATTTTCTTATTGGGTTTGATCTTTGATTGTTATTTCACGTGTTTATGTGAAATTTTTTATATATATATATATATAAAAAGATTTCACATAAACACGTGAAACAACAATCAATGATTAAACCACAATAAGAATAAATACAATACAATACAATATACAATAATACAATACAATAAGAAATAAATCAGTGTTTTTGACTCTGACAAAGACCGCTTGTTACGGTTGAAAGATCTAGTCTTGTTTCCCATTCTTATTGTGGTTTAATCAATATATATAATAATATAAATATATATATATAATATATATAATAATATATATATATATAATTGAATAACTGACCATATTTGACTGATGTCATTTTCTTCACCAATTTTTCAAGGTTTGTGAATACCTTCTTCTTTCCTTCATCCAAACGTTGTAAAATATTAATTAAGTGGAAGTGGGGGGGGGTGTTGACAGTTAACGGCCCCCTGGTGTTGCTAGAGACGTATAATTTCAAAATTTAAATCACCCACAAATAATTATTGATTTATTTTTTAAAAAATTTGTTCTGGATTTGAAATTAATAACATAAATTTTAAAAATAAATTCAAAAGAAAAAAAGAAAGCACAACAAATCCATCATTTTCACCTCGTGTCATGGAGGTGTGAAAATGGGTAGTCCCCCCTCCTTCCTGGGGATTTCCTCTTCATACCTTATAAGTGGCAAAAACATGTAAGTTTGGCTTTTTGTTTTTTGTTTTGAATTTATTTTTTAAAAAGTTGGGCCCAAAAAAAAATTTTAAATTTAATTTTTTAAATTATAAATTAAAAAACTGAAATTATTCTTAGAGTAAAAAAAAATTCATATTTATTTAATAAAATTTAATAATTTTATTTTAATTTTCAAACAAATTTGATGAACCAAATAGAGTTCAATCCTTTGTAACTGGGGAATGGTAAAATAATAATTAATTTAATATAAATTAATATTAAAATAAATTTGAATTAAAACCCCATTTAACTGATCATTACCAATTTAAAAGTTTGTTTGAATAAATTTTTTTCTCATCAATTTTTTTTTTTAGCTTATACTTTCACCGGAACAATATTAAAGTTTATGGTCAGAACGCTGGGTGGAGGCCAATTAACTTATCTTCCATTAGTTGGAATTGAACTTAATGTTTCGCATGCAAATTTCATTCAGTTTTATTTCAAAGGCGCCAAACTGTTGCAGAATAAAAATTGAATATGTTTATGTAATCTATTGAACTACAAATTAACTGTTATTCTAACTAGATATAAGACATACATTCAATATGTATAATATTTTTTTATATTTGTAACACTGGGCTATAAAAAATGTTAACGAAATAAATAAAAATTAAAAACATGTTTGACGATAACAATTGGTCACTGCAAAGGGACACAATCAATAAATATGCAGTTAAGTAAGATAATAAGTATTTTAACTAACGTAATAATCTAATTATCAAAAGACTTTCATGAATAAGAAAAATAGGACATATTAATATTTGTGTAAACTTATACTCTCGAGAATTAGAATCTTCATTTCTTTCTATCTTACACTCACTGTCTTTTCGTCCTTATAGTGCAAAAATTTTCAAAATTTAAAGAACAATAAGGAAGTAAATGATGGATGTTAATAAAACTGATATGTCTATAAACAACCAGATTTTTTTTAAAATTTATATATTGTTTTTAATTTACCATAAATTTACTCACAAGTATGTAAAATTCCTTGAAAAAAAAAATTTTTCATGAGATTATATTTTTTTAGACATGAAAAAATGGATGTTCAGAGAAATGAAGACTTAAGGATCATGGTTGAAATATCCTAATGGAAAGAAAGACTGGTCGGGGAATCTTAGCTGGATTTAGGTCTACTAAGCCGGATTTGGTTTTTGTGACAATTTGCTGAAGCCTCCATCTATCTCGGTATATCTGGGATCTCAATTCAGTGTTCTGCATCAAACAAGTGAAGTTGATCACTTTGACACAACACTTCCAAGCAGAATAATCATCTTTTCCTGTCATTATTTACTTTACTGAAACTGCAGTGTAGTGTTAATGATTAAAAATCGATTTTAGAGCATTTAGGGCCTTAGGGGCCTTAGATTATTTAAATGTATCTTAATTCATTATTGATAATTATGGGACTATGTATGTCTAGATGTCTGTGGTGGGGTCAGTAGTTGTTTTTAAAGCTGCAATCTGAAATGTAGTTGGACTGTTTGAAAGATCTGAATCAAATTTGCCATATATATGGATTGCACTCAGTGTGACTCTTTTTATGTTGGCTTAACTTCTAATAAGTTAAGCCTTCGTATGAATGGTCATAGGATTTCAGTCGGTCTACATAATAACCTTCCTATGGTTATTCATGCCAACTCCCATGGTCTCGTTTTTTTTAATGACTGTTTCGAGTCCAAATACTCAATCAGATCCCGATTCCAATACCAAAGTTGCATGAAGAGCTTCTTTGAGTAAGCATACATATGCTTGATTGCTGCTCGATCTTCCCTGGACTCGACCCTTAACCGTTAATTTTTTTTTTTAATTGTTTTTGTTGTTATTATATTATTATATTTGAATAATTATGATTTTTTATTAGTTTTTTACTTCTTATTTGGCTCTCTCGATTTCTTCCTCCCTTCTTGCTTGGTAGTTGTAGTGGGGGGTACTGACTTACGGTTGTGCTCTTGCTGATCGTCATCAGTCACCGCTCTTCGCCTCTGATGACGACGATGGTCGAAATATAGAAGTGAGTTATTCCTTTTTATATCTGTGTGCTAACTATTATTAATTGGTAGTATATATCTTGAAGGGAGCAGACCTTCAATCAAACATGTTTTATTAAAAATTATGCCAATTTTAACTTTTGTTCTTTTTCGGGTTAATTTTTCAAGCTTTCTTAGTATGATTTCCGCCTTTCTGGTAAATATAAAGTAAAAATAAAATGAGTATCTGCTCGTCTGACTACTATATTTGGGTTTGTCTTTAGTCCTTTTGCTGCATCCTTGAGCTCCTTTGAGAGCACACTGCTATTATTAAAATCCTTCTTTTGGTGGCTTCTGATCGCAGTTGGTGTTGTAGGTCTGGTTTTAATAGTAATGTGTTTTTCTTCTTGAAGTTTCAGGACAGAGTTATATAATATTTCCAACTCCATCTTTTTTATTTGCATCGATTTTGGTTTTATATGGCATTTTGGTCCCAATGATAGGAACTCCACTTCATTCTGGTTTAATTCATGGTTGGACAGTTTAAGTAGGGCATTTGCTTTTGAGGCAAACATATTTTTCCACCGTACATTCTATTTAATTTTCGACTGGTTCGATTTATAGTCACTTGGCGTTCCTGTTCTCTTATTTCTTCAATTCTTTTGTACAATTCTTCTTTGAGTAATAAATTGTTGTTCCACCTGCTAGTGATTTCTTTATATTCAAGATATCTTTCTCACATTCTGCTAGAAGCTTTGTCTGCTTGTCGATTTCATGACAAAGTAGACGTCTTCTATACTCCAAGGTGAAATTTTCTTTCCGCACTGCTGGGTCATATAAGCGAATATTAGTGTATTTGGGGAGCAGGCCTTCATCTATACAAGTTGTGTTAAAACGTATGCCTATTTCCAATTTCACTCTTTTTCGGGTTAATTTTTCCATTCTTCTGAGTTCTGGCTTCCAAGAGTCCGGGACTAGATATATCAGTTCTCCATAATTTTTATTTTTGTACACCAACATGTTTCGGTCCACATCGACCATTTTCAAGGTTATTTTTACACAATTAAACTATACATACTAAATAACAATAAAAACTTAACATTGATACTGATCTATTAAAATACATTACTAAATAAACACGCAAGGTTAACAGTCATAATCATTGGAAGGTTGTAACAGGTTTCCGCAGGTGAGGTTTCCCCAGGATTCTGGTTACCTTCCTACAGCCGTTTGTGCTTGGGAAGGTATTGGACTGTCTTCGTTCACTCTCAGTGACTGGTTTTTCTTCAGGTTTCCGTCGAACAGCTTTAAAATTCTAGTGAATCCCCCACCCTGGCTGTTAATGGTAGGCTGGTTTTGGAGGATGAAAATAGCCTCCAAAATTTGAGCCTGGTGTGGTCGTATTCTTGCTGCAAAATCATGGTATTGTCAGTAAGCATTTCCCTCGTTAGTTGTAACCCATGTGCTTTCGCGACATGCTCCTTAGGGCTCCAGAGGCAAGATGCATTGTAAGCCTTCTGGAAAGCGTGGTAGTGGTGGAACCCACGTATTTTGAGGATAGGGACTCACAGTTCCCTAGTTTGCAGTTAAACTCATAAATAACGTTGGTTTTCTGGAGGGGTGCTTTCTTATGTGGGTTATTATTCATAACCATTCCTGATGTGGCAAGGTTAGTATAATAAATCCTAAGTTCCAATTTGTCTTCTGGAACAATGCACGTTGTGTTGGCCCTGATAATCGATTTAACTACTCGTTCGTCCGTTTTGTATGCTTTTGAAAACTGATTTTTATAATATACCACATGCTTCACGCCATTGTTTTCCTGATTCTGTTCATGGTTGTTAGTGCCATGCAGTTTATTGAGGCAACCCTTTAGGATGGAGTCGAAGTGCCCGTTACTGTATCCATTGTTGACAAGTACTTCCCTTAGCCTTTGTGCTTCCTGTTCAAACAATTCCCAGGTAGAGGACGTTTTGTATGCTCTTCTAATAAGTGTCTTTATCATTCCATCTTTGTATCTGTCAGGGCATTCGCTTTGGCGTTAAGTAGTATTCCGCTGTTAGTTGACTTTACAAATACCGATGTTTCGAACTTTTGGTCTACAGCATTATTCTTGACTTTGACATCTAGGAAGTTTAAACAATTATTGGCTTCCATCTCATGAGTAAATTTCAACACTGAGTTAGCTTCAAACTCCGCTTTAATTTCTTCTATGTGTTCCGGTCTATCTATCATCAAGAAGCAGTCATCGACATACCTGCAATATATGTGAGGCTTCCAGGCTGGATTTCGAGCCATGATCAAATTTTCCAGGTTGCACATGTAATAATTTGCGAATGTAACTCCAAGTGGGGAACCCATGGCCACTCCATCAATCTGGTAATATAGACTCCCGTCTATATGGCAGAATGGATTTTTGGTAGTACACGCAATGAGTAAATCTTTCATAGTTTGTCGTTTAAATGGTGGAGGGGGTAGAGTAGCATGGTTATAGGCTATATTACAGATAATCTCTATTGTTTCCAACACCGGCACATTAGTAAACAAGGATTCTACATCTAAAAGAAACCATAGTTCCTTTAGGTTGTGTGGCTTTTTATATTTCAGAAAATTCATCGCTAGATTTCAAAAGGTATTTTGGATGGGAAGGTAAAAGCTATGATTTTATTCAGGGTCTTTGCAGTTTCATAAGTGGGCGTTGTCACTTGTGATATTTTCTGGAAATATTAAAAGCCACACAACCTAAAGGAACTATGGTTTCTTTAGATGTAGAATTCTTGTTTACTAATGCCGCGGTGTTGGAAACAATAGAGATTATCTGTAATATAGCCTATACCATGCTACTCTACCCCCCTCCACCATTTAAACGACAAACTATGAAAGATTTACTCATTGCGTGTACTACCAAAAATCCATTCTGCCATATAGACGGGAGTCTATATTACCAGATTGATGGAGTGGCCATGGGTTCCCCACTTGGAGTTACATTCGCAAATTATTACATGTGCAACCTGGAAAATTTGATCATGGCTCGAAATCCAGCCTGGAAGCCTCACATATATTGCAGGTATGTCGATGACTGCTTCTTGATGATAGATAGACCGGAACACATAGAAGAAATTAAAGCGGAGTTTGAAGCTAACTAGTGTTGAAATTTACTCATGAGATGGAAGCCAATAATTGTTTAAACTTCCTAGATGTCAAAGTCAAGAATAATGCTGTAGACAAAAGTTCGAAACATCGGTATTTGTAAAGTCAACTAACAGCGGAATACTACTTAACGCCAAAAGCGAATGCCCTGACAGATACAAAGATGGAATGATAAAGACACTTATTAGAAGAGCATACAAAACGTCCTCTACCTGGGAATTGTTTGAACAGGAAGCACAAAGGCTAAGGGAAGTACTTGTCAACAATGGATACAGTAACGGGCACTTCGACTCCATCCTAAAGGGTTGCCTCAATAAACTGCATGGCACTAACAACCATGAACAGAATCAGGAAAACAATGGCGTGAAGCATGTGGTATATTATAAAAATCAGTTTTCAAAAGCATACAAAACGGACGAACGAGTAGTTAAATCGATTATCAGGGCCAACACAACGTGCATTGTTCCAGAAGACAAATTGGAACTTAGGATTTATTATACTAACCTTGCCACATCAGGAATGGTTATGAATAATAACCCACATAAGAAAGCATCCCTCCAGAAAACCAACGTTATTTATGAGTTTTAACTGCAAACTAGGGAACTGTGAGTCCCTATCCTCAAAATACGTGGGTTCCACCACTACCACGCTTTCCAGAAGGCTTACAATGCATCTTGCCTCTGGAGGCCCTAAGGAGCATGTCGCGAAAGCACATGGGTTACAACTAACGAGGGAAATGCTTACTGACAATACCATGATTTGCAGCAAGAATACGACACACCAGGCTCAATTTTGGAGGCTATTTCATCCTCCAAAACCAGCCTACCATTAACAGCCAGGGTGGGGGATTCACTAGAATTTTAAAGCTGTTCGACGGAAACCTGAAGAAAAACCAGTCACTGAGAGTGAACGAAGACAGTCCAATACCTTCCCAAGCACAAACGGCTGTAGGAAGGTAACCAGAATCCTGGGAAACCTCACCCTGCGGAAACCTGTTACAACCTTCCAATGATTATGACTGTTAACCTTGCGTGTTTATTTAGTAATGTATTTTAATAGATCAGTATCAATGTTAAGTTTTTATTGTTATTTAGTATGTATAGTTTAATTGTGTAAAAATAACCTTGAAAATGGTCGATGTGGACCGAAACATGTTGGTGTACAAAAATAAAAATTATGGAGAACTGATATATCTAGTCCCGGACTCTTGGAAGCCAGAACTCAGAAGAATGGAAAAATTAACCCGAAAAAGAGTGAAATTGGAAATAGGCATACGTTTTAACAAAACTTGTATAGATGAAGGCCTGCTCCCCAAATACACTAATATTCGCTTATATGACCCAGCAGTGCGGAAAGAAAATTTCACCTTGGAGTATAGAAGACGTCTACTTTGTCATGAAATCGACAAGCAGACAAAGCTTCTAGCAGAATGTGAGAAAGATATCTTGAATATAAAGAAATCACTAGCAGGGTGGAACAACAATTTATTACTCAAAGAAGAATTGTACAAAAGAATTGAAGAAATAAGAGAACAGGAACGCCAAGTGACTATAAATCGAACCAGTCGAAAATTAAATAGAATGTACGGTGGAAAAATATGTTTGCCTCAAAAGCAAATGCCCTACTTAAACTTGTCCAACCATGAATTAAACCAGAATGAAGTGGAGTTCCTATCATTGGGACCAAAATGCCATATAAAACCAAAATTCGATGCAAATAAGAAAAAGATGGAGTTGGAAATATTATATAACTCTGTCCTGAAACTTCAAGAAGAAAAACACATTACTATTAAACCAGACCTACAACACCAACTGCGATCAGAAGCCACCAAAAGAAGGGATTTTAATAATAGCAGTGTGCTCTCAAAGGAGCTCAAGGATGCAGCAAAAGGACTAAAGACAAACCCAAATATAGTAGTCAGACGAGCAGATAAGTCAAATACATATGTGATTATGGACAATGGAGAATATAAGCAGAAATTGGATCTCATACTTAGTGATAGATCAAAATTTGAAAAGATCTCAAAAAATCCAACAAGTAATTTAAAAGTGGAAATCAATAAGTTAATAAGAACTGCAAATAAGGATAAAGAGAAAAAGTCTTAAAACCTGTGATTGGGAATATAGCCCTGGATATCTCTATGGAAATGTTAAAAGTCACAAAGTCGGATATCCTTTGCGACCTATAATATCACAAGTGACAACGCCCACTTATGAAACTGCAAAGACCCTGAATAAAATCATAGCTGTTTACCTCCCAGCCAAATACCTTTTGAAATCTAGCGATGAATTTCTGGAAATATTAAAAGCCACACAACCTAAAGGAACTATGGTTTCTTTAGATGTAGAATCCTTGTTTACTAATGTGCCGGTGTTGGAAACAATAGAGATTATCTGTAATATAGCCTATAACCATGCTACTCTACCCCCTCCACCATTTAAACGACAAACTATGAAAGATTTACTCATTGCGTGTACTACCAAAAATCCATTCTGCCATATAGACGGGAGTCTATATTACCAGATTGATGAGTGGCCATGGGTTCCCCACTTGGAGTTACATTCGCAAATTATTACATGTGCAACCTGGAAAATTTGATCATGGCTCGAAATCCAGCCTGGAAGCCTCACATATATTGCAGGTATGTCGATGACTGCTTCTTGATGATAGATAGACCGGAACACATAGAAGAAATTAAAGCGGAGTTTGAAGCTAACTCAGTGTTGAAATTTACTCATGAGATGGAAGCCAATAATTGTTTAAACTTCCTAGATGTCAAAGTCAAGAATAATGCTGTAGACCAAAAGTTCGAAACATCGGTATTTGTAAAGTCAACTAACAGCGGAATACTACTAAACGCCAAAAGCGAATGCCCTGACTGACAGATACAAAGATGGAATGATAAAGACACTTATTAGAAGAGCATACAAAACGTCCTCTACCTGGGAATTGTTTGAACAGGAAGCACAAAGGCTAAGGGAAGTACTTGTCAACAATGGATACAGTAACGGGCACTTCGACTCCATCCTAAAGGGTTGCCTCAATAAACTGCATGGCACTAACAACCATGAACAGAATCAGGAAAACAATGCGTGAAGCATGTGGTATATTATAAAAATCAGTTTTCAAAAGCATACAAAACGGACGAACGAGTAGTTAAATCGATTATCAGGGCCAACACAACGTGCATTGTTCCAGAAGACAAATTGGAACTTAGGATTTATTATACTAACCTTGCCACATCAGGAATGGTTATGAATAATAACCCACATAAGAAAGCACCCCTCCAGAAAACCAACGTTATTTATGAGTTTAACTGCAAACTAGGGAACTGTGAGTCCCTATCCTCAAAATACGTGGGTTCCACCACTACCACGCTTTCCAGAAGGCTTACAATGCATCTTGCCTCTGGAGGCCCTAAGGAGCATGTCGCGAAAGCACATGGGTTACAACTAACGAGGGAAATGCTTACTGACAATACCATGATTTTGCAGCAAGAATACGACCACACCAGGCTGCAAATTTTGGAGGCTATTTTCATCCTCCAAAACCAGCCTACCATTAACAGCCAGGGTGGGGGATTCACTAGAATTTTAAAGCTGTTCGACGGAAACCTGAAGAAAAACCAGTCACTGAGAGTGAACGAAGACAGTCCAATACCTTCCCAAGCACAAACGGCTGTAGGAAGGTAACCAGAATCCTGGGGAAACCTCACCCTGCGGAAACCTGTTACAACCTTCCAATGATTATGACTGTTAACCTTGCGTGTTTATTTAGTAATGTATTTTAATAGATCAGTATCAATGTTAAGTTTTTATTGTTATTTAGTATGTATAGTTTAATTGTGTAAAAATAACCTTGAAAATGGTCGATGTGGACCGAAACATGTTGGTGTACAAAAATAAAAATTATGGAGAACTGATATATCTAGTCCCGGACTCTTGGAAGCCAGAACTCAGAAGAATGGAAAAATTAACCCGAAAAAGAGTGAAATTGGAAATAGGCATAAGTTTTAACAAAACTTGTATATATATATATATATATAAAAAGATTTCACATAAACACGTGAAACAACAATCAATGATTAAACCACAATAAGAATAAATACAATACAATACAATATACAATAATACAATACAATAAGAAATAAATCAGTGTTTTTGACTCTGACAAAGACCGCTTGTTACGGTTGAAAGATCTTAGTCTTGTTTCCCATTCTTATTGTGGTTTAATCATATATATATATATATAATTGAATAACTGACCATATTTGACTGATGTCATTTTTTTCACCAATTTTTCAAGGTTTGTGAATACCTTCTTCTTTCCTTCATCCAAACGTTGTAAAATATTAATTAAGTGGGAAGTGGGGGTGGGGGTGTTGACAGTTAACGGCCCCCTGGTGTTGCTAGAGACGTATAATTTCAAAACCCTTTCACTGCTACCCATCTAAATATATATTGTAGGTTTATTCTGTTTAATAAATATTGCTTCTGCGATTTGTAACCGATTGAATATATTCATAAATATATATATAAAATAAATTCAAAACGAAGGAAACACACAGAAAGACACAGACATAACTCACATCGATATTTCGACCATCGTCGTCATCAGGAGGTGTGAAGAGCGATGAGGTGAGTCACCGCCCTGCCTTCCTGCGGGACTCTTCGCTCTTCATACCTCCTGATGACGACGATGGTCAAAATATCGATGTGAGTTATGTCTGTGTCTTTCTGTGTGTTTCCTTCGTTTTGAATTTATTTTATTTAAAAATGTCCGCTGGGCCGTTTCTTTTAATTATATATATATATATATATCTGCTATTATATAACATTAGTTAGATAAAAAAAAATGTGCTAGTATTCTGCATTGTGAACTAAAATTGTAATAATTCTTAGTTTGTCAATGGCTTTCTTAGAAGCATAATTTGTACTCCGTAACTCAAATATGTAGTATCAATAACACTTTGTACCTACTGCGGGACATGGTAACACATAACTCCCAGGATTCAATTTAATATAAGCAGTGTCACGCATATCTAAAACGCTCAGAATTTCGCAATTAGCAGCACCTATGTTTAATTCTGTACTCATAAGTACTGCAATTACATAATGTTTGATATTGAATCATAATTGTGGTATTACAATCATGAGCTATATTTTTTTGGTTCGCTAACAATGCTATGCTAGCATTCAGGAGTCTTAACATTGGGTTTAAATAAATTCACATGTATCCGTCGAGTAACACTAAATCTTTTAAGCATTGTGTTATGAACATAAGAATTGAGTTACTGTTCCCACCTTAGGATGATTTCCAAAATTTAAAAATGACAAATATATAAACGCTTTTGAAAACCTCACATGACCTTAAAAATTATGTTTATATTTTAACAAGATATTCAGCCAAACTCTTAGACTTTGATCTAAAAAAGGATCAAATCTTAGTGTTTTCAAAAAAAAAAGGAAAAAGAGAGCTAACTTCAAAAACACTGATGTAAGGTTAGCTTAGTACCTTTATTCAAAACATGATAAAAAATTACTGTAGCAACAATCAGGTTACTATACATTTATGCCCAAAATATCAGGTTACTCCTTTAAAATGCCACTTGCGAAAGTAATGAACTTGAACAGTTGTTCAAAATAAACACTCCAACAAAATTAGTATTCTTTTTTCAATCGAATTTGTATGTTAAATTGTGTCTCTGAATATCCAGCGTAGAATTAGAGGATGATGAAATACGCTTGTAAAGAATGAAATTTTCCTCTTTGTTGATAGTAATTATCTATAATACACAACAATTTTAATTTCAATATGTACTTGACAGGAATTTAAAATTTTTTTGGCTTCATGAGAAAGTTAAAATTTCTCTAAATAAATTAATATGATAAAAAAAATTGTTTGTTTTCATGAATGTAATGTATATATTTTAAGAATATTATATTATTAAGCGTAAAAACTCAAAGAATGAACAAGAAGATATAAAATATTTTTTGAATTTTGATGAAGCAAAGCAATATAATATAAATTGGCTGCCTATAAGGTAAGGAAAAATCTGAAATAGAACTGAGTAAGTAATGTTAGAACCGCATTGAATTTCCTTTCCAATACTGCTCAGTCTGGTAACAAAGAACCTTTATATTTTTTTTTCTTCAAAAGGCTCAAATATCAAGTAGATTTCAATATTTCCTTTTGGTATTTACTCTATTTGGCAAAAAATAACATTTACATATATATCTTTTTTTTTAAAGAAGAACAAATCTTCAAGTTTGAACCTTAGTGGGGAATGAAAATATTTAAAACTTACTGCTCAATTGATTGTTTTTTTCTTAAAATATACCAGTTTTCTCCCTATTTTTTATTTGAATAAACTATATATAATGATCAAACCACAATAAGAAATGGGAAAACAAGACTAAGATCTTTCAACCGTAACAAGCGGTCTTCGTCAGAGTCAAAAACCCAACTGACCCAATTATTTTTTATTGTGGTTTGTTCATTGATTGTTATTTCACGTGTTTATGTGAAATCTTTATATATATATATACTGTTCGATTCCAGTTGTTAATTACATAGGTACTTTTAATCAAATCAAATTAAATATTGAATGGTCCTTTGAATAGATAGCATATATGATGATTGTGTGAAAATTATACTAATGCTGTGATGTTTTGCATTATTGAAAATAGTGTTGTCTTAAAAAAAATTACTCGAATGTGTAATATTTTATATTCAAACACTATATACGTATTGAATTATTTTATCTCAAAGACTGATTTTCTGATTTGCTGTAAAGGAAACTCGTCGATCTTAGACACCTGAAATGTTGTAATTTGTCTTTGCTATCATTTTACAACCTGGTATGCGCAAATTTCCTTTAGGATTATCTAAATTATTTTTTTTTTGTTTTTAGTTTCAAATTCCCTATGGTGCTAGTAACAGTCCCTGTGGTACCGACAGTAATACGTTACATTTTAGTTAGCATTGTCATGAGCTAAGTACTAGGACTGGCAGGGTTTTGTAATCCTTAAAGCTTAAGGGATTTAGTATCTCGTTTTTAATGCATTACCTTTTTACCCCTCTCTTTTTTTCCGACAATCCTCCAATCCCGTTCCTATTCAATAGAATAGATGCCCAACACAACAATAAATACTATAGTTCAATCTTCAAATAAATTGAAATTAGATAATATAACTATATATTAAGTTCTGATATATGAAGAGAATTATTTGTATATTCTCCTAAAAAATCAATAATTTTATATGAAGTATAAATTAATTTTCATTTAAGTGTTATAAGTTAAAATTGAATGCATCAGAAAAATATTATCTTTGTAACTAACTATATGTTGTTATATCGATGCAACATATCGGGGCTAATATCGAAAATAGAATAAATTAGGAGTTTTTAACAAGAAGCAACTACTGTGTAACATTGGTTTCTATATATGTAATGATTACAAAATAAACGTCATACATAATGATAAATGTCTAAAGATAACTAAAAAGTCGAGAAATGGATAAGTAATCTTATGACTAAAATAACTGGTCTTCGTCAAAGTCACATGATAAATAGTGTGTAAAATTCATTATTATTTATTATGTGACTCTGACGAAGACTACTTAACTTTTGATAGACGAACTTCGGTTCGAAATATAAATCCCAGTAAGTGTTCTCGTTTATGTGTTGTTGTTTTAGTTATATATATATATATATATTGATAAAATTATCGACCGTGAAATGGAAACAAACCTAAAGTTTATCGGGACTCGGTCAGTTCTTCAGGTTCAAATTGCCAACTCTCATTCCCAACGTTTCAGTCTTTATTTAAAACCTCTTTCATAGGCAGAAGTATAAATTTTGAAACAGAAAAACTAAGTATTACATTACAAATTATTTTACAAAGAAAAATAGTATGTGGATATTAACAACAACTGTAGTTTGAATGAACACGTGACACTGTTCAAAGTGCCACAAAACGTGACACAAAGTGTCACGTGTTCATTCAGACTACAGTTGTTGTTAAAATCCACATACTATTTTTCTTTGTAAAATAATTTGTAATGTAATACTTAAAAGACCAAAACGTTGGTAATGAGAATTTAATTTGAACCTGAAGAACTGACTGAGTCCAGATAAACTTAAGTTTTATATATATATTTTTATAGTACAGCTATATATATATATTTATATGTATCTTAACGTCCAGACTACAGTAATAAATCAGAAGAAGATTCAAGTCTTTCAACCGTACAAAGCGGTCTTAGTCAGAGTCTTAGTATTTCTTTTCACGCCAGAAGCGAAACCGAAATATATTTAATATTTATGTATATTACAACTTCTCCTTTACGTTTTTAGACATCATGGCTACATCAACTGCAAAAATTATTAATACAACAGGAATATAAATTAAATATTAGTACGTCGAATAACAGAATTATTTATATGATTTCCTATTTAAATAGTAAAAAACATCTGTAAATAACTTACCTGTTTACTACAATGCTACTCCTGGCACTCTTGTGTACACTTTCTATACAACATATCCATATCTTAGGAAAGTTCAAACTGACGAAACTATAACAATGTCTATTTAACCAAATTAAGCATTATGGATGCTGCGAATATTATGGATATATGGATCGAACTATTAATGATCGATCCATAGACTAATATTTTCCTTAGGTTATCTCTATCTGTTCATTCATGGTAAGAATATTTATTAGTTGAATTTACATCATTTATTTGATTTTATTCGTAATTTACATAAAATTGTCTAGATTGTTGCTATAGTGAGAGGTTAAAGCTATGATAATTTTTTTATATCTTATTTATATATTTAGATCTCCATGTTTTACCGCTTGTTTTTTTTCAAACTAGTAATGGGTACAATGTTTTCTGTTCTCAGTTTACTCCATGTAACACTCAAGGAGACACCTTCGTCCACTCCTGTTGCAACAGACGTCACCTCATCGACGGATGTTATGTCAGACACAGTAAACCCTATGGAACAAACCATGAAAATCACTGTGGTTTGACTACCAAAAATATAAACACAGACAACCTTCTGTGACTATACTTCCGATTGGATTTACCTAAACCAAATCAATTGTTGGAACAAATATGCCTTTTGACAGTGTTGTTATTTTATGAAACATTTAAATGAAAATAGTTGATAATATGAACTAATTTTATACTATGTTTGTATTCATTATTAAATATATATTTCACAGAAATACTTTCCATTAACATATCCAACAGTCATGTAGTTAGAATATATACCAGCTTCTGCCATTAAGTTAATCTGTGTAGCAATATAAACATCTGTTCACGACATAAGCAGAGAGTACATTTACAGAATTCATGACCTCAGATGCTCAAAGAAGATACTTTTAATAATTATTTCTTTAGTAATTTTTACCTTTAGGTATTTTATATGAAGGGTATATTATTTTATTTGTTTTTTTTTTTTCATAGATTCACCGGTAAGAACACCCAACTTTTAACTCCACAAGCATCTGCACACTTTTCACATGTAGTAATGTCCAACGACTTAGGGCATTCTGATTGAGCCTAAACTACTATCGTTTGATTCAACAAGGACCCAGGAAGGGAAAAGGTAAATACTTCATTCAAATCTATTACCCATGCAATTGATTGATATTTAAGGATCAATCAATCAAATCAGTCCAAAAAGAATTTTTCCAGAAATAAGAAGCTCTTTTGGTCAGATATGGCACATATCATTGAAAGATGTACCACAGTTATCCATCTGGCATCAGATTCAGGTCGATTCTCAGGTAACTTTTCCCGATGTAAGATCCGTTACTCGATTACTCGATACTTTTCCTGATGCAAGTTACTCTAAAATCTTCTGAGGAAGCTCACATTGGGCTCCCAGGAGTACGTCCAAACCTGGCTTGAATTTAAACCACTAGTTAATTTATTGATTTTCATTTATTTTATATTTTTTATCATCTAACATTTTTTATAATGTTTTGATATTTTTTATATATTTCCTTTATTCTTTGTTTTTTTGTTTCTTCACAATTATTCTTCATTAATATTTTCTTTGATCTCGACACTTTGTTTCTTTTTTTTATTTTTCTCCTTCACAGGTGCACTGGTTTAGCCGTCACCCAGAGAGTTCTTTAGCTGACCGTCGACCCTCCGTCAATTCACTTCTTCTCCTGAGGACGACCACCATAGTGGCCAAAATATTAAAAAGTGAGTCTTTGTTATATTTCATTCTATGTGTTACAGTTTATTTTAAGTATATGTACATATATTCAATGCACATATATACTTTGTGTAAAAACACAATCATTTAGGAAATTACATCTTCTTAAGAAACAACTTGCCCGGCTCAAGATAAAAAGAAAATAGCATAACAGTATTAACAAAAACTTTTAATTAAAAAAAGTCAGCTCAAAATACTTTTCAAATTGTTTGGATATTTGTCTTCCCTTTTCGTTAATGCCACCAACTATCCCTGACCCAATGTACAAGTCGGTTGAACTATCTGTTGATTTTCGTTGAAATTAACAAATTGTAATGGTAATAATATATATATTTATCTAAAATTCTTTCTGATGCAGATGTATTTATTGTTAATGTGGACTATACTTCCATTAGATCCTTACTTAGTTCAGTTATTTCATTTCCTAAACATAAATATTATTCAGTTTTATTTGACGCGTGATAATTTTTAATTATTCTGCTTTCACGTGAGTCGTTATGTTAACTATCTGTTCTTTTGAAACATGCTCAATTCATATTGCATATCAGATCAACCTAATTTCAATATGGCCGTAAATACCGTAATTACTTTTAAGAAAAATCGTTTCAAAACTATATAACACTTTGTCTAATACCTTTTGATCACCTAAAACACTTATCACTCATTTATTCACAATTAAGATTACATTTAAGTTAACTTCAATATTTTGGCATATTATTCAATAAAAATATATTTCATGATGTCGTATACATGCTTTAAGTTTTTTTTAGGTCGAATATAATAAGTGTTGCAATTGAGTTTGACTCTATCTTTTTTACCTATGTGAGTGCTTATCTGTGCATATGCACATATATTTGTGCGTGTGTGTGTTTGTGTTTTCCTGGTGAAAGTACACCCTAACACCAGGGAATTTATTGATATTATATGTATGTATTATTACATATATTATCATATTACATGTATATCTTATACAGATTCTCTCATAAACTCAATATAGCTATATAATATATTTAACAACTTTAGAATAAGAGATAAAAGACAAAAGAAAACATACAGGGAAAACAAAAGAAAACAGAATTATGAGAGAAATAAAGATATAAAAGATTATTAGATTTATAGGGTTATGTTTAAAGTTCATTAAAGTCAATATTGCGTAAAAACTTTTCAAAGATGTTGTATAAGGGGTTATTGACTAGTTAAGGAAGATTTCTTATAGGCCATGACATTCCTTGGATAATACAGTTTTTGACTAATGTTGATCGTTGTTGGTCAAGAAGGGGGCACCTCAATATGATGTGTTCCCAGCTCTGTTCTTCCTTAAGTTCACAGCTGCAGTATGAATCTGTTAACACTTTGAAGCGATGTAGGTAAGCTCTGTTCTTCCCGTGTCCGTTCAATGCCTGTGTTACATAAAATTTCATTTCTTGTATATTACAGGTTCTTCTTGCAGTGAGATTAAGGAAAAACTTCTTCGTGTGCTGCCCATGATTGCATACTTTCTTTATTTAGAATCGCTTTGATGTAAGATCTAGGTACCTTAGTGTGAGACTCTTTCAAATTTAGGTTCTGTGATGCCGATTTGGCGAGTAAGTCAGCTGCCTCATGTCCTTGTAGCCCCACGTGTGCTCGTACCCAACTGAAGTAAACCTCTATATTTTTCTCCAACTCTAGTTTTTGAGCTAAATCTCTTGTGTGTGTGTGTGTGTGTGTGTGTGTGTGTATTAGACAGAGCAAGAGTGTATGTATGTATATACATTTGTGATGTGTATGTGAGTGTGAGATAGAAAAAAGGCTAGAATATCAAACAAAAGTTGTACTTACCGACTTCATATTAAAGTTTCTTCAGGCTATGATTGGAACTCAAATATAGTCACCAACACTAAGCTTTTAATAAAGCACTTGTCTGAAAATATTATTTTTTTTGTTTGCAGTTAAATAGGATTTTATACGATTTCGATTAAAATTTCTGTGGTTTTTGTCTTGTGTTTTGGTATTTCATGCATTTAGGGTGTCCATCGGGATAGAATTTGTTCTTCAGGGTCAAAAGTTTAGAAACTCTTCTAGAGTTGAGTAAAACAAACTTCTAAAGTACCCTGATTAAGTTGAGATGGATATTAAACGAAAGACAATTAAATATAATAATAATTATTAAACTTTACCTATTTTGCAACCTTTGAGCATAAGTTTATACAATATTAATAAGTTGCATTCACTATCAATACATTTATTGTCCTAGTTATTGAGGTATATTGGTCGATCTCTCTTTTATGTTTAATACTTTATAGATCTAACCAATTTTATTAAATGTAAACACAACCAAATTTCTATTTTTTTTTATCTTACGTTTAAAATTGTATATTTTACTGTTAAAACGTAACAGAAGGAAGAACATTTACTCAAAGTAAGTTGTAACAAGAAATGGTCTTTTGTCTCTAAAACAGTACAGTAATGGAAAGCTTATAAATAAAAGTAAATGAAAACTTAAAGTTAAAATTAATTTAAGCTACCAAACGAAATAATTTCAAGGTTAGTACCCCATGCAACTATGTTTAATGGCAGCGTTTTAAGATGGAAGAGTTATTACGGGTTGTTTAGCTAGGTAGGTTTGGGCTGGTGCCGAGAGGACTGCACAGGTAATAAGGCCTTTTGTGACTCTAGGTAGGGAATCATAAATTTTGTCTTAACTCCTCTCAAGGAAGGGTTTGTTACCTGACAGGGTAAAGATTTAGACAGAGTCGTTTATAGTCTTAACCAGGAGTAAAGATACAAAATCTCCAATCTTTTACGTAATAATTTTTTTTATATTCAAGCTCCAAACCTTTGGTACTTTGCTGATGCATAAGACCACAGTTGACCCTTTTTTGAGTGTTTCTTTTATTTCTTTTTTTTTTCTAAATTATATTATGAATCGAATTATTTAATGAACCATGCTTCAAAGGTATTTATAATGAATGAATAACTGCATAAGAGTTATAATTGTTACACTGGTAAACATGTGATTAACACTAAATGTACCGTAATAACCAAAACTTTCGTTTTGCAAAAAAAAATATTACTAATTAAGAAACTAAGAAAATGAAGAAAACAATTAGTGCGTACAATTTCTCACAGAAAGTAACAAAATGGTTTGCAAAGGTTGACAGTCTTGAAAGAAGAGTTAGAAAACACCAGAAGGTGTCCAGGAATTTCTGCTTTCCACTCTGCCCAAATCATTTAAGCTACAATCGAACATGCATTTATTATTTTGTAAAAAGAAAATATTCAATTGCAAAAAAATACAAGCTAATTATTAACTATACATTTTTACTTTATTCTGTTGAAGTTTATACTTACAGAACGAGGTAAATTAGGTTACTTACTTTGTCACTATAACAAAGAAGTGACTGATATAATCTTACAGGAAAAAATATTCCCTTATTTTTTAATATATGAATTAATTATTCCTAAAAGTTTTTTTTAAAATATTATTTTTAAAGAATTATTTTTAAAAGTTTTCATATTTAGTTATCTACATGTATTAGCACATAATGTGTGTGTCAATTTTTTGGCTAAATGTTTCCAAATTTGTTTACTGGGCCAAAAAACATATCAAAATGCGGTATCTTCTTATTTTATCCGTGGTTATTTTTATAAAATTTGTACCAATTTAATAAATAATGATAATTAATATTCTTGTATTAAATTTAACAAGTTTTTAAGTAAACAAAATGACCCATATTGCTTTTCTTGATTGATATCACGAAAACTTCGATTTTATTCAACTCACCTAATGATTTTGTATGCTTACCCATCAGCTATCACTACATGAATAATGTTGTTAACTCCAGTTTTTAGATCTTTGTTACTGGAAAAAATTGTTAAGAAAAAAAATTTGAATTTTTGTAAAAGAAATAAAAATCAGCGTAGACTGTAAGGAAATGTTGGGAAAGTTATAAATGGAACCGTTAAATAAGTTTTCATTGTTGCGAAGTCAGGCTTTGTTGGTAGGCTGCACATCTTACCTCCGACTTAGAGCTATTCCGGGCAATTTCATTAGTATTTTCACAATATGCAACAGTGATAATTGAGCTTACAAGTCTTGAATTTAATTAGCAACGCATCATTACTCTCTTAGAAAATAGTGGCAAAATTTATTTCTAGATGACTCTTCTTTCATTCACGATTTTATTATTATTAATAATAATAATATTATTATTCTTAAAAATAAAAGGTACAACAGTTTCTTCTGTTGATTGGCGTTTACTTTCATACTGCTGATGGAAAGGCAAGTTTTCTTTGACAAACAATTTTGTAAAGGTGTAGTTAAGTATGATATATTCAGAATTCTTGTCATTTGTGAATGACAATATGCTTCAAGTTAAGCCGAGCTTTAAGTACTATGATTTAGTCTGAAAATGACTACATATTTTAGCTACGTACATATATTTTAGCTGGCGAGAAATCATTGATTAAAATAAAAATTTGAAATATAAGAAAATGGAGTCTTGTTATTTTATTTTTATTTTCTAACCATTTAATGGCATCAATTATGATAGAGATTATAATTAGCATAATTGATATGAGTTACAATATGGATATGATTATTCTGGAAGACCATACTTATATATTCTGCAAATAAGTATGAAATAAAACAATGTATTTAAATACAAATACAATTATATCTGGAAGAATTATCGCGTGTAATTTGCTGAAGTTAACCAATATGCGTTTGTTTTGTTTTACAAAGATAGGTAGTTCTGCTTTCCTCTGTGGACATTAGCCGTTGGAGCTAAGTTATGCAGACAGTTTGCTGTCCTGCATGTTTTTTTCTTCCATTGTCAATAACCTTCGGCTCGTCGTGAATACAAAGGCTTTCCTCTTCTTCTGGTAGTTAAACCTACCATAAAGAGACAAGGCACTGAAAGGAGCAGCTCTTCTTAAAGCAGACACTTCACTATCCCCTATTATATTAAGTATATTCTTACCTCCGATAATATTATCACATTTAAAAGTATTTAATTTATATTAAAAATTTTAATATGTCTTTTCATACCCAAAGGGTGACATTTTTAGTTCATTTTTGAAGTTTATGATAATATTCTAGGATGAGTTATTGAGGATCGCAATGATATGTTATTTAGAAACTGTTTCAATTATGGAACAAAAATCCATGCGAAGGTTTTTTTGTATATGAAGACTTAAAATCACTTTGCTCAAATCAGTAGAAACGTTTGAAGAGTGGCTGACATCGTACGAGCTCTATATCTACTCATTTATATAATATGTCTATCTATATATTTTTTTTTCTCTGAGATGTCTGGGGAAAGAAATTGCTTCGCTAAGCAGCGGTTAACTGGGACTGCATGCATGGACCTACAAACTCTACTCTCCTATTGATCACAATTTCAACGAATCATATATATATATATATATATATATATATATATATATATACCAGCTCAAAAACGAAGAAAAGCAACACATAGAGAAAGAGACACACTCACAAACACAAATTTTCTCCTGAAGACGGATCATCCGAAAATTTGAGTTTGTAAGCGTGTCTCTTTCTCTGTGTGTTGCTTTTCTTCGTTTTTGAGTTGGTTTCTGTCCGTTCTGGATCGTTTTTTTTCGAATTTTGAGTGATATATATATATATATATATATATATATAATTAAAGTTACAGCTAGAGAACACAAGAAAAAGGACGAACACTCACGAATCTCGATAATTTGGGCGTCTTGCCGTCTTCAGGAGAGTAGAAAGAAGAAGACGGTAAGACGCCGAAATTATCGAGATTCGTGAGTGTTCGTCCTTTTTCTTGTGTTCTCTAGCTGTAACTTTAATTATTTGTCTGTTTGGACTGTCTGTTTTCAATTCAAAGTATATATATATATATATATATATATATTATATATATATATGGTATTGTTTTCTTGACCACAATTACTAATAAAGACTTTTTCTTCTTCTTGGAATTTGGTCAGGGTTAATATATGGAATAACCTTTTCACCAACATTTCGTCTTTATTTTAAGACATCCTCAGGGCTATAAACTAACAAATGTCCATTGTTTTTTGTTAGTTTATAACCCTGAGAATGTCTTAAAATAAAGTCGAAACGTTGGGAAAAGGTGATTCCATATATTAACCCTGACCAAATTCCAAGAAGAAGAAAAAGTGTTTATATACCATATATGCAGGGTGGGCAGTAAGACGCGCACCGAAACATTTAAGACAATTTTGATTATATAAACTTTTTTTATTCAAAAGAAGCTTGTCTAAGGGACGCTTTTCAACCTTTTCGATAACGTGTTTTGTGATTTCATCAGACGCTCTTGGAGGACCACTTCGTGGTTTGTCTAGAACACTACCCGTTTGATGAAATTTCAATATCAAACGGCCTACTGTTATATGAGAGATGGCTTCATGATCAGCATATTCGATTAAGTTTCTCAGCAACAGATTGATTAGTAGCACCATCAGCAATAGACATAATCCTTAACTCAACTCATTCGTTTATTGTTAAAGGCATATCTAATAAGTAAAGGGAAAAAAATTAAATGTAAATCTTAAATAAAAAAACTGGTTGCAATTAAATTTGACACATATAATGACTGATATATTCAAACAATGGTAAATTACTCTATGAAAGAACACTTACTATACAACAGAAGAAAAAAGATATTTTACTTCATTAATTTTACGTTATTTTACATCACAATCCACGTAATTATTTTTGCGAGACTTACGGCCTACTGGGTATGTATATATGGAATATATATAGTAAGGTAAAACATTCAAGTTTACTGTACAGAATACACTTTATCCTAACAGTAGTACCATGCTCAAATCTAACTTCAATTACTGTAACTTTTGCAAGAATTGAAAACAAATCTCCAGTTTGATAATAAATGCCCATCCTTCAAAGACGGAATTTTTCCGCTCTGTTCGGAAGTCCTCTTTAATTCATGGTTGTTAAATTCAGAGTTATTTTCGCCAGCCAACATATATGTACGTAGTTAAAATATGTAGTCATATTTAGACTACAAACATAGTACGTAAAGTTCAACTTAACTTTAAGTATATCTGAATTCACAACTGACAAGAATTCTGAATACATCATACTTAACAGCATAATAGAAGATGACTATAGAGAGACCTAAAATATATAGCTTAAAATAAAAATTGAGGATGAGAAACCCAAGTATATTTAATTTATCTTTACTCACTAGTGTAGAATTCCTAGAGTTATATAGTGGGCTCATTAAAAAAACACAAATATAACATAAAAATCCAGTTTTCTTGAGCTGTTAAATGGAGTACATGAAACGTTTGGAATTAATATCCATCACGCTGCATGCAATGTCATCAGTGGAAATTGCCCCTTTTCAAGGTGAAACTGCACGGTCATGTTGTAAGTCTGGTGACTGCGATTGAATTTTAATTCTACTTAAACGTTTCAAACTCGATTTATCTTATTTTTTTAATTAGTGTTTGTTAAAATAAAAAAAAATTGGAAAATCCATGACAAATTAAATAGAAATTGTGATTCAATTTCTAAACGAAGAAATATGTGGGTATAAAAGACCTACTTTCTGCCACAATTTTACAAATAAATTTATAACAATTAGTTATATTGATACCTAATTCACTTGGCAATTATTAAAATATTAACCCTGAACAGTTCATTATTGCATGTTTTTTATTACTATAATTGATTTACTTCCTTTAGTTGACGATAAAAAACTATAAGCTTTTAGAATTAATGATCTTAACAAACAATTCTTTACAATTTTGAATATCCATTAAGTTGCTACCCACTGGATACAAAATGAGTATCCAGTACTTTTTATTTTAAAATGAAGCTAGTTTTTCTCCTTTACTGGTAATCATTAGGTTTGAAATGATATAATGAATATTTTCATTTTTACTTGCATTGTATGATAACAATATCATTAATTTTAATAATTCAATTTATGTTGTTTAACTATTGGAAATTGAATAATTTATTTCATATATGTACAAGTATATCTGCGTATATTATGTGCAATTTATCTATTTTAGTTATTTTCATAGATATATAGATTGTAGATAAAGCACTTTCACTGTGTAAACACAAATTTATTAACAGTCAATAGTGTTATGAATTATTAGGATATTAGTTAATAAAAATAAAAATACTTAACACATAGCGGTTAATAGTATAGTGATAACCACAGGAAGACCTGAAATATATGACTCTCTTAAACATATAATAAAAAGGTCCCCCTTCAATGTAGAATAAGCTGAGTGTACTGACAGGCTGTTAAAAGTTAGGTTTTGCTTTATTCTCTTGGAATCACTAATGAGACACCTCTGGCTGTTTGATTTTCTTCTCTAATTCTTAACACACTCAAAAGTTCTTCAAGGAGCGCAGAGACTATCATATTCTGCTTCCTCTATGTCATACCTCAACTTTTTAATTTACAATCAACTTGAAAACTTTTAATTACAACGACATGTTGACACAGATGGAAGAAAACTGAGATTTCTATTAATAACACAGTATACTTGCAAATATGTAAATATTTCTGTAGAAATATATTAATATCAAACAAATTATTAATTACTGAATTCGTTTTTTTTTAAAAAAAAACTTTTTAAAAAACTTAGTTTTCATGATTTAAATCCCATGAAAATAAATCATAGCAAATTTCAAAAAAATGATTTTTTTTTAGTTTTATCCAAAACCATTAAATTCATGTGGCGAATTTTAAAAATTATTTATAATTGTATGTAATAATATTAAAAAAAATACTTACAGTATTTTAAAAATACTTACAGTAAAAATAATATAATTTATTTTATTAATATGCATGGGGGTTACAATTTAAAAAAAATACGATTATGGAACTGATTTTTTTTAATAACTTATAAATATTTTTAATTAAATTTTGATGAATATTTAAAGCAGATGAATGTTCAATTAGCACATAGATTTCGATTTATTGAATTGACCTCTTAACTGTAAAACGTATATTCAATCAAAACTCCTCCAAAGTAATGCTTTTCAAACCGAGTAGGGTTCAAATGGGATTTTCAATATCACTTAGAGAAGGACTGTTGGGCATTTTGTTAGTAGTCCATTGAAAGCACTACTCAAGGTATTTTGTTTTACGGTAAGTACTATTGAATGGCTTCTATTTCTTCTTGAAATTACTTAAAACAGTTTTGGCTTTTAAAAGTATCAAAAACACTCTCGGATTATGGTTACTTTTATCTATATGCATTTTTAATGAATGGTTGCTTATTTATTTTCTATTCTAGAATTGGGTTTACAATATCATGAATAACTTGTGTAAAACCTATACTTTGGATCTGCTCAATCCAATATATAACGGTTGGATGGGAATTTTTAGATATTCCTTATAATAACATGGGGTAGTAATGGAGTGATTATGTGCCTCTAAAGCATCTAACACTCAACTCCAACTTTCGGCTTTCACGTGGTTACCCTGCAGGGAAATATGAACGAGGAGGAGAACATGATCTGGGGCTGGGTCTGACCACCTTCGTGTCACATCCTTCCAACTTCCCAAATCCCCTCCTCTTATCCCAGCATCAATCCAAGGCTTTATGAGATCCATGCCGAAGGATGGATGATACAGGGGTTACTGTAGTACAAACGGAGTCTCAAGGGCACCAGGCGACCTCCTTGAGTAAACAGCCTTACTGCGGTATGCAATGCTCTGCTGGAGTGGACAAAATACCACCGATAGAGCTTCAAGGATTTTCCCCCTGTATGATACTAAGGAGAAAGAAGTAAGGAGACCATCCTCCGGAAGCGCAGAGTGTCCAAAAGCGCTAACGAACCTCCCACAAGTGCACCTAAGGACCCGAACAAGACTGTCCCGAAGAAGAAAAAAGGAAGTCACTTTCTTCCGAAACGTAGGGAGCCTGAATGGTCATTATCAATGATGGTTTATGCAAAGAAGAAGAAGAAACACCGTTTCACCTGCTGACTGACTAAGGCAACTTTGCTGCACAGAGAGAGGTGCTAAGGGACACTCAACAAAACCATATAAAAACTTTTACCGCTGGACCCAGCGAAAGTGCTCAGCTTCTTGGTGGCGTTGAGTCTAACTGCTGGGGTACTTTATTACAAAAGGAGGGATGTACAATATTTTTGAAGACGAAGTGCTATAGTCACCCTTAAATAATAATAATGATATATTAACATTATTTTGAGTACTAAACCCGTACTGAAATAAAAAAAATTATATATTTGTAACTTATTAGCAAACCGCTTATTTGGACATATATGCATAAAGAGTTGAATAACATTTGTTGATTCTGGTTTTTTGGTAAATTTCTCTATTTTGCTGAAAAACTAATTTCTTATTTCTTTACTACTTTCCTATTACAAGTACCATTGCTTAGTTCAATATTCAGTTTCATTGGTTCAAGAAATTAGGACGATTTCTATGTATAATACAACAAATAAATTAAGAAAAAAAGATAACTAGTTAGAAAAAATATTATCAAACAAGTACCAAGAAAGTATTGTTAAGTTTTCAATCATTTCGGTATTTCCTGTTTGATTAACAAACGTCGTTGCGTCGTACATTTGGTTTTTTCTATCTTTGCTCTACAAAGGACGGTTGAAACTAAAAATGTGTTTCTTTTCTTTTCTTTGCTGTTTTATACTATCTTAAAAGTTAGTATTGAATATATTATATTAAATACTATAGGTTAGGGTAGGTGTAGTGGCGGTTCCACAAGGGAACACGTGTAGGCTGAACATTGGCCCTATGTGACGCCACACAATGAAGATTTAGTCTACATTAGGAGTCTTAAATTTTTATTAACTCAAGTGTTAAGATTAACTCAAGAATTTGACAGTGTACAGGCTCGGGACCAACGACACAACATCCTTTGTGGCCGATGGCAACAGTGTAAACAAAAAATGTACTACGAATATTTAAAGAACAATAAAATTACCTAAATAATTATAAAATAATTAATGATTACGTATCAAAGTGATACCTGGAATAAATAAAAAGTAATTAATAAAATTAATAAATATAATAAGGAAATAGTGTTTTAAAAATCGAAGTTAAGTCTACGATGTGAGTGTGCTCCTAGGAGGGAAACTAAAGTTTTTTCAAAAGCTCTTAATGTGTCATGCATATTTTGACAATGTACTTTCCTGTATTTGTACTTTAAAATATTCATTTTGCTCAAACTGATGGAGATTAACATGAATAGTGTCGTGAAGAGAAAAAATATCTCAACTGACTGAGGGTCTATGGATCATAAACCTACATACAATACATCACACTGAACACGGTCTAAAAAGTATTTAAAGTCACTAAAGATGCAGGAGTAAGAAGTATTTATACGATAATGTTAGGTTTAAAAGGTTTTAATAGATAACGGTTAAGTTTAAAGTTATTTAAATAAGAAGCTATAAATGCAGTAGACTTAATTATGAGACAGTAAGACAACCAAGGCGTTCACATCGTTGCATACTTGTCATATACACCGTTTGAACATGTTGTAACAGCTCTGAGAGAATTAGTTTCCAGATTGACAGTTTTTCTATAACAGATGAGAAGTAATGTATTAAAAACTGAGGGAGTGAACGAGCAAGAGAAAAAGATAAATTAAAGATCTTTTATTTGTTTATTAATATGGTCTCCGGAGAAATGATCCGCCATAAGATATACTATTTCACTAAGGTATCTCTTTATTGGTGAGAAATATGAAATATAACCTCAGAAAATGTGCTTATCAGTCAGTTTATAAGGATAACCAACTCTCTATCAATTTCTCTTTAAGTCATCCATTTTATCTCTGCGGGCAGAGGAGATATTACATAGTTCGTGTAGACGAATAGAAATATGTCGTGGTATTACTTTTACTATATAGTATATATGTAGTATGTGACAACTTTTATAATGGATGGATTGTTGAAATTTGTTGTTATAATGTCGGTTGAGGGATGAAAAAATTATTTGTAGATGATGTCAATATATCTAAAAATCTGGTGAGATCTACACTGAACTTCCCTCGTTGACTTTGAATGGAGTCGTGGTATTAAGGTGGTATTTTAAAATTTAATGACATCATTATGTAAAATTAGTATACATTTAAATATTATTTAAATTTAAATAATTATTATTATAATAATTATTAAATAATTATATTATTATTTTTATTTTAATATTATTTTTAAAGCAAGATTGAGTTCATGACATAGAAGCAAACCGATATGTTATTATTTACATTATTATTACTATATTATTATTGCTTCACAATATGTAATGTATAAAATCATGAGATTTTGATTGATTTACATGTTTTGAGGTCTCTAAAGTTCTTTTTTTTTATTATAATACTTTTTCTTTCGTTGATATTTGTGTGGTTGGATAGGTGAGGGAGTGGATGTATGTGTTTTCAAGTTTGGAAACATAAAAGCTGTGGTTGTAGTCCACAACGTTTGATGGGTCAAACTCACAATTTAAACGAAAATGGAAACTATACTGCAGATGTGCCCTATTGTTAACTGTGCAATACTGCTTGATGAAAACATCTTTATTGTAAAAAATGTGCTTTTAGACAACCTTTCTTTTCTGTTTACCCCTTCTGAGAGTTAAAACATTAAGATCATAATAAAGCCAATAGAAGTAATCCCTAGAAAAAAAAAATCCTGAGATTTTTAAAATGATTGATTTTGCAAAATTTTAGACACATTATAAGCTAAACTACAAACGGCACACGTTAAGACCATGACCTGAATCCTTTTTGTTTAAATTGCATTGTCAGAAAGAATCATTATTCTGTGATTTATTATTATTCTGTGATAGGAAAACAAATTTTAAGATATAGAGATAACTAAAGAATAAGAACATTTTGTGAAAGAAATCAGAATATAATTAGTTATGTTATAAAAAAAAGAAGAATATCTGATTACGCAAATGAGAATTTGACCATGAAAACTGCAAGATTCAGTTAGAATAATGGGCAATAAACTGTGCCTTTTGGATTTGTTTACAGTGACCTAGAATTTTTTGTTACCCGAATAGAGTCAAAAAAAATACTTGTTAAACTTTGCTACAAGAAATTTAAAGGTATTTTAAGTATTTAATAGGCTATGAAAAAACAAAAGATGTTATTAAAACTATAAAATGCAATGCCAAGCGACTATATATTTTCTGATGCTCTCAAAGGTGACTGATGGAGTTTTTGTCGATATAAATGCATATTTTGCAATAAATCTGCAAATCTCTAAATCTCTTAGCATATCTAATTCATATGTTACACACTATGACATATATCTTTTAGTGTGTTTATGAACTTTAATGTGTTTCAGTAGCATTGGTGTCAGGAAGAAGTACTTTTCCTTGTTGTTATGACAATAAAACTTCCACCTCCATGCTATATATCCGGAGGTTATAGATATATAATTTCAAATTAGGTATTTTCTTGATAAAATTATTTGTGTAATATTATTCTTACAAGCAATATAAGTACATATTAGGCTCCATATATATTTATACATAAAAAGATTTCACATAAACAAGTGAAATAACAATCAATAATCAAACCACAATACGAAATGGGAAAACAAGACTAAGATCTTTTAACCATAACAAGCGGTCTTCGTTACCCAACTGGATAATCAAAACCCAACTGGGTTTTTGACTCTAACGAAGACCGATTGTTATGGTTGAAAGATCTTAGTCTTGTTTTCCCATTTTATATTGTGGTTTGATCATATATTTATACCTTTCAGATAGATATATCAAGAAAATGAGCTAAAAAAACTATAATTTTCAAAATAGAAAACTTTTGAAAACAATTATTCATTAAATCTGACTTTACTGCTTGTAGACTTTGCTTCATATAGCGAACTTTTTGTAGAGTTCATTCCTTTTGTTTGTTAGCGAGTCGAAGTCATATAGAAGGTGATAATACATCGACTTTTCGCTGCTGACTCCCGGAGTAGTCACCTTATTTGAATGTGACCTTATTGGATTGAAACACCCGCAAAGCTATTTTTTTAATATTAGCCTGTAGTATCAAGAATTGTTCTACCGTATTACGGAAATATCTTTCTGTCTTTACATTGGCAAAGCATTATTTTTGCAATCAACTCTTTTTTTGATTTTGTGCATGGAGAGCCTATTTATTTCACCTTTGTCACTACATCAATAGAGATACAATTCTGTAATTAAAGTGGAACTGATATTCATTTTTACTAAAAAAAAACTAATAATTTTTTCTTTACATAGAAGATTGACTTTTTAGTAATCGCAATGAAATTATGTAAATAGGACATTAATTGAGAATAACAATTGGAGTTTTGTGGCAAAACTGCAGTCTAATAAACGCTTATTACTGCATATTTTGTAAATTCAGAGTATTATGATAGCAAATATTCCATTATTTTAATTTAAAATACTACTTTTTTTCAGAATGTAAATACATATTTCGTTACAATACTCTACCTAATATTCATGTGTGCAAATAAAATATTAAAATTTAGAATCAACAAAAAGGGTCATATTGCATTTGAACACCATATGACAACACGGAACAATCTCTATCTGCCCTCCTTGTTGTTATCCTGACAAATGTTTTGTTGGAATTAACACAAACAAAGTTTTAATATATTTTACAATAATATGAATACTGATATCCGATCGAGAACCCTGAGTGTTAGTCTCTTTTTTTGCTTTTGCTGGTTGTAACTTTAATTACATACATGTATATATAAAAAGATTTCACGTAAACACGTGAAATAACAATCAATGATCAAACTACAATATGAAAATGGGAAAACAAGACTAAGATCTTTCAAATGTAACAAGTGGTCTTTGTCAGATCGCTTCGTCATGTTTTTGTTTTGGTCAAAAACCCAAATGAGTTGGGTTTTTGACTCTGACGAAGATCCCTTGCTACGGTTGAAAGATCTTAGTCTTGTTTTCCCATTTTCATATTGTGGTTTGATCATACATGTATATATATATATATATATATCAATGATCAAACCACAATAAGAAAATGGGAAAGCAAGACTAAGATCTTTCAACCGTAACAAGCGGTCTTCGTCAGAGTCAAAAACCCAACTGAACACTAGATGCATCAGTTGGGTTTTTGACTCTGACGAAGACCGCTTGTTACGGTTGAAAGATCTTAGTCTTGCTTTCCCATTTTCTTATTGCGGTTTGATCATTGATTGTTATTTCACGTGTTTGATGTGAAATCTTTATATATATATATATATAATTGAATAATGAAATATAAGAAGAAATAAAGTCTTCTGTGTTAACGACTTTAAACCTGGTCTGCTCCAATTTGCGTTGAGCTGATGTTAAATGCCATATCAATTGCCCAAGAGACATCTAAAATTAATATGAGAAGATGTTAAAAGAAAATCACCAAATTTAAGACGAAAAACGACATTTTATAATGCGAAACAACATTCAAGAAAAAAACAATTACAGTGAATAAAAGTTTTCTCTTGAATTCTGTTTTGCATTATAAAATAATACGTTTTTTGTCTGAAAATTGTAATTTTCTCTTAACAACCACTCATGCTAAATGAAGATATCTCTAGGGCAATTGATATTTAACACCATCCCACCGCCAGGTTGTTCGTAAATTGGAGTAGACCAGATTTAAAGTGCTGTGTATTTCAATAAAATATGCATTAATAAACTGGATGGGCATGCTTCTAAAATAAGATAACCATTAAGTTGTATTCTTTAAAAATCTTAATGATATTCCGCACATATAGATTTCCTGTTTAAGTTTAAGTACTCTTTAGTTATTGCTTTACATTTAAATACTGGAAACTTATTTTATTGTACATCATTTCGAATCTGGAACAAAATTTTATCAATTCTATGGATATCAATAATATATATGTAGTTAAGTGTTTCTTTAAGATACAATTATAAAATATTCTATTATAAATTTCAGTAGATGCAAAATTTTACGTTTGTCTTAATAGTTTACTCTCGTTGTACGAATTACTACAGGGAGAATTATTTTAAGATAAATTGCTTAGTTTGTGAGGTGGACTTCAACCAAAAGCCTGATCAAAGTTGATGATTGATTTGCAAACTTGGAAACAGTTCATATAAATCTACTTGGGTAAACAAATCCCACTCAATTAGAATGTTACTTAAGCAGAAAGAAAAATAGTTTCAGAGTTAAAACCTATTTTAGGATTTAATGAGTTTTCTAACAAAAGACAAATACTAGTAACTTCTATCAATGGAACAATAAAATGTCTTTCGAACAACGTTGTTCAAGGAATTTGAATTAAGTCGTCAACAAATACAACCAACTGACAAAACCTTTATTTAATACAAATTCAAAAAGACATACATTAATCCTTTGTTTCAAACATACAACAATTTTTCACCTGTAGTATGTCTCTATTCAAAAATACATTTTCTTTACAATTTTGTACCTATTTTGTTATGAGCAATCCTCATTACCAATTAGATCTACTAAGGAATCTACTAGGAGTCAGTAAGTTAATTGGAGTAATGCTTCTTAAATGAAGCACGTTGAAATATACAAACGAAATAGTATTCTAAAAACCTGAAACATTGAGCAGAACTCAAGAAAACTAATGAAGTGTACCCAAATGAGTGTAGTAGCTGAGATTAAATTCATTACCAAACTACCAAAGATGTACAGAAATAATCCAAAAGCCAATCTCAGTTAGTACATTACATACTTAAATAGGAGCAATACAAGAGGACACATAGTCTGTTTAAATACTCTCAGATTAATTTAATACACGTTAAGTCAATCTACCAAGAATAGTTTATTCTTTAGTGAAAAGGTAACTGACGATAATGAATCAGTAAAATCTTTTGATTGACTCGAATTACTTTAAAAAATTAGATGCTAGACTACAATGAATCTAGAGAAGTGCGTATGAAGTGCAAGGAATGCCAACATGGCGCCATCACAACGCATGCGCTATCTACAACTACCTGTTGATTCAGTTGCTTCTAAACATAGTAGGTGTAGGTATCTGAGTATTATTGTTTTGTTAGATTTCCACATTTAATTTGATTTACGGAGTGAAATTCATACTAAGATTGATTGATAAACCTTGTTCGCATTTCTTTTATGCTATACAAAGTAACGTGACATTGTAACGTGGAACGGGACTATTATTTGTAAGTACCCCACCTTTCTTTACCAGTCTTTCAATGGAATTCTCAATAAACTTAACATTTTGTATCAACATCTTTATTCAAAAATATGGTTTACAAGGAATAATTGTATTAATGGTTTAATCTTTTTCTGTTTCTTAAATAGTATTTTGGTTCATCATCCTGTATTAAGAATAAATAAACTGCAATCACTAAATAATGCCCCTTACTTCTAATAAAAAAAGTATTAATAATTAAATATACTGTTAGCATTTCTGTTTTAAAAATGGTTGTAATATGGTTGTTGTCATTATTTATTTTATGCTAAGGTAGTTGCTAGTTACAGTTTTTTTTTTTAATGCAGTTGGTTATAAGATAGAATTATGTTAAAACGTAATTGATATTTATTTCAGTTCAGTTATAGATTAACTGTTAAATTTATTTATTCAAATGATATGTGTGAACAAGAACAAATTAAAGTAGCACGAATAATCATTTCATTATTAAAAGACTTCTCGATTTTCAGTTCCGATATTCACAAAAAATTGTATACAAAATTTAATTTTGGGGATTTTATTTGAATCATTAAGTCACCCTAATGGATTAACACTAGAATTAATTATTGCCTTATCAAGGAGAGGTTTCCGTAATATTTCCTCTGCATGAAATGTTCCTCTTGCAAATATTATACACAATTGACTTTAAGTATAAATAATCACAGAGCATAAAATTCTTGATTAATATTCAACTGGGTGTTGTCAAAGTTCTCTGGAATTCGAATATTTTTTATTATACAGGTACTAAATTATCCACCTTTAGTAATGTTTGTCACTGCTTCTTCATTCACTTTATTTAAACGGTAATAACTTCGAAAACCATTCAGCAACATAGAATATATGCTGCATGTTATTACAGAATTGTTGTGTTAATTTCTTTTAAGCTTTTTTTTCATAAGCTTGTCTTATCTTTATTCACCAATAGGTACATAACTTGATGATGAGGCAGTCGTAATATAGTACTCAGTTTTTGTGCTCTCTATTATGTATGTTCTTTGTTTGAAATTACATTATACATAACTGAATTTATACATATCTATGTCTAAATAACAGTAACAAAATAAGAAAAATGATTGACAGCTTTTGATTTAAACAGGCACTCTTCGTCAAAGTTTCAATGGAACTGACCACTTGTATGTGATAAGGCCAATCGTTTGGTTGAAACATGTTAGTCATTTTTCTGGTATTCTTACAGTGGTTTAACGTTCATTTTTATTTCATGAGTTTATCATTAAATCTTGTTTATAAATATATATATATATATGCTTAAACGTTAAAAAAACGATCCAAAAACAAACAAAATTTCAATAATAAAACTGAGAATTCAAAACTGAAGTACACAAAACATTGAAAGAGGAAGCCCTTTTGAGACTGTAAATGTGTCTTGAGACCCACATCTGTACTCCCTCCTGGTGTACAGACTTTAGTAATTAATAATTTAGTAAGGCATGTCTTTCTGTTTTGGTTTTCTCAAGTTTATTTCTAATCTGCATGTACATATATATATATATATAAAATTCGATACAGAAGTAGTTGGTCCTCCTGAATTTAATAAAACCGACCTTAATATGCTCATCAGAATAACGACCAACTGTTAATATATCTAAAAACTGTTCTTTATCAGGCAATCAGAAGGTATTATGATGCAGATATTGCAGTTTGACTTATTGAAGTGGATTGTGATGGAGTACGTTTAAGAGTTTTACAATAAACACACAAAAAATGGTTCCAACTAACTTATAAGCTTTAATAACGAATAAGTTTATTTATGTTTAACCCTTAAAAACTTTTTTTCTTTCTTTTACTGCCTTTAGTAGTGACTGTCTTGATTTCAGACTCTTGGTGTTTATTGTTAAACTTATGTATATATACATATATATCAATGATCAAACCACAATAAGAAATGGGAAAACAAGACTAAATTATTGTGGTTTTCACGTGTTTATGTGAAATCTTTTTATACATATATATATGAAAAAACAACACAAAAGAAACGAGAACACCTACTGGATATACATATCAATGATCAAACCACAATATGAAATGGAGATAAAAAGACTAAGATCTTTCAACCATAACAAGCGGTCTTCTTCAGGGTCTAAAACCCAATTGAAACATTAGAGGTAGAAACATCACGGAAACTATGAAAATCAGATTGTTTCCCCCAAACATCCCTGTCTGGACTATTGTCCTTTCCTGCACTTTACACCCTTTTAAAATACCACTCTTCCCTCCCACTACACTCAAGCTCTCACTATGATGTTTCGGCATCTAGTGTTTCAGTAGGGTTTTTGACTCTAACGAAGACCGCTTGTTACGGTTGAAAGATCTTAGTCTTTTTTTACCCATTTCATATTGTGGTTTTATCATTGATTGTTATTCACGTGTTGGACTTCTTGCAAAAATTATCCACCGAATACCAAAACCACTATTCCATGATGTGTTTTACCTAGATATTCCAACTTTCTATACCCCATCGGGCTATATACAGAAGAAGATGAGTAAAACAGAAATTCACAAAGCGATGATTCCTCTAATATGATTAACAACTGCTTTGTTCTAGTTCGGTTCCATAATTGAGAGATTTTAAAATGTAATAGTATCCTTAGTTTCTAATTCCTCAGAGTTCATAGGTTACTACAATTAGCCAGAGTCCTTTATGTCTGCTTTTCATTTGTCTCCTAAGCTTCTTTAGTTTGTGTCAAATAATCCCTCATCTCCTATGGAAGACCTGTCAGTCATAGGAAAGTATTCTACCATTCCATGCTAAATGAAATGAAGAAGTATTCACCTACATGGACACCAGGGTTATCTGTCCAAATAGTAATTTCGCTACAGATTTCATTTTAAATCCAAATGGCTCTCACCTTAGTACTTCTTTTTCTTGTGCCTCTGGGGGCACTGTCTTTCTGATCTGTTTTATTGATATATAGTTTTACCCACTAATCTGTTAAGCTTTCATATAAATAATTAATTAATAATTAATTCATTGGTTGTCTGATCATTAAATTCTGTGAAAGTGGTAGTTCGACACAATAATTACACAACTTTAAGATCTGAAGCCTCATTCAATTTCCAAAATTTACTCCCATCCAGGTAATCCTTGGTAATATTAGGTCAGGCGTTCACCGACCCACACGTGAACACGCATAGGCTTTTGTGATACCACACAGTGAACATTCTAAATTAGGAGTCCTAAATTTTTCCTAACGCAAGAGTTTTTAGAATAAGAATCTTTAGCGAGTACCTGACATCATAGAGGCTCGGCAGCGACGGCTTAACGTCCTCTCTAAAGGTCAGCGTGATCAGATTTCTTTCAAAGCTATCTACTAGGTTACCCTGTTGCCTGGTGCCCTTACCAAACTTTCAAACGCATATTCGAACAACATCTTCAATGTTGGCGAAGAGGTTCCATACTTGAGGGCTGGGAACTCAAAAGGGGTTACATACCAAATACATTGTTTTTAGGAAATTTACAATCTGTGTATACAACAGTCAAAATAATTAGTTTTCTTTATTTTTTTTAAATTTAGTTATCGTTTTCAACATAACACTGCTTGACTAATTATGCTACTTAATTATTTATACCATTATGAACTTCGTGCATTGCAGAAGGGTCTAAGTACCAATGGTCTAGGTACTCAAAATAGTCCAACTGTCATCAGAGCCTAATCAAGTCTATGTGTCACATCAATGATGTTTAAAAATCAAATCAAATATACAGTCTTTTGATTAATCGATAGATTATAGATCCAGATTGACTGATTATATCAGTCAATTAGACGTGTCGGCGTGCATCATAACTAGGAATGTCACTTAGATCCTAGTAATTCTTACAGTGAGTTACTCCCTACGCAATGTTTTGGCTAGAAAAACAAATATACCGGAATAGTTATTGACCTAAAGCTTTTTGATTGTTTTTTGACTGGGGGTGCTTTGCAAATCCTATTGAAACATCTAACTCGAAAAAAAAAGTCGGTACTTAGACCCTTTTGATTTACAACTCTTTAATTGATCCTGCAGTCGATATACCACTGATCACCGATCAACAGTTGGAATAGTGACTCTACAATCGGCCTGATTTGAAGGAAGGTTGTTCAGTTGATCATGATTTTGGGTTGATATTTTGCAGTTGATCTGCTTTTGATTTCGTTTTTGACTGCATCAACATTTCGTTTATGGAGTTGATCTGCTTTTGATTTCGTTTTTGACTGGATCAACATTTCGTTTATGGAGTTCAAAGTCTAGTCTGACTTGGGTTAATGTTTCTTCAATGAAATTTGTGGTAGAGCATTCTTCTATTATCTGATTTAGGTTTTAAATACAATTCATAGCATTCGGCGCAAAGTTTCTACCTTTGATCAATACTTGGTGTGGAAAATTAACTATTAATATTACCTGGACTGGAATCTCTCATTGGGGAATACTTTACAATTGATCAAGCTTGTGGTAGTGATTCTTCAGTTGATAATACGGGTCAACAATTAATCTGTGCAGGGTGGAGTTTCGGCCGACAATCTCCTGGGGTGAACATTAAACAATTGATCTTAATTGATTTTTCAAATAATTTATTTTTCCAAATTTTTTTTTTGTTCTAAAGTATATAATTTAGTTTTAGTATGTGCAAACTGAATGTGTACATGAGGTGTAAATGCTTTCTTCGATTCTAATTATTAGCTGTGCTGGATGGATTTCCAGGAGAACCCATTTCTAAAGAATGTTTATTTAAATGTTGGCAAATTCCAAGTAATAGGTAATAGTATGTTCCAAATGCTATCTGGCAACACTGTGTCTGAGAAATGGGATTTAGGTGGGATAGTTGACGGAATGATTGAAAGAGGTCCTTGGGACAAGGTTATCCCTACTAGCAAGTTGAAGGCAGCATTGCCAAACCTCTGTCCTCCTTCCCTACCTGGGGTTAGGGACCTTACTTTCTCACTTCCTGCAAGCAACTTCAAGCAAAGTATTTGAATTGATCTCTCTTATCTTAACACCTCGTTTAAGCATTCCTTTCTAATGCCAGTCTTTCCTCGAAAGCATAATGGGCTTATTTAAAAGGAAAGCTGAGCATTTCCAGATCATTGGCATTCATAGCAATTCAGCATTGCTATATCTCTTGAAAGAAATGCAACTCTTTGATCCGCTTTCGTTATAATACAATGTATACTCCTCAAAATTTGAGTGTGTCCGCCTATACATGCCCACAATTTATATTATAATTTCTCAAAAGTCTACATGAATCCCTTTAATAAATCTAGGAAAAAAGAAAATAATATGGAAAGCTAAATTTAGAGAAAGTTAAGCATTGATTTTATGTGTTGTTCACCAGTAAGACTAGCTGGTGTTAATGCGAAAAACTTACAAGTGGAAGCATAACTGTACATAGAGCACAATATGTTGAAACCCATTTCCTACTTAAATATCGAGGTGAAATAATTCTTAATCTCCCTAAATTTAATGAGAAGATTATTCTTACGGTGGTTAGATGAAATCAGTTAGCATAAGTTATAATCATTGTTAGTACTTAGACTGACATTAAATAAATTAATTTAATATATTTATTCATTTGAAGATGCGGTAGTTATTATTCAGTACATTTATTTAAAGTAATTAGCAGCTTAATCTAATCACTTGTTAAAAATAAGCTTTTCGAATAACTCTTTAAAGCAATTCCCCTACTGTGTATATCATTTCTTGCCAAATTTAAAATTGTTTGTTTCAGTGTGTGGCTTTGAATCTTTCAAATTTTAATAGGTTTATCATTATTTCTGTTGGAATTTGTTTTAATATTATATATATTTATTTGGCGTTTCCATATTTATTTGGTAGTAATTTGATCTGTTCTCTTCTCAACCAAGGTGTAAATTCGTATTTCTGGTGAAAATTGTATACAATAATTAATTAGAAGAACTTCATAATTTTTTTCTTTTTTTTTTTTTATTTCAATAGGGACACATATTTAATATGACATTTATTTCATAATAGCAATGAAAGTAGCTAACTAAATTGGAATTACCAACTCGTATCTGACTTGATAGGCGGTTTTCAGTCCTCATGTGCTTGTGGACCGTGGGGGGCTATTTCATCATCTGTCTGTGACCCCCCCCCCCGCCCCACCTACCATTCCAACCTCCTCAATGGCTTAAAATACATAATTACGCCTATGTAAATTTTCAATAACATTTTTGTTTTTTGTTTTGTTACGTCAATAAAAATTGTAGCTATCTAAATAATTCCATCGTATTTACAATATTAAACGGGATGCAGCTTTATTTAAAAACAGTATATATTTGTTTATTAATTTTTTTATATATTTCACACAAAAAAATTGTAGAGAAGATCCTATCCAAATATAACGCTAGAAAAACCTTTATAACATATTATATTTGAGCCTTATAACAAACTAACAAGAACATTGTCCCTGATGTTTTATTATCATATTTTAATACTCTAGCGCAAAAAAATTACATTGACAACTAACTGTGCACTATAGAGCTCCATTTACTATTTTCAATTGTTGATCTTCAAGTAGTATATTTAACTATTTTTTGTGGATCCCCTTGGTCTTCAATGGGGTAATGTGGACCCCTTCACTAGGCGATGGCTGCTCCAATATTGTAATATTACTGCAGCTTTATTAAACACACAGTGTTGTGTTTATAGAGCTAACTTGCGGTTTTTAGGCAACTAATAATTAACAAATGTTTTCAACTAGATTACATTTGTTAAAATGTTCAAAAAGAAGGTAATTAACAAATTCTAGACAATAAAATGTGTGAGAATAAACAATAATCATACCAGTAAATCTACCATAATATTCTTTACAATTATTTTCTTAACTATTTACGATAATCTGAGCATTTAAAACACAATTTCTTCTTAGGCGTGTTGGTCTGAAGTTTCATTTGTCTATTGTATATAATTTTACAATGTTTATTAACTTTAATGAATGAATAAAAAAATATTATTCCTACAATGTTGTTAGATATATTTTTTTACCAGTGAAGAGTATAAGAGTTAGTATTAATAATTTATTATTTGAATATAGTAACTAACTGATTTGTTTTTCTTTTATTACTCTTCTTAAACCCATATGTAGTGTGAAGATATGATTACATCATTATAGTTTTTGTTTTGTCTAACTCCCGATTTCTTGTGAAATACAAAACATGTTTAAAAAAGAATTTTTTTTAGTGTTTAATTGTTTTCCCATTCAGTTATATTGGATTTTAAATGCTAATGGTATGATTTTGCTTTTAATGTAGATATTGTCCACTCTTAACTGATTGTTCACTTTGATTATTATTTTATCTGAACGGTTGACCAATGAACATAACTTGGATTAATTAGTTCTGAAATGCCAGAATTCGATCAGTTACTGCAAATTCAAATTGATTAAAAAATTATGTGGACTAGAAGGGGATCTTGATTCTTAATGCATAAAAATCTTTTATTCAATCATTGAACAACAGCATAAATTACTTATCTTAAGTGAATGGATCTGTGCTGAACAGATAAGCACCACTCTACCCTTGATTTAAGAAGATATCTGTCGAATTAGACGAATATCTTTTCTTTTAGGTTTAAATCATTCAAAAACTGCATTTAACCCAGCGTTATAATTTTAGAAATTTGAATTTTGAACATTTCGTTCTTAAAATGACGAGCTAAAGAGGCCAAATTTACTTTAAAACGATATAATTTGCTTTATTTTTTATGTAATTCCTGCCTTAATCACACAGTGTTTACGGTTTAGTTACAAATTAATTGAGGCTTTTAAATCGCAAAATTACCTGTCCTTGATAGAGAATAAATTATTTCGATCAGGAAGCGGTCAATTCATATCACATAACTTCATTAACATATTTGGTTCTGCCATCCGCGTTACGAATTGATAGTGAACATATAATTCCAATGAAATATAGCCCTCTGATGAAGCTCTCTTAGAACACCATATTCATGTTAACAATCACTTTCATAGATATCTTATTTTATTTTATTGAAAGCTGTTTGCACCCAGGCAAGCAGAGATCTTCCTCTCCTGATGACGACGAGTTCACAATATTGAAGTTGTTATGTATATATTCTTATTAACGTTCAAGTTAATCAACCATAACAAGACCGCTTGCTACGGTTGATCTTCCGGCGTTTCCACTCACTGCTGTTAGAGTTAGACATCTAATAAATGTCTGGCTGCAGCAGAGATTGAAGAGAAGTTGGCTGAACTTTCAGGGCAACAGACAAGCCAAACAGTTTATTTTGGGCCTTATTACCGAAAATAGGAATTTTCTTCTAGGGCTTTGTAGGACTAGGCTGAGAAACCTAATAGGAGTTTTCACTGGTCCCTGTCGACTTAGAAAACATTTAAATATTATGGGCTTAGAGAGCAGTGCAGTTTTTCAGAAGTGTGGAAGAGAAGAGGAAACTTCTGTGCACTATGTGGCCGACTGTCCTGCATTCAGCCTAATCAGGTTAAATGTGTACGGAAAAAGCACTATTAGGGAAAAAAAATTGAAGCAACATGAGTGGAAAGATCTCCTGATCTTTATGGAGAGATCAGGAACCACTACCTACTTTAGAGTAGGTCTAGGTCATCTGGGGTAGACAAAAAGGGCCCATCTGGTGCCCTACTTGCCAGGCCTTTGGCCTCAATACCCTTAATATTATTATTATTTCAGTTCATCTTTCATGCGTAACAAGCGGTCTTCGTCAGAGTCAAATCCCAACATCACAATTTGTCTCTGACGAAGACCACTTGTTACAGTTGAGAGTTATTAGCTTTTTCTCATTTATTCTTGTGGTTTGAACGTTGATTGTTATTTCACGTGTTTATTGTGAAATCATGTTTTTTTATATCCCTTTAAATATATGAAATCATTTTATTGTTTTCAGTCATATAAATTGAATAAACTGAATATGTATATTAATTCACATTATTTAACTGCAAATGATTGTTTATCTCTGAAATGATTAATTATTCCTTAATAGTTAATAGAGATTGCCATCAATTAGTCTGATCATTCCCCTTGAACAAACTTTTGAAGATAACTTTATATCAAAAGCACAATTACCTTTTTATCAGTAAATCAGTTATTTTACTCACCAAAGTAGAGATGTTTTGTTTTTAATAGAGTGTGTGGGTAGCATTAGAGGACGGCTTCCAGGAAGCAGTTGTAGCCTACCTAAACAACATACAGCTTTTATCTTTTATAGCCGACAAGCTAAGTAAAATCCCATCGGGAAAAAAGGAACGTGTAGTGCTTTTGATTTTTAATCAAATTGAATAATAGTGATATCTGTCTTTAAATCTTTAAGCTGCGTGAGAGAAGGATTTGAATAAAACATATAGTGTAAACAAATATTACTTGTACAAGTCACTAATAACTACTTAGTTTTCATCAATACATATATATATAATATATATATATTTGGTAAAAGCTGGGAGCAGTCCTTGGATACATGCGTTTAAAAAATGAATGTCTGATTTCACACTATTTAAGTTGTTAGAAAATGTTAAAATGTTAGAAAATATATATGTATATATATATATATATATATATATATAATAAACTTTATTAACATAAAGAATACACAGAAAAGAACCAGGAACTCACTACTCTATTTCGAAGCATCGTCATCAGGAGAATAGAAACGCGTCGCTCCGCAGGCACGTTTGCCTACTCCGAGGAGTGACTCGTTTCTATTCTCCTGATGACAAAGTCATCGAAATATAGTAGTCAGTTTCTGTTTTTTTTGTGTGTGTGTTCTTTATGTTAATGTAGTTTATTTAGTTCGTGGAATGGTATCACATAATTCGTATATAAATATATGTATGTATATGATTCGCCGCTCTACCTTCCTGCGGGTCTCTTCGCCTCCTAATGACGACGATGTCGAAATATAGAAGTGAGTTATTCCTGTGTCTATCTGTGCGCTATCTTCTTTTTAATTGGTTTATATACATATATTTCTGATGATTTTAGTGTGATATCATTATATTTTACCAAAACCGCTGATTATTAAGTCAATTATTTCATAATTTCCTAATTACATGGTTTTCTTATCAGTTTGTCATGATCTTATCAATAAATACGAAAGAGCAAAAGATCTTAATCCAATATTTTTACAGTGGATTTGCGTTGATTTATATTGCCCATGCTTATTCTGAAACATTTTTATATTCATATATTTGAGATCTCAGATATATATAATTCCTCTAAAATGAATGCTCGTTTACTCTTGACAGTGCATGTTCTGCCATTATTTGGCTCTGAATTTACCTCGTTTTGTGATATCATCTTTTGAACCTCCTGGCAGTTATTGACTCCGGTTCAAGTCACTTGCTCACCTAATGATGAGAACTTTACAGCAACATTGCCAATTTCAACACTGCAATCCCTTGTTATCTCCTTTACATTGCTTAGAAGAATTGTTTACTTTGTCTACATATCGTCTGATTCTTTTTATGTATTGATTCTATAAAACAACTAGTACGCACAAGGAAAACTTTCTGCCTTTTCAAATTGATATAGTCATATTTCTAACTCATTTCAATTACCGATTTGCTTAACCCCAGATTAAATTTTTTTCCTTGTGTACCAAGAAATAAACTTGGCACATTGCTTTTAATGTAGATTAAGTTCAGTTAAAACAATTTAAGTTTACAACTGACATTCACTGACAGCTTGTAAATAACAAATAGTATTGATTGTACCAATATATATTAGTTTCCTTATCTTTGTAATTATTCGAGGGTTCCTACTTGGATATTTTTTTCAATTTTAATTTGTTCTGTAACTTAAAAAAAATAACAGTTTTTTTTTAGTTAATTTTTGTAATTTGATTTAAAACTTTTGGTTTTGAAACCATCTCTTTCTCCTTTCAAAGGAGGACATATGCCTGTTTTTACTTGGTATTATAAGGGGAGCATTTCTTAATTGTGGCAATAAGATGGTGTTGATGATCCAGTCTGCCTATGTGCTTGTGTAAGCATACAAAATTTAGAATTATTAAAATCCATACTGACCATGTTTAATTTGACAAATTTACATAAGATTGGATTGCTTGTTTAATAGATATTTTAATTAACTTATTACTTAGGTTATGGACATTTTCGAATACTTCAAACACTGAGATTATAAGGTAGTTCAGGAAGTCACAACATACGACATTTAGTTAAGGAAGGCGGGTAAACTATTTCTAGCATCATTTATAACATTATAACTATTTTAACGACTGATATCAACATATCCAACAACCCTACATATCAATTTCTTGCTGTCGTTAAGAGATCGTTTTTTATTGTTCGAGTTTATTAAAATCTTGTTATGTATGAAAAAGTTCAAAAAGAGCGATTTATAATTTAGTTCCATTTCTATTGCAAAACGTTAGCAAAAATTCATTAATTTTTTTTGGGAAACAGCTTTAATTCATTCTTGAAGAGCATATATTTCCGGCATATCAATTTCTTGCTGTGATTAAGACTTCGTTTTTTATTGCACGAGTTTATAATGAAATCTTGTTAATGAACGTAACTTTTAACTATTAACAAGGTAATGTAACCATAAATTGTAAAACTGATAATTATACAAACCACAAAACAAATCGGTTACTATAATTACTTTTTCGAACAATAACAATAAAATCTTGGGTTATGCAAGTTGGCCATTGCAATGATCTAGAAATATAACTACATCAATTGAAGAATCAGACCATATGTATCCAAAATATAATTAAATATGTTATTTAATTATAACATATTTCTTATATGTTATTTATGAGAGTCAAAGAGTTGATATTTTATTGGATTGTTGTTTTCAATAGACTTAATATTTCTTGAAAATCATCTTTAGTTGATCATCATTAATAACTAGATCATTTTTATTTCACCACAGTGAAAGCATGTCTCTCCCATTTTTTTTTCCTTTTCAAATTTTCTCCTGATGGGATATATTGTTCAAAATATCAATCTTGTTTTGTATAATTCAAATAATCATTTCAGAAATAATCAAGAAAGTTGTGTACAGCATTTGGAACAGTCCAAAGGAGGGGAAGTTTGAAATGGGATCTTTTTTTAATTTCATTGAGCCTCTGATATATTTCTGAACTTACATGGTCTATTTGAATCTTTTTTCTTGTCCAAAAATAATTTTTGTTCGGAAAAATTATTTTTCCCATGAGTTTAGTTCTCTTTGAGACTCTTGTCACAAGCACCACTAGTTTCTCCTTAGGTTTCTAAATATATTATACTAATAAAGCTATTCACTTATGTCTCATAGTCTCATGATAATTCATGTTAATACGCATAAATTGAAATATTTATTTATACGATACGCAAATAAAGTGTAATGTGCAAAATAACTTTCTATATTTACATGTTCTACCGATTCAGGTTATTTGTGGGAATATTTTTTGTCCTATTCATTTCCATTCTTTTTTCACACATTTTAAAAAAACTGCTTGCATTTTGATACTTTTTAGAACTGCTATATTTTGTTACTATGATATTTTCGGATTATCATTTTACTTACATCCTTTCCTGAAATATTTATCTTGGTTAATTAAATGAATGGCTGCGCAATAGAGTTATCACTATAAACTCAATTTGATGAATCATATGACAGTACAAAAATTCACATGAAAATCCCAGTTAAACATATTTCTTATAAGAAAGACAATTTTTGTTGCATTTTGTCAATATACCTTCAATGAGATAAGGAAGTTGTCAATGAGTTAGAAATATTTTCGTTATATGTGAAACAAATAAATTTTAATTATAAAAACTGTTTCTCTATTTATTTTTGTTTGATACTAAATAATTTTACTAAGAATGAAAGTGTCTATGAACCGCCATCTTATATAACTGGCAGTTTATATGGTCAGTTGTTTTTAAATAAGCTGCCAGTAGAACCAGTTTCTAAATAACTAACTGGCATTAACCAAAAACCTTTCCACTGCATGTATGTGATGCGGACCATTGAATTACGAGCAGGTGTCGGGACGAGTCGAATGTCTCATTCAATTGGACTGGTGTAGTTTGTTTGTTTTCCCAAACCATTTCCACTTACTTTGATTAAGCTGATAAAGGTGTCAAAAATATTATTGGCAAGTTAGTTTTCTGATATCACCAACTAAATTAAAGTTTATAGCTATAGTAGAAAAAATTGAATTAATTTAATTGAAAATCAATTAAAATATAAGTACTATTATAATCATCGAAATTAAATTCTAGGCGTATAAAGAGAAATGTCTGCAAAAATATATTCAACTAAATTTAAAATGTTTATCACTGATAGGAGTGTTTAGAAATATAATTAAATAGCGTTCAAGGTTTCTTATATGCAAATTTTTAGAGTCAAGAAGTGGGGATTTTATTGGAATCGTTGTTTTCAGTAGCCTTAATATTTCTTAAAATAATAAGCAGGTTGTGTATAAGCAATTTCTAAACCATTAGAAGGTTGTTTGTATCAAAAACATTATTATTTATGATACCAATCGTCCCATGTCTCAATCCTTAATGAATATAGGGGTTTGAATGAACCTGTCTTCTAGAAGACTTACGATAACATTACGTGGTTTTGTCAATCTTCTGTTCCTGTTTCTAATATTACATGTTAACTCACTGTTTTATCATTATTATTATATTTAATTTATTTTTCTCTTTTTTTTATTAGTAATAGTGTCCTCAGTCTTAATTTTTTAAATGGTTAATATTTTAAGCGGTTTTCAATTTATTTGTTCTCTAGTTGGTTCCTTTATAATTATTTTGTGTTTTTTTAATTCATTTATCTAAATACTTGAGTCATAGTAGCTGTACTTTTTACTTTTCAATAACTCTATACACTTTTAATCTTTCATAGCTGTGTTCTTAGTACTTTTGTTTTAATGTTCGATCTTCTTGTTCTGATACAATTCATGGCTATGCAGTCGGTTGTGTTGACCAACAAGGCTTTCTGTCTTCATGAATTAGTATGTCTTATTTGTATTGCAAGTGTAACTAATTCATAAAGCGGGTTTTCCTATGCATACGAATTATTAATTTGTTTTTGTCGGTAGATTTACAATGGTATGTTGGTAGAGTATTACAACAGTGTTGATATTGTAAAAATATAGGTTTGAAATATTGTTATGTTTACTTGTTCGTGATTCGTGCCCAGTAATTGGATGTGAGGGCAAGTATTATCAGATAGTTGACAAAATTAACACAGCTTCAGATAGACACAAATATTTTCAGCTATAACAAGATTTCACATAAACACGTGAAATAACAATCAATGATCAAACTACAATATGAAATGGAAAAAAATGACTAAGATCATTTAACCACAACAAGCCGTCTTCGTCAGAGTCAAAAACACAACTGAGTTGGGTCAAGGGTGGAGTTAACCTATAGTCTCAGTTGGGGTTTTGACTCTGACGAAGACCGCTTGTTGTGGTTGAAAGATCTTAGTCTGTTTTCCGATTTCATATTGTGGTTTGATCATTGATTGTTAATCTATATTCTATTGTTTTGATCAGTATAAGAATATTTACTAGCATCTATTTGGAGTACAAATTATGTTTGTTCTCGACTACGATAAATTATATATACTGCGAAGTAGTTTTGAGATTTCGGCCAAATTGAATTTCTAAAATCTAATGACTGGCTTATCTAGTTTGATGTTTAAATGGAAGTGTCAGATAACGATAGTAGCCTATCAATAATGAACACTATTCTGCTTGATGTAGCTACCTCTGTCGGAATGTATCAGTGACTTAGTCATAAACATCAGTTAAGCTGAACAAATCAGTAGATGACGTACTCTGATTTCAAGTTTCTCGTGCAAATAGGTAGCATTACTTATCTATTAATACAAATCGACTTTTGTATATTTAAAACTACTATAGGACGAAGTAATGAGAATATAAAAAAAAATTAAAAAAATATCTTAAATGTTAAAAAAAATATTAAATTAAAAAAAAAATATTTTGAGAAATTCAATCTGGCTAAAATCTCAAAACTATTCCTCAATACATATAATGTATGGTAGTCGAGAACAAACATTATTTGTACTTAAAATAGCTGCTAGTAATTATTCTTGTATTCTTGTACTGATCAAAACAATAGAATATAGCTGAATTTTCAATAATCAAACTACAATATGAAAGGGGGAAAAACAGAGTAAGATACCATAACAAGCGGTCTTCGTCAGAGTCAAAACCCCAACTGAGACTATAGCTTGACTCAACCCTTGACACAACTCAGTTGGGTTTTTGACTTTGACGAAGACCGCTTGTGGTTGAATGATCTTACGTCATTTTTTCCCATTTCATATTGTGGTTTGATCATTGATTGTTATTTTCACGTTGTTATGTGAAACCCTGTTATAGTTTAACATGTTTGTGTTTATCTGAAGTTGTTTTAATTTTGTCAACTATCTGATAATACTTATCCTCACACCCAATTACTGGGTGGGAATCATAAACCAGTAAACGCACCCTGTTCGATTCATCGGAAGGTTTCCTTCAGCATCTTTGTCATCTGATGACGAGATTTTCATCAGAGAATAGCATCTATTAGTGGCTGAACCAGGACAAAGTGACCTAATAAGAAGGTGGTCATCGTCTACGCATCCTCTTGCCTACAATGGACCATTGTTATTTGTCGACAAGCCTTAATAGTGGTGTGGTCGTGGTCTTTGTAAAGCCAAATCTGTTTCACAACCACCATGCCAACAAAACTTTAGTATTAGTTAAGTTGAAATCCTATGAAATTATTAACATTTATTCAGGTTATGACAGTGTTTAAAGAAGCTTGTCAAGTAAAGTTTGTAATCATTAGAAACATTTCTCTGAGACTGTTTGCTGTCTGTTAAATAGTTTATCAAATTGTTTGAAACCAATGAAACCTTCAAAGCATTCCAATGTAACATTGATTTCTACCTTAGTTGATTTAAGAAACTCAGAGTTCTTTCGTTTACTTTTCAATCGTGAGTTAGATGTGGTCTGCTGATTAGTGTGTAACATGGTTAGAACATTCTTTGAGTTTCAACCCTCGACTTTTTATGGAGGAGATTAAACATTTTTTTCAAACCATTGTTTAGTGTCAAAGTAATTCTATTAGTGCAGTCATTAAATCGTTGGATGTACTTAATATATATTGTTTGTATTAACTACGCTATCATATCTTACATCTAACGCATATATACTAATTTATATTATATTTAGACAGATTTTTTCGCTGTTTGCATTGCTCTAAAAATAAGCATCTGAACTCTGATGATATAATTTTTCATTTTTTTTTTCTTCTAACTTTGTTGTGTATCCTTTTTGAAGCTATGAATGTATGCTCTTTGGTGTCCCATACTAAAATTATAATCACAAGTTATGAATTAGAACACCTAGTGTTCACATTCAGGTTACATCTACCCTCACAGATCTGGAATGTTCAAGGAGTCAGTCATAGGTCACTTAAAATTTTCTGCATACATTAAATCAGCGTTTTCCAAACTGGAAGGCATGGACTAGTCTAAATGGAGCCGCGAAAATTAATCACAGTGAACAATTTTCCAAATTACTGCTAAAGTTTTCTATGTAAAAAATGATTTTCTACCTTGGCTGCAATGAAATCCAAATATCGAGCTCGTTTAGTTGTAGAAAAAGAGCTATAAGTGCCTATATCGTCACAAACACCAAGATTGATAAACTTTGTGCTAATAGACAAGCACATCCATCTCATTAAAAACAATAATTAAACATCAGTTTCCATTAGTTTCTATGAATAAATTTTATAAGAGTAAAAATATTTGTGTTTTTTTTGGGGGGGCTCCAAATGATTAAATATTTTTAAGATAGGCGTAGTAACATCAAGTTTGGAAACCACTGCATTAAATGGGTCTAGGCATGTAAAAAAAACTATTTAAACATTTTACGATTAAGGAGTTGTACTTCGTGAGACTGTTGTTTTACACTTGAAGTCGTATAAAAGAAGAATACTAGATGTTGGAGTGATAGTTAAACATTTTTTTTTCATATATATGCTGATATGTGATAAAGTTTTTTTTTATTTAGTTATCGTGTTTCAATCCTTCGTAACTTTCATATTCTTTGTGTCACAGGGATTCTTTAGAATTGTCCATATCCTCTCACTTTGTGCGTTCGATAAGGTAATGGACAAATTTTCGACCCCCTCCACCTTTGAAAGCTTCTGAAAGATCTAAATAGTTATTCACTTGCAAAAGATCCTAGCATAATTGATTAACATTTTCGTTATTTTATTTCAATAATGTTCTTTTATTATTACAAATCACACATAATTCTTTAAGTTAATTTAGAATATTTTGACTATAATGGTTTCAATACAATATAATATTAAAGTGACTTAGCTTAGTAATTCTTAAAGATATTTATAGTCCTATAAAACGGTATATTCAATATTGCAAGTGATAAAATGAAAATTATTATGATTCATACTTTCTTATAATATTGAAAAATATTTGCTTAAAATCAATATTATCAACAATGAACAAAAACAGTATTTTTTTTTATATCTTTTATACAAAAAATAAAAGCTGAAAAATAATATAAACTCTTGAAAAAGTGATCTCAACCCTGCAGAAGTGATTAGATATTGAAATAAAATTTCTGGCTTCCAAACAAAAACAAAACAATTGGAAACAAATAATTTACAGCAGAAGTAAAAAGTTTAAAGGAAGTTTTTGCAAACATTTTGTATAGTCTCTTGAGATCGAGGTTAGATTTAATTTATGGTTGTGGCTACATGAAAACCTCAGTGGATCAACTAGACCGCCTTGCTCCTGCTCGGGCAGATTAACCTTTATCAGCCGGCTTTTGGGGATTCAATTTTCTTAGAAATCGTCCTAAAAAATTTCTGTATTATACGACTTATAAATAATATTAATCCGCTAGATGGTACTGTAATTTTACCATACAACTCCATTAATGGTATGACTGGTTTTTAGTTAGAATTAAATTAATTTTTATAAGATATTATTTTCTTTTATGTGGTATAATCTTATACAAGTTAATGTAGCACATACATATTTGTAATATATTCAATGTTCAAACTTCAATTAGAATTTTTTTTTAAATTTCATTGCTCAAAGTCACAACAATGTAAGTATTGCATTACCAGTGACACTGATAACACAGATGTAGGACGTAACACAGGAGGGAAGAAGTAATCCTATGACTACTTCTTAGTTATTCCAGGCTTCCAGCTTCCAGGCGTGGGTCTTCCCAATTAGAAATGAGAAAAAAAAAGACTAAAATCTTTCAATCGTAAAAAGCGGTCTTTGCCAGAGTGAAATCTCAACTGAAACCAAAGATGTAGAAATTTGAGGCAAGTGGGAGGGAAGAGAGGTATTTAAAAGAGTATAAAGTGCAGGAAAAGACAATAGACCAGGGAAAGATGTTAGGGTAAACAGAGGAGTACAGGAAGAAAAAAGCAAAAAGACCATTCGCTAGTTGTCAACCCTCTTTAATGAGGACTAGGTCATAGTCGTAGTCAAAGTTTGATCAAACCATTTTTATTGTTTATAATAATAGATCAGAATTCAAAACTGATATTAAAAAAAAATTGAATGTTTAATTTTGTTGACAAACTTGAAAAATAAAATTAATTAAAAATCGATATAAATGGCTTTATTGTGTCGTTAAATGCTTTCTAATAAATGCCTAGACAAAATAAGTATATAAGATTAGTACTTAGATGAGTTTGAAGTAATAGGAATGTGGGATGTTAGCAAATTGTATTGTCCTCCGTAGAAATCTGTGTCTGAAACAATGATCTGCTGAGCTAAGTTTAAAAAAAAAATCATAGATGGTTAAGTATGCTTCCACATAATGGTTCAATGATTCAAAATTTTTGTTATACTTTCTCCTAGTATTGCTCATTGTTTAACTATATACTGTGTTATTATATAATAATATTCAGGTAACATGGGAAACTCACTCACAGCGTCATCATTCCTGAGGGATGTCGGTGGTAGTCACATGTAAAAGATCTTTTACAAAATGTGGTAATCAAAATTGCCACATGAGTCTTCTTGTGGAAAAGTCTTCTTAATCCCACCTAACCTAATAGATACAGAGTAGATCAAAAGTCTGGACTCCTAATTAAATTATTTTTGTTTTGAGATACTTTGGAATTAAGTATCTTAGGTATCTTAGTATCTTAGGTATCACTTTAAGTTTTATTTATTTATCTAAAGTTTTAATATTTTAATTAAAATGTTATAATTAATATCATTATTAATTTTTATTGGCTTATAGTAACTAATTTTGAAAGTTGTCAGGGTAGTCCAGTGGTTTGTGTGCTTGCCTGTTTGCTGGTAGATCCTGGGTTCTATACTCACTTCACTTCCTACGGGAAGTATTCCGTAGGGACGTTCATCAGCATGTACGATGCCAGGTCCTCCTTGAAGATCCCTGCTCCAAATATTTTTGAGTAGGCAAAATTTAGAACTTCCAATGTTGAGTCTTCATTATTTTGTATCACAAAGAGACCAATTATTCACCGATGTATGTTCTCTCTTTTGTCAACCATTGTAATCTAACCTAACTGATTTTGAATGAACATCATATCTTCGGATGATTTAAGCTCTTTGGATACAGCAAAATTGAGATAGCTTACGTTATTGACTTTTGCAAGCAAAGGATGGTTATTGCTGCACTAAAAAATATCAATAAATTCAAACCATATAATAAATAAAGGGAATTGGTAAAGTAACTAATTAAATAATTATTTGTTTATTAATAAATATAACAAAAAATTAATTAAATAAGAATTGACATAAATGTGAAAAGAATGTATGTCTCAAGAGTAGATGGTTGGAAGATGGTATACTTCAGGTGTTCACTAGTTATGAACTGTGAATACTTGTATAATGAATTATCTCTGTGTTGATTTGACTTGCCTATTATGTGAACATTAAGGTCCAATAATACGTGGGGAAATGTTAACAAGCAGTGATACAGGTGGGAAGACTAATAAAACTTTGAATCATTAGAGCCTGTATGTGGAAGGAGAATCATCCATAAGGAATGTAAATATCTCGAACCTATAAGCGCATAATGTCACAAGCTTTAACTGTTCAATTTAAACTTTTAGCTTTGTAAATAATTAATATTCACCAAACCTTCAAAGCAATAGAACAACAAATACCATGAATTGGCTGATGCTTCAAAATTATTCTCTCTCTATATATATTGTACTGAACCAAGTTGTAAACAATATTTATCAACATTGTTTTGTTTATTTAAAACAATTTTTATTCTTTTCATGCTTCAAGTGTTAATAAACCGGATTTAGAAAAAGAATGTTTCGATGATTAATAACAGCATTCTAAATAAATTGGATGGGATATTATTTAATATCTAAATTGATAGTAAATATTAATATTGATATTAAATTGGATTGGGTATTCTAAATAAATATCAAATATATAAACTGGATGGATGTGTCTTACGCCGTACTCTGTATTTAGAGCTTGTCAGAGTTCTATCCTGGAATGAAATACTTGGGTCATGAAAGCTCGAATAGAGGTGGGAAATCAAGAAAGGACAACATACCTCAGTCTACCAGGAATTTCCATAAGCAACAAATAGATAACAGTATTAAAATTATATAATACATTTAAAAGTCCTGTTTAAATTCCATTAAAACATTAGAAATAAATGCTCTGGGGCCTTTCAATTTATGTCATCAGAGAGCAAAGTAAAAACTGTGAAGATTCTCTTTGTTTGCTCTCTGATGACATAAATTAAAAGGCCTCAGAGCATTTATTTCTGATGTTTTCCTTTTTCCGTTGTGGTCCAACAAGCGGTTGAAAGACCTTTCTCTTGTTTTCCCATTTCATATTGTGGTTTGATCATTGATATATATATATATAATATATATGAATTAAATTCCACAATAAAAATATATATTAATTAATATTGTGGTATTGTGTTTATTGTGGTATTTAATTCATATATTATATCAAGAGTTATTGTTGATTATTAAAATTTATATATATATATATATATATATACTATATTTTTCAAAAGAATACACAGAAAAGAAATCGCTGAACTGACTAATATATATATATATATATATATATATATAAATCAATGATCAAACCACAATAAGAAATGGGAAAACAAGACTAAGATCTTTCAACCGTAACAAGCGGTCTTCGTCAGAGTCAAAAACCCAACTGACTCTGGGTTTTTGACTCTGACGAAGACCGCTTGTTACGGTTGAAAGATCTTAGTCTTGTTTTCCCATTTCTTATTGTGGTTTGATCATTGATTGTTATTTCACGTGTTTATGTGAAAGCTTTATATATATTTATATATATATATATATATATTAGTTTAATACTTAGGGAGGTGAATGTACTTCAAAACAAGGCGAAACCAACTCTAGATCAACGTTAAATCACATTGTATCTTTATTAGAGTAATAAAAGGTCTTGAAATTAATTTAACTGCTCCTTTTATGTTTACATTGAATAACATTTTATAGTCATTTGATGATAAAGCCTATTGTTCTAATGTGCATGATATATGTAAAGCTACGCTAGTGAGTAGGTCGTAGAATTCATTTGGCAGTCAAGTTAAAATGAAGGTTATTTCTTCTTGTTGTGACTGGGGGCTGAAGATTACACCGATTCCTACACAGTCCTATGGCTTACTGAACGCGGTTGATTATACACAATATGCATATATTGAGCTTGTATTTCCTCCGTCTTCTTACCCTAATCCGTATTTCACTCTTGTCTCTATCTCCCACTCTCACACCCACCCACACACATATCCCACCTATATTCATCCTTTTGTGCTAGTTTTGTTTGTTTTATCACATCTGATACCCACCAGTTTTCATAAGTAATAATAATTACACATTAATAATAAAATTATGTAATAAATATAAAATTATTCGTGTAAATTTTTTATCCCTTTTTTACTCAAAATACATATCAATATTAAGTTTCATGTTTAATCATTCTAATTTGTTTTTATTTTTTATAATAAGTTGAATTTACTTTGTATACGAACCGTCTAGGGTCCAAACTGGTGATGGTAATTTTACGAATTCTAGACAACTCCTCATGGAGCATATATCTTATTATATAACAAAATTTAACAATAAACTTGTGAAATAAATATCAGCATCTTTATTACCAGAGTAAGAAAATGAGAAAAATAATACAATAATATGATAATAATAATATAATAATAATTATGTCTTGTATATATTTCTAAATATTATATATATATACACGAGTTCAAAATTGCAGAGCAATACACAGAGTAAAGAAACACACTAACAAACTCAAATTTTCGAGCCATCCTTCTTCAGGAGAAAAGAGAAAGGGAGAACAAGCACGTAAAAAGAGACGCAACTGCAAGTAACGGACCGTCCACAACGTGCTTGGTCTCCGTTTCTCCTTTCTCCTGAAGACGGATTGCCCGAAAATTTGGGTTTGTAATATATATATATATATAAAGATTTCACATAAACACGTGAAATAACAATCAATGATCAAACCACAATAAGAAATGGGAAAACAAGACTAAGATCTTTCAACCGTAACAAGCGGTCTTCGTCAGTGTTCAGTTGGGTTTTTGACTCTGACGAAGACCGCTTGTTACGGTTGAAAGATCTTAGTCTTGTTTTCCCATTTCTTATTGTGGTTTGATCATTGATTATTTATATATATATTGTAATTATTAATCGACTAATTCTAATATATCTTAATGTATTAATTATTTGAAAAAAATCAATAAATCATGAATTTTCGAGTAGACAATTCCAGATTCCTGTTTACACTATGACTGTCATGTTCTTTTATACCTTATAAATAGTAAATATTAACTATTATTAATATTAACTATTATAATAGTAATTATTATGATTATATGTGTCACAACAGGTTTTATTGAATCAAATATCAAAAGAAGTTTATCATAGTTTAGTAACAAAAGTGTTTTTTATTGTTAGGAGTGGGAAAAATGAGGATCAGTGAACTTGCAGTGGAAATTAGTATAAAAATGTAAAGGAAACAGTGCAGTAAGCATGGATTTGGTTAGAACATGTTTACAATAGAGTGATTGTTTTATGTTGACTAATAATTCATGAATAACTGTCTGACCAGTGAAAGTCATTAAAAATGCACCATTTCTCTGTCATGGACCGTTAGCTTTAATAATTTATAGTTATAGTATTTTTAAACATATAAGATATTTACATAGATGTGATATTCTCATGGGATATTAAGATCTATTGAAGTGTTACATTCAATGTGGCTGGATGGACATGGACTCAACCAAATGTATGCAAACTTCTCGCCGTAGCAAAGTCTTTGGTGAAATTGACTGGCCTTTAGAAAAAAAAACTAGTATTGGCTGCTGGAATATGAGGAATTCTAGGCCCTTATGGAATTATCTCATTCAAAAATGTACGACTACCTACAGGCGCGTATGGCGAAAATTAGAGTCATCATCAGCAAACACCACCGTGTATGCCACCACAGGAGACAGGATGGCAACCACCTCTTAACTAATAATTGCTCGAAATCCAATGTCTAATGCTCAAGGAATAAAATGACAGAAAAACCACATCTGGTATTTTACAAAAGGAATAATCACAAAATATATCTTTACCAATTCATTGTAGATACCAGTTGCACTTTCAGCTAACAAATTAGTCCTAATTATATATATAATGTAGATATGATCAAACCACAATATGAAATGAAAAAAAGGACAAATATCTTTCAACGGTAACAAGCGGTCTTCATCAGAGTCAAAAATCCCAAATCAGTTGGGTTTTTGATTCTGACGAAGACAGTTTGTTACGGTTGAAAGATTTGAGTCATTTTTTCCCATTGCATATTGTGCTTTTATCATTGATTGTTATTTCACGTGTTTATGCGAAATCATGTACATATAATATAGGTATACAAAGATTTCACATCAACACGTGAAATAACAATCAATTCTTATTGTGGTTTGATCATTGATATAATATAGGTATATGTGTGATATTGAAATTAAAGTTTAATACATATTGAAAATATGTTTTGAACATTATAAAGTTTACCTGACTACTAGGAAATAACGAGATGTAAATCTAGGTCAGTAGATGTTGTATAAATTTTGCTATCCTGAATACTAATTGAACTAATGCTATTGAACTCGTGATGACCAGAAAGGACAGAAGCAATGTAATGAATGTTGCCATGTTCCTATCGCTAACATGGGATAGCGATAGGAATCCACCTAGGTGAATTATCCCTGCTGTTTGTATGAGAACCAATACATCAATATTTTCTAAGCGACAAGAGGTCATATTGAATAGATTAAGCATTGGTCATCACAGGCTTACTCATCGATATGTTGTCACCCCAGATGAACGCCTCCTTGAAGCTGTTCTCACTGTTAGTCATTTGTTAGAGACCTGCCCTTTCTCGACAGGGTTTGCGGTTGTCCATCACACCTCATGATTGTAGAATTAACTATGATTAGTGGAATGTAATGACCAGCATCTATTCGTCTCCTTTTATGATCAGACTGTTTTTAACAGTGATAAATGATGTCTAATAGTTATTCTGAGTAGAATTTTTAATTATTTAATGAATATACTCTATTGGTTTGTTTTGGTATTGATATTATATTCAACTGTCACTTAGCATAGAAGACTTTGCCTGTAATTCATACCAGTAGTAATACTTAATATATAAGTAGTAATAGTAACACTACTACACTCTCTATTTCTCCATCTCCCCAGTCCATGATTACCAGGTATCACCTGGATAAAACACTAGAGTATAGAAACGGAATACTTTCTACAAAATTATTCCTTGTTAAAACATTTATTCAATTAACTAATATAAAATTGCTATTATTTTTCAAAAAAATGAGATTAAAATACTTAATAAACGGAAAGACGATCAAATGAGTTCAAAGTTCAAGAACAGTAGCATACAGAGTAAGAAAACACACTTACAAATTCAAATTTTTGGCCAATCCGTCATCAGGTGAAAAGAGTAAGGGAGACCAAGCAAGTTGTAGACCCACCTTTCCAGACGGACAGACGTCATATGAGTAACAGAACTATATACGATTACAGGTGTAAAACTCATATCAATCATGAAAGGACCTTTGACTTAGTGTAATTTAAGATGTTAAATGAAAATAACCTTCTATTGGAGATTGCAGAAAACATAAAGTACTGCAGAAGCCAACTCCAACAACCAGCAACTAAGAGACAAATCGTACTTAACGAGACGTATAACCAACTTCACACTGAAACTATAAAACTCATATCAATCATGAAAGGACCTTTGACTTAGTGTAATTTAAGATGTTAAATGAAAATAACCTTCTATTGGAGATTGCAGAAAACATAAAGTACTGCAGAAGCCAACTCCAACAACCAGCAACTAAGAGACAAATCGTACTTAACGAGACGTATAACCAACTTCACACTGAAACTAAACTCCAAAAAAAGTTCATTTCATTTCAGCATATAACTTTATGATATAACTTTCTTGCTATTGAAATTTAATAATTACAATGATTAATATCCTGTTCGTCACTATAATATTCCTTTCACAACTAGCACAATTAGTGTTCTATAATTTTTGAGAGGTTTGATTACCTTATAATGATTATGTAAATGAATTCCAAAGCTTTATGGAACTATGTAACAGTAAATACTAAGTTTTCGTTGGCTTTGATCGTTAAAAAATTATAAAACCTTTTCACTGAATTCTCTTTAAATAGCTTCTATTCAGGTTTTCGTGGAATATATTTGGTTATAAGTAAGTTAAATTCTTAAAGTTTTATATAAAATGGTTGACAATTTTAAAATAATTTCTCTATTAAAAACAAAATAAAGGAGAAGTATATTTTAATTATAGCAAACCGAATTGTTGTATCAAGAAGTGTTTTCCTCAACGTTACGTAACCTGTTTGCACAATCCGATAACATTTGAAAATAGTATTATTCTATTCATGCAATGTATTTTGTGTATTTTTTCAACATAAATATCTTTTTAACCAACATATGAGATCTTATCTTAATTCAAGTAGAATGTTTAGTTTACTAGTGTCCATATTTTACTTTCTTTTTATGTCACATAATACGCCCATAGTAATTACTTTAAAAAATAGAAAATTAATTATCAAAATTAATTTAACCCTGTATATTTGAAAAAAAAAAATGGTTTATGAAATTTATGCAATGACATTTAATATTATTTCATAATCAATTTCTTCATAGTAATTTCTTTTAATTTGTTTGGTAACAACCAGAATAAACCATTATATCTGTTGGTGATATTTAGTCCTAAAATACCAAACATCTAAAGTACTGTATATTTCCATGAGAAAAATGTCAAAAGTGAATCGGTTTTTACATTTTTATATAGATACTATCAATATTTTGCCAGAAATATTATTTGCGCTTCTAAAGATTTGACTCTTTGGAGTCATTTGATCAATGACTCTTAGACATTCGAGCGGAAGAACATACTGATATTTTACATAATTTCTTTCCTGCTTACGGAACCAATATCACTTCCGTAAGCTAATGAGGAAATTGCAATTTCCCGTGATGCGCCCGAGTTGGATCTCGCAAAGGTGAACTGAATCAGATAAAATATATTAATCAATCTGTAATCAACATCAATTCTTTCAAATTAAATCATTTTAACTAAGAAAATGATGGCTAATTTCCAAAAGGTATTTTTTATTCTTTGAGTAAAAGACTTAATGATCAGGCTTTTATTAGTAATTGCTATATTCTGTCTAGTAAGAATTATAAAACTAAAACTATGTTATAACTATTATTTTATGACTAAATTCCTACAAGTACTATAACTTTCTCTGGAAGATAAAGGATACTGTTGAGAGACTAAAACCAATATATGACCTAAACTGAGCTCAAATTTAGTAAATAATAAATTATTTTTAAGAATTGTAAGACACATCTGTATTCTTGTTTTAGTAGTTTAATAAATTCATTGTAATAATTATATTTTTGTAATATAATGTAATATAGTTTATAGAATTGATTCCCTAGTTTGGACCTAGCGGTTAAAGTTGCTAACTGAGACTAACCTGCTTCCTAGAGTCGGACGGTTTTCCAGGCAGACCGAGTAATTAATTTTCTTGAGGTCAGGCTAGAAGAGTGAAGGACGAATACAAATCAAGTAGCTCACCGTTCATGTCGCTTTGAGTTATGTAGTTATGCAGACTTTCCGGATCCCTGGCGGAAAGAAACATAAACTGATTTATTTACGTACGGATCAAAATCCTTTTGCTTATATTGACATTAATTAATACGTACTAAGCTAATAAACACCTATTACGCATAATAGCAATGATGATGATAACAATGATAATTTTTTTAAACTTTATTTTACATAGTCACAACAACGTAAATGTAACATTACCAATGACAATGATGAAAAAAAATATATACCTACACATGGAAGCAGGATGGAAGAAATAATCTATCTATTATACTTACTGGCGTGAAAAATAAGTTATAAAAATGAGTTGAAATTTACGATCACATCAATAAGTCTCTTGGCCACTTTCTCTTTAGCATTCTTTGGGAATTTCCTGGAATATTTGTTGAGATATTTAGGACTAAGGGATTATTAATGTTAAAAAGATTTTTATGGAAGGCTTTGTAGCGAGATATTTCCACTTGATGAACTGTTGAAATCCTTAAGTCTGAATAGATTGTTTGATTTGGTATATAGAAGAGATAATGAAGAATTTTTTTATTGAACAGCTTGTATCCTCTGGGCATTGCTAGATTTTGTTGCCCCCCACATCTCAATATCGTAAGTCCAAATAGGCATAATCATTAATAAAAAACAGATTGTTCACCATCATTTAGAATAAATATTAAGTTAAAAGATTTAAATTTTAATTCGGAACTAATGATTTCTGTCATATAAAATACTGATTTTGTTTTTCAATTCATTCGAATATCACGTCGTAACTATACTAAGCATGGAATTTCCATTTCCTAAAATTAGTAATTGAAGAAAAAAAAAATAACTAAATAGTATGGTATTTCCGTTATACAATGTTTCCGATAAATATATTCATTGTAATGAATATTTTTAGCCATTTATTAATCCATTAATCGTTCTTACCTTACCATTTTTAAAAACATTTGCACAAATGGACTCACAGGATGCAAAACATGTAAATATGTTTATATCGGAACTTTGGTTCCTTTTTTTTAGGATGATACAAATTTAGTAATAGTAAATTAGGAAGTGACCTCTAAGTAAAGATAATATATTACCTACTTATATAAATTTCATCAGAATTATATTATGTAGTCGTTAAAAAACTAATGTTCGTGCAGAAAATGTCCGTAGTCAGCTGGCATTCTAATAGGTGTAACCATTCATTTTAATGGCAATTCTTGCTAATTTACTGGTATTTTGTTTTAATTTACTAAATACAATGTTGTTTGGCTGACTTGTGGTCTATTGTTCCATTGTACGCGTATTTTAATATTATAAATGTATTGCATAGATCACAATCTATACTTGTAATTGGATATATTCCACCACAGCTTCTCGAGGGTTACCTGCTAGTATAATATACTATAGGTACAAACACCTTTCACCGTTATACTGGTCAGGCAAAATAATCTGGCACATTTATAGGTTTTAGTAGTAAGCCAAATAAAGTAAAGAAACAAAAAAAAGTGTTTTTTTTTTCGAAGAGTACATATAACGCCATACTGTTTCATTTAAAAAATAAATCAGTTGAATCGGATCCGTTATTGTCCACACACTTTTGAATGCGTTTAAAACGAAAATTGTCTATAACTCTACGGGTCATGAGAAATGAGAGTAATTTCCTGACAAATTTCATCTTAAACTGGTTCAATAGATTGAGGGCGCTGACTATATACTTTTGACTTGAGGTATCTCCTGAGGAAAAGTAAAATCGCACGGATTTATATCAAGTGGTCAGCACACAATGAGATCAAATGACCTGGGAACATCTCCCTTAAACTTGATTTAAATTCATGGGATTTTTTTTTTCTCTGGAGGATACCTCAAGTCAAAGGTATACAGTAATCGCCCACAATCTATTGAACAACTTAAAGAAGTTCGTCAAAAAATTACTGCCATTCTACATAAAATGACCCACCGAGTTATAGAAATTAACCTCTTCATTACTTATTAACTATATATTTTTTTTGAACTTTTTTTTCCCTACTTTATTTAGCTTTTATTAAACCTATTAATGTGTTAGATAATTTTGCCTGACCCTGTAGTTATCTTAATATTTCAAGAGTATTTCCATAAATAACATATCGAATGTATATCAACCAGTTATATACTACGTTCTGTTTTCTCTCTCATTTCTCCAGCTATATTACATTTATTCATAATTCATCTATTTAAAAGAAAAACTTATTAATTTTAAAAAAAGTACTTTGACATACAAATTATAACGAAACGGAAATGAAAAAATATTTTAGAAGGTTAATTTCCTGTGTATTTAATTACGACTGTTACTTAATAATGCAGGAAGTGACCTAGATAGCTGTGTAAACAAATTCGTTTTGATGTGATCTGTACATTATCTCGCTAGGTGAGCATTGCAATTCCAACTTTCAGTTCGCTAAATTTAAATAAGGACTGTATAATTTACTTTTTTTTCATGCAATTTAATTTTATAAGTAAACTGAGTGTTCAAATCGTTGTTCAAATTATATATTTATTTATATAAAGTCTTTCTGAATGACTATTCTACAACTGAATTGTTAATTTTATTGTTTATAAGTCGAACTGATTGACTTTAGTTGTAGGTTTTAGTGAATGATGATCACACCTTTAGAAGACTGATTGATTGACATACATTGCTTAGTGAATGATGGTTATAGTGGGAATCGTACAGAACACTACCAGGCTTACATTTAGAGCATATGGAATAAGAGTCTTTGTAATGAAACGTACTCAAACTGATTGATCTACATACAGAGCTTAGTGAATGATGGTTATAGTGGGAAACGCAAAAAACTGACTGGCCTACATTTAGAGCATATGGAATAAGAGTCTTTATAATGAAACGTACTCAAACTGATTGATCTACATATAGAGCTTAGTGAATGATGGTTATAGTGGGAAACGCAAAAAAACTGACTGGCCTACATTTAGATCATATGGAATAAGAGTCTTTATAATGAAACGTACTGAAACTGATTGATCTACATATAGAGCTTAGTGAATGATGGTTATAGTGGGAAACGCAAAAAGCTGATGGCTTACATTTAGATCATATGGAATAAGAGTCTTTATAATGAAACGTACTGAAACTGATTGATCTACATATAGAGCTTAGTGAATGATGGTTATAGTGGGAAACGCAAAAAGCTGATGGCTTACATTTAGAGCATATGGAATAAGAGTCTTTGTAATGAAACGTATTGAAACTGATTGATCTACATATAGAGCTTAGTGAATGGTGGTTATAGTGGGAAACGCAAAAAACTGATGGCTTACATTTAGAGCATATGGAATAAGAGTCTTTGTAATGAAACGTATTGAAACTGATTGATCTACATATAGAGCTTAGTGAATGGTGGTTATAGTGGGAAACGCAAAAAACTGATGGCTTACATTTAGAGCATATGGAATAAGAGTCTTTGTAATGAAACGTATTGAAACTGATTGATCTACATATAGAGCTTAGTGAATGGTGGTTATAGTGGGAAACGCAAAAAACTGATGGCTTACATTTAGAGCATATTGAATAAGAGTCTTTGTAATGAAACGTACTGAAACTGATTGATCTACATATAGAGCTTAGTGAATGATGGTTATAGTGGGAAACGCAAAAAACTGATGGCTTACATTTAGAGCATATTGAATAAGAGTCTTTGTAATGAAACGTACTGAAACTGATTGATCTACATATAGAGCTTAGTGAATGATGGTTACAATGGGAAACGCAAAAAAACTGACTGACCTACATTTAGAGCATATGGAATAAGAGTCTTTGTAATGAAACGTACTGAAACTGATTGATCTACATATAGAGCTTAGTGAATGATGGTTATAGTGGGAAACGCAAAAACTGATGGCTTACATTTAGAGCATATGGAATAAGAGTCTTTGTAATGAAACGTACTGAAACTGATTGATCTACATATAGAGCTTAGTGAATGATGGTTACAGTGGGAAACGCAAAAAAACTGACAATTTGAGGATATTGAATAAGAGTTTTGGTAAAGAAACGTACTGAAAACTGTTTGATTATATATCGGTATTTAAATATGGATCTATAGTCGAAAATATTATAAAATAAATTGTTTAATGTATACCCTGCTTATTTTAAAGTGTTATTAGTTTTCATAATGGAAAGAAAACTGCTGTAACGCTTAGATTGAAAATTATAGCTGGTATTGTTTCAGTAAGAGAATGGTTTTCCAAGAGTAGAAGCTTATGCTAGTTAGATGAGCACAGCTTGATATAACGTCTGTCTTGGCTTCCTTTCGGTAGCCATAATGAATATTTCAAGAGGACGGTATTTAATGAGATTCATTGGCGCCTGTGATGGAGGCCACTAGACTGTCCCGCAGGTAGTAATCGCCTGATTGTTCACCCCTATGATATCACTGCCCCACTCAACATTCGTTCTATTTTTAGAACTCACGTCTTCCTTTTATAATTTCACTAGCTTGATAATTTTTAATTAAACTATCTTGTTTGAAAAACTTTTATTAAACTAGAAGTAACTATATTGACATCGCTTTCACTTGTCCGGTATAATGGTCTAATCTATGAACAGTCAAGGAGCAGTAATGAATATTATAATTTGAATTATGAATTTAATTAAATATTTCACCGTGATAAATATCGAAATTTATATAATAAGTCGGTATTTTTTATATAGTTTGTGAAATATCATTGAAAACATTGAAAGGAATTTATTTCCTTTTTTATTCATCATGTGACAGTGCAGATTTTTCTTGATTAGAATTGTTTATTTGTTTCTGACGCGGACACATGCAGGTTTCACCTTAGTCATTCTCAAAGTTGATCATTGCCTATCAATTTGGATTAGCTTCAATATTTAATATATTGCCAAATTTAAGTTTCTTAAGCTTAATTCTCATATCAAGTTAATAAAAATTGTATCCCTATTCAAGAACAACTTTCTGTGCTAAGAAAAGTAGGTTCGACGCTAATAGAACTCTAAACGCTCTAAATTGCACCTTATAAAATGAAACAACAGTAACTTTAACCAAACATACGTAGCAAAAACTTTTTTTTTCAAAGTACCTTCCATGTAAGTTCAATTTTAGTACTTAACTTACTGGTCCGTTTCTTGTTTAACAGAAAATAAAATAAGAAGTTAAGAATTGTTACAAGTCTTTTATTATTTTAGATTATAAGCCTTTGGTTATAAAATTCAGATATACTGTTAAAACCCACACATACACATCCAACATAAAAAGATATTGCAGTAAACATGTAAAATATAAATCAACACTGAAACCAATGTAAGAAAATCAGGAATGCGATGAAGCTCTTTCAAATAAAACAAGTGATAATCGTCAGAGGTTTACTCATACTGTATAGGTGTATGCGTGAGACTCTGACGTGATCGATTGTTTTGAAAGATCTTAGTTATTCTTCTAATTTTCTTACTGTGGTTTATATGTTGACAAAAACCCAATTGAGGGTTTTTGACTCTGACGAAGACTGCTTGTTACGGTTGAAAGGTCTTAGCCTTTTTTTCCCATTTCTTAATATGGTTTGATCATTCATTCATAAAAAATATTAAATATAATACATAGAATATTGCTATAACCACTGAGGTTCAGTACTATTAATATTAGAATAGAAAACCGTCATACTTCTAAGTTGATATTGAAGACGTTGGAGCGCTTTCAAAGGATCTTGTCCATCTTCGTTCGCAACTATAGTCTCCGATATGCAACTTACGAGTGACGGTTTTTCTATGATCTAATATTAGATATATAATATATAAACTCATATTTGCGTTAGTTGACTCTGGCGAAGACCTCTTGTTACGGTTGAAAGATCTTAGTCTTGTTTTTCCAACACATATTGCGGTTTGATCATATTTCTATAGGTATATCTGAATAGAAACAGGGTAGTTAAGTAGCTCGCGTGCTCACCCGTGGAATGATAGAAATAAAACAACTGATAATCGTCAGAGTTTCACTCATACTGTATAGGTGTATAAGTGAGACTCTGACGAAGATCGATTGTTTTGAAAGATCTTAGTTATTCTTTTGATTTTCTTACTGTAGTTTATATGTTGATATATTCACATATGCGCTGTACCTCAAAACATACATTTCTGTTGGAAACTGTACACCGATGTTTCAAACCAAACACAATACTTTTGTTATTTTAGTAAATGGAAATAGAATGTTGAGGCATAATCAAGTTGCAAACTTCGGATCTTCAGTGCTAAGAGCAAGCCCAGCCACCACCACCCTTGTGAATTCCATTACACTTATGTCCTTAACTTCTGCACTTCATAAACAAAAGAAAAGGAAGTATGCACTCTTTACCTTATACTATTCCTTCCTATTTTTACATTAATATCAAGCAGTAACTTTCTAAATTAGTATCACGAGATAAAGTCAAGCTGTTCCTGGTAGAGAACATTAGTTGTACTGCCTGCTGTCGAACACTCGACCCTATCTTCATTACACCTGAACGCACAAAATTAAGGACCTCTTGTAAAGTCAACCCAGAGTTCTGGTTCTGCCATTCATATGGACTCTATATAACTCTAACATTATAATTTAAGCACATCAAGATGCTACTCTATTTCTCTAAGTCAGTCCAGAGAAAAACAACCTAACCAAAGATTTGGGTTATTTATTAAATTAATATCCTATATAAATAATATAACTATATAGTCATTTGTTTTGTAAAGTGTTGTAAGATAATTTCATATTTTGAACCCATTAATGAATATATATAATTTTGAATGCTATTTTAAATAATTTTATTATAATGTTTAAATGAATATTCATTTACTTTTTTAATTTAAAACAATAACTAAAGGTTAATTAATGCCGGTGATTTAAGATTTATATCTGTGAAAATTCATCATGCATAATGATAAAATTATTAAAAGCAAAAAGTTTTTATATATTATAAGTGAATTATTATGAATTATAAAGTCAAGAAACATCAAAAGAATAATAAATTTAATTTATGAATGTTGGAGACAATTGCTTTTCTAAGTAATTCTTTTTTTTTAATGGGATGAATAATAATTAAAGTGAGCAGTTATATTGTATTTTATGTGTTTTTATATAAAAAAATAATCAACACGCAAAACCGGAGGTGGAAAAAATCTGTACACGCCAGATTCTTGAAGAGAACGTTAAGCCTCCTTTGACTTTCCGTACCTAAGCCATTCGACCACAACACAAAGAGGAGCCTGTACGATTTCAGGTACCCTTTAAAGATCACTAGTCGAAATACTCTTGAACTATTCGAAATTTAGGACTCCCAATGTAGAATTAACTCGGTAATGTGGCTCGCTTATTACTAAACTGATGGCGAAATAATAAATGAGCCATATTTTTTTGCCTCTAGAATGACACTTATGGTGAAGGTATAGTACTACAAGTATTAGAAGAACAAACAAATATATGATTATTTTAATTATCAGATATTATCCAAAGGGACCCCGTAAATTTAAAAACTTTTAGCATAAATCAGATAATAGACAGATAGAGCTTGTTGCACAAACGTTTTTTAAAATTCAAGTTGGAAATTCTTTTCATTCACCTAACGTAAGTTTTTTTCGTCTTGCGCTAGGTGACTAGAAATGTGTTTGCATTCTGTTAAAGGAGTAAGTGAAAGCACAGTCATCGCTAATAAATAGCAACATATAATAGAACAAAAGCTAAGAGATATTGTTTTTAAAAACAAAAAATTGGTAATTTAAATCAACAAAATTTTGTTTTCAGACTATTCTATATAAAATTTTATTTCAATTAACAATATATTCTACAATTTTGTAGTAAAAAAAAAATTCTGTTTAAATATCCATTAATAGGTAGTTAAGTGAAAGCCGTGGATTGCAATTCTAGTCATTGGCATGATGTGCCCTAATGCAAATTGCATGACAAAGCGTTCTGCATACTCTACTTGTTCGCTGATGTTCACCTCAACCCTAGCGTTCCCTTCTCAGTGATTTCACAACCAGAGAGCCATATACGGTCCATCAACTCTCAATTGGAGACGTTTATAATATGTCTCCCTAGAACTTGATTACCATCTCTCACTCTAATCACGTCACACAGTTCTCTTTTGCTTCTAAATCTTTACTGCCACTATAACCTATTTTGCAATAACGAAGGTTCAATCAATAAATTACTACCTTCTATATTTTATTTAGTTCCAAATTATGTGTTACTGGAATAATACTCTAACATTAGAGTATTTCTTTAAGCAGTTTTTTTTTTTTGGAAAAGAATAATTCATTTCCCTTTCTTTGTGTGAAATAAGGCTGTGATTTGCGTTTTGGGTCATGGAAGGGTATTAATGCAGGAACCCTGATCCCACCGTATATATTTCCAAACATGTTCTAATCTCCACAAAGCCTGGGTTCCATTTCTTATTGTAGTCACATTATAGTTTCCTATCCTGATTTTTTTTTCTAATTTCCAGCCTAGCCCAAAACCCAACCATATTTTAAGCTATTTTTATTTACAATCACTACAATATTTTCAGGGCAGTTTTAGTTTACATTTGAATACAAAAAGCCGATTAGCTAAAAATAATATTCTTAACAACTATATTTTAATATGGTTATTTAAAAATAAAAATGAAAAAAAAGAGGAAAAGTAAAAAAAGCATGTTGAAATTCGTCTTATTAAAGCGATTAATATGCACGAAAAAAAATTGTGTTATACCAATGTTTAGGTACCATAATTAATTAATTGCTATAATAATTAATAAAATAAATTATTTTATTTTTAATTTGTAAATATGTAATTCAAATATAATTGGAAAAGTAAAAATGTACATTTCTTTTAAAAATTGATTACAGAAAAAAATGTTTCAAATTGTTATTTGTTAATTAACTGTAATAGAGATAGCAGTCTTGATTGACAGAGGATTCTTTTTCAGTAGCTAGGTGTTCTTGGCAACACTGTGATGAAGGCTTAGGTGAGTATCTGCTATTGTATATTCCTGTATTGATAGTAAGGAAGATTCCATATGACATCTTCTTCAAGGCTTATTGGCCATGTCTATATTGAGTTTATTTGTAATTGTTGGCAAAACACATCTGCCACAAGTTTATTGCAGTTTTATTTATTACTACTAATCTCTATTTTTTTTTTTACTCATCAAAAAATTTGTTTGTTAGAGAAACCATTTAAGAAAAACATGGATAAAATCATATTACTGTTTAGGTTATTCAGAACAATGTGTACAAACCTTTTCACAAAAACAGTCATCTTTTGTTTAGCTGAGGTCACCCACTAGAGTTATTCAAAAACTTTGGGGTTTAAATGCGATCTTCAACAGAATTTTGCTAGGTTTTGAGAGTTTATCAAGGAAGCAAAACATAGATTTATTATTATTGCCTAATGTGTTGCCATAGTACCTTGGTATTGAAATAACTTCATATAAAAGGTTGAACTGAAAATTTAATTTTGACAAAGATTCTGCTGAGGAAAGGAGGGGGTATAGTAGACATTTTGTGATTTCAGAATAATTTTTTAAACGGCACTTGTGTTTAACATTTTTATTTGTGAAAATACTTTTGTTTATATATGTAATGTAGTCATAAGGAGAGAGGTAGTCATGTGAATGGACAGGTGCTAAATGACAAAACAGTGTCGGTTATTTCATGAGCCTACATTTTGACACCAATTAAGGGGAAAGAGAAAATCCACTGATTTAAAGAAAAAAAGCCAAAATGCTAAGATAAAAAATGGGAACGTAAAATAATAATAATATAATTAAATAAGTTATAATATTAATAACAAAGATTATTTATGAGTAGTAATAATAATAATAATAATAACAATTATATTATATCAACGATTATAATAAAGTGAGAATGTATAATAACATATATATAATAGACTCTAAAAAATAAAAAGTAAATTAATTAATGAAACTTAGAAAATTTTAAGTTTGACTGGGCTGGCTATAAGCATAATGAAAATGGATCTAGATATTGTTAGGGAAATGGACCGATGTGGACGTTGCAGTTCTCAATATTATCTTTTAATATCCCAGTTTTTTTAACTTATTAAGTGTCATAGGGCTTCTGCTGATCAGTGCAGTAAGTGCCTCTGATTTAATGACTATTTGCACTTTCGAATCATTACTCATATCTCCATTTGCAACAGTCATGTTACATTAACAGCTTAAGCAATTATAGTCTTCTTTGTGCGTTATCAGCTCTTGGATTCAATCGTTATTGTTCAGTGTTGTTTTAATTTATTAATTTTTAGAGTGTTTATGTATATATTATGTTACACTTTAATTGGATTATTATAATTTAATAGTATATATTTTTGGTTTTGAAACCTAGTATTCATTATTATTGCTTATGTTCTGCTTTATTTGGCTTCTTATTATGTCTTCTTTCTATAACCTTTTCCTTTTCTTTCTGTCTTCCCTTGTTGGGGAAAGCCTGATAGGATTCATGGACTAGCTGTTTGTTTACCGGGACCTAGTCATCTAGTCTACCACATCTCTACAAACAGTTGATTTTGAAATATTTTATATGAGTTTTGTCTGCTCTTTCTCTGTGTTTTTCTTGGTGTTTTAACCAGTTATTATGTGTATATAACTCAAAACCAACTAGGGAAACCAATATTTGGTCGTTATACCTTACATCTGCTCATCGAGAGGGTCGAAGATGTCCCACAAAGGACGAAAATCCGATAAATGGACGTTGATTCCCAATTGTACCTGGTATACTTGACTACCGGGTATGTTCATACCTCTCTCCTGATGGCAATTGAACTGAAAATTATGACCATCTATGTAGGTCGTTTGCATTGTTGTTTTTGAAGTTCTGAAGTTCATATATATTTCTATCTATTCAGCTGGTTGTAGCATTATAGTCCTGATTTTAGGACTTCCTAAAATTCAGAGTCCCTTTGACTACCTTAGTTGTTATTATTATGCTGTAACGGCAATTGTGGTAAGTTTAATTACCTGTGAATTGTGGTCAGGATGTTGCATTAAACAAGAACAAACAAGTGATTTAATGACGAGCATGTTTGGGGATTTTGGGAAGGTGATTAAACCACAAAGTGCCCTGTGGCTCGCATAGCACTATGGACCACCTAATTAATCCTGGACTCCCTTTTCGATCTAACTCAGTTTCGTTTATAAAATATCTAATTAATGCAAAGGGAATATCCATTATTCAGTAACAACAATTAGTGTTTTGTTCCACTAATTTTCATACCATTTTACGCCTTCTAAATATTTGCAGCAATGTATTTTTCTTTAATTTTCTAAAATAATATAGTGTTCTTTTTGTAGTATAGTTAAATAAACAATTATTTCAAGAATAAAATTTGCACTTTCGTTTTTATTTACAAATAAGTAATTTATTGTATATATCCTCTGTTTTGTAGCACTAACAAAAAGGTTTAAAATAAACCTGAAACATCAGCAATCAGAGATTAATTTGAACCTGAAGTTCTGACCCAGTCCTGATAAAAATTTTATTTCGTTTCTACTTCATGACGATACGCGTGAAAGAACAATCAATGCTTAAACCACATATGAAGAAGGAAAAAAGGCTAAGATCTTTCCCAACTGCAGTTGGGTTTTTGACTCTAACGAAGACCGTTTGTTACGGTTGAAACATCTTCGTCGTTTTTTCCCATTTCATATTGTGGTTTGATCATTGATGTATATATATATATATTGTTTTCTATGAGTTTTCCGGGGAGAGGGTATATGATTCGTTATGATGGTGACCAGCAGGAGAGTAAAGTTTGTAGGTCCATGACGTTCCACCTCTAAACCTATTGGCGGAATAACAGAGGCTTCGCTAGGCATCAGGTACCTGGATCCCTCTAAGAAACGCACTCATGGACTTACAAACTCTACTCTCCTATTAGTCACCATCCTAACGAATCGTGTATATATATATATATATATATATATTCTATTAAAAAGTATGCCGATTTTCATTTTCGTTCGTTTTCTATTGAATTTCTCAAGTTTTCTGAACTTGGTTTTCAACACTCCAGGTAAATTGAACCTGAAGTGTTCAAAACCAAGTTCAGAAAACTTGAGAAATTAAATGGAAAACAAACGAAAATGAAAATTAGCATACATTTTAATAGAACATGTATAAATGAAGGTCTGCTCCCAAAATATACTATATATATATATATATATATATATATATATATATATATATGTTTTGTTGAACGACCTTTGTACATAAACATGCATAAAAGAAGGATTGCTCCCTAAATTTACAAATATATATATATATATATATATATATATATATATATAAAATAAAAAGATTTCACATAAACACGTGAAATAACAATCAAAGATCAAACCACAATAAGAAATGGGAAAACAAGACTAAGGTCTTTCAACCGTTGGGTTTTTGACTCTGACGAAGACCGCTTGTTACGGTTGAAAGATCTTAGTCTTGTTTTCCCATTTCTTATTGTGGTTTGATCTTTGATATATATAATAGATTCAATAATAAATCGACCGTTTAATAGAATAGGTATATTCTCTAATCGGGATTCGATCAATTTTTTAAGATAAAAAATCAAACTCTCGTTGCCAACGTTTCGGTTTTATTTAAAACCTTTTTGATAGGCAGAAGTAAGAATTTTTTAACTAATAAAATGAAATTTAAATTATTTAAAGAAACAACAATGCTAACCGGACCTAGACTGTTTTTAGAAGTCTAGGCGAAGGTTTTGTCCGGTTAACATTGTTGTTCCTTTAAATAATGTAAATTTCGTTTTCTTAGTTAAAAAATTCTTACTTCTGCCTATTTTAAATAAAACCGAAACGTTGGCAACGAGAGTTTGATTTTTTATCGTAGAGAATTGACCGAATCCCGATTAGAGAATATACCTATATATATAATATATATATATATATATATATATATATATATATAGGTGTGTTATCTAATATAGATAACTATATCAAGATGAATGTGTCATGAATGCATTGATACGTAGTATCTATGTGATTTCCTGAGGCAGAGTGATTGGTGTGAGAGATCCTATTCTTGGCTGAATACTCTTCAGTGAGACTCGAGAGATGTGATTAATTTAATCAGTTGCTAGCGAAAGTTGTGATTGATTTAGTAAACCTATTATGTTTGAACCTCTGACAGAATAAGACAATCAAAGTGAAAGCTCATTGTAACAAGCCTAGTCATATCCTTAACTAGTTACACATCTTCAACTATTTCTCCCAAACTTCAACTATATCTCCCCAGATTCATTTGTTATTCACAATTATTGTTTCAATTATTTTTTTAAAAATTCTTTAATTACTGTATTTTTTAGTACAGAAAACATAGTATACGTACTGAGGAAACTGATTTCACATATATTGGTGTAGCTGTGTCTATATGGCAAATTTTGCCTTAATATATATATATATATATATATGCTTTTAAAAACTGGATGTCTGTTTCCACTTGATTTAATTTTGTCTTATATTTTTCCAAATTACGAAATTTTTTCTTCAACTCAGAACTCAACTTAAAAATTAATTCACCATAATTGCTTATTTTATTATTGAACATGTTTCGGTGTACGTTCACCATCTTCAGCAAAACACACAATTAATTACAATTACCTTAACAAATGAATCTAATAGTTAAATTACATTGCAAAAACAATAAGTGAACAAGTTAACTGAAGGTTACACAGACAGGTTAGGGGTTGTCAGTGTTGGCATAACTAGCCCTAGGTTTCCAAACAAGCGCAACTGGTTGGCAAAATTACCTTTTTGATCATTCATGCTAGGAGCTTTTTCTAGTATGAACAGCGCTTCTAATATCCTGAGTCTTCTTCCGTCCTTTTCTTTTGCTATAATTCTAGTATTATTCACCATAGTTTCCCTCGAAATTTTTGTTTTATGAATCTTTTGGAAGTGTTCTTTGGGGGCTCCTGAAACCAGATGCATCGTCAGCCTCCTAGAAAGGGTAGTAGTTGTTGATCCTATATATGAGTATTTTTGGAATTCACAGTTTCCCAGTGGACATTGGAACTCATATACTAGGTTCGTTTGTTTCAGCGGCTGTTTCTTCTCATGCTGGTTCCTTATAATCAGTTGCGTGGTGGTTTTGTTCCTATAGAAAATAATAAGCTGGATCCTGTCTTCTTGCTTTTTAACCTTGATATTGTTTTTTAATATTGTTTTAATTATTCTTTCGTCTGTTTTATAGCTGTCCGAAAATTGGTTTTCATAGTATATCTTGTAGGTAGTTTGCTTTGTTACTTCATCTCCCTCATTTTTTTTTTCTTCTGATTAATATAGTTTTTAAGAGTTTCATCAAATTCACTGTTCTTGTAGCCATTGTTGATAAAAACCTGCTTTAAATTTTCTATCGCTCTGTTGAAGGTTTCCCAATCGGCCGAGATTTTAAATGCTCTGTCTATCAGTGTTTTAATAGTGCCATTTTTATATCTTGAGGGACATTCACTCTTGTTGTTGAGGTATATACCGCTGTGTGTTGGCTTGAAAACCATCGCTGTTGATAACTCACTATCATTTGCAGATATCTGTACATCCAGGAAATTAATTTTATTGTTTACAGCTACCTCATGGGTAAATTTCAGCACAGACTTCTCTTCGAATTTTCTTTTTATTTCCATTAGCATTTCTAGGTCCTTAACTATTAGAAAACAATCGTCTACATAGCGACAATATATATTAGGTTTGTATGGTTTATCAGCTTTCAAAATTCTATTCTCCAAATTGCACATATAAAAATTAGCAAAAGTGACACCGAGTGGAGATCCCATCGCTACGCCGTCAACTTGTTGGTATAACGTTCCGTCAATATGTTTGAAAGGGTTCTTCATTGTACAAGCTTGCAATAGCTTTTCCAATATGTGTCGTTCTATATTTGGAGGGGCAATAGTGGCGTTATTATAAACCTCTTCACAGATTATATTAATAGTTTCAATCACAGGAACGTTTGTAAATAAAGATTCTGCATCTAGTGAGGCTAGAAGTCCCTTGGGTCTGCAGGTTCGTATTATTTCTAAAAAATCATTGGTCGAATGTAGTAAGAATTTAGCAGGTAAGTATTTTGATATTATACTATTTAACGTTTTCGCAAGTTTGTAGGTTGGAGTGTTGATTTGGGAAATGATTGGTCGTAGGTTATTACCTTCCTTATGAATCTTGACGTTTCCATATACGTAACCGGGGTTATACTCGCATATGATTGGTTCTAAGATCTTAACTTCTTGGTTTTTATTGGCTTCTTTGATGAGCTTATTTACCTCGATTTTTAGCTCATTGGTGGGGTTCTTCTTCAACCGTTTAAATTTAGATTCATCTTTTAAAATGTCATCTAACTTTTGCTTGTACAGTACTTTATCCAAAATTACGAAGGTATTGGATTTATCTGCTCGTCGAATTACTATGTCAGGGTTTTCTCTCAGCCGTTTAGCTGCGATATTAAGCCTCTTCGTAAGTATCTTGCTGGGCTTGAAGTCTCTTTGTTTTGTAGCTTCGGCTTTCAGTTGGTGGTGTAAGTTGGGATGAATACTTATTACCTCGTCATCCTGTAATTTCAACAAAGAATGGTATAGCACTTCTAATTCTGTTTTTTTCTTCATCATGTTGAATTTTGGTTTTATATGGCATTTCATTCCTAACGATAGGAATTCTTGTTCGTCCTCTTTAAGTTCATATGTAGATAAGTTTAAGTAAGCCTTATTGCTGTTGTTAGGTAAGCACACTTTTCCTCCATAAAGTTTGTTCAATCTTTTGATTTTTGTGCTTATGTTAATTTGATGCTTATTATGGAGTATTTCATTTAATGTGCATATTAGAGATGATTTTAACTCTGGTTCAATGTCACTATTGTTTATTTCTTCATTTATTACCGTAATATTTTGTTTAAGGGATAATTTTTCTTTTACATGTTTATCTAATTCATACTGCAGAAGTCTTCTTCGATAATTTATGGTTACCTCATGTTGTCGTACTGCTGGATCATATGTTCTAATATTTGTAAAAGTTGGGAGCAGTCCTTCTTCAATACATGCTTTTAAAAACTGGATGTCTGTTTCCACTTGATTTAATTTTGTCTTATATTTTTCCAAATTACGAAATTTTTTCTTCAACTCAGAACTCAACTTAAAAATTAATTCACCATAATTGCTTATTTTATTATTGAACATGTTTCGGTGTACGTTCACCATCTTCAGCAAAACACACAATTAATTACAATTACCTTAACAAATGAATCTAATAGTTAAATTACATTGCAAAAACAATAAGTGAACAAGTTAACTGAAGGTTACACAGACAGGTTAGGGGTTGTCAGTGTTGGCATAACTAGCCCTAGGTTTCCAAACAAGCGCAACTGGTTGGCAAAATTACCTTTTTGATCATTCATGCTAGGAGCTTTTTCTAGTATGAACAGCGCTTCTAATATCCTGAGTCTTCTTCCGTCCTTTTCTTTTGCTATAATTCTAGTATTATTCACCATAGTTTCCCTCGAAATTTTTGTTTTATGAATCTTTTGGAAGTGTTCTTTGGGGGCTCCTGAAACCAGGAGTTTATTGTTTTATTATTTTAATATATATATATATATTAATAATATATATTAATATATATATATATAGTCGCCGCCCTGCCTTCCTGCGGGACTCTTCGCTCTTCGCTCTTCACACCTCCTGATGACGACGATGTCGAAATATCGATGAGAGTTATGTCTGTCTTTCTGTGTGTTTCCTTCGTTTTGAATTTATTTTATATATATATATATCGGATAAAGCTAAATTTTTGATATTCAATTCAATTTTTCAAAAGCAATGACTAATTGTGATTCGTATCATAATATTTTTTGCTACATTCAAATGATCCTTTACCAATTTAATCGTAATTTAAAAGGTTTTCTTTGAAACCGTACACATTGTCAAAAGTATGAAATTTTGAAAATGTAAAGAACTTTGTTCTATATTTTGAAATTTGTTCTTTACAGAGGTGCTCCTGAGAAGCTATTGGTAACTCAGTTAAGTTTTTACTGAGATGTTGTTATTACTGGAACTCAATACATATTTTACTAATGATAATTCTTGTGAAGATATAAAAGTACGATTTTGAATTTTTTTTTTTTAATATGAGGTATCTATATAAATAATAGAAAGGTATTGTCTGTACATTCCTTAGAACTGACTCATTTCAAGTTATCTGTATGTTTCATACATGAGAGAAACCGACCGGGTCCACTCTTAGAAAAATTTCTGTTTGTCGATTTGTCCGCAAACTTTTGTCACAATTTAACTCAGCAACCATAAGAAATAACTAGCTGAAACTTTGACTGTAGATTTATGTATGTCTAACGTAAAATTTAAGCTTTTAATGGATTGGAAATTCAACGTGAAGAGAAGTTATGGACTTTTAAAGCACAAACGTTTGTCACAAGCAAGCTCAGCTACCGTGAGAGATAACTATCTGAAGATTTAAAACTAGATTTGTGTATATTACACAATGTAAGTTATTGTGTAACTTACAATCTAAGCTTTAACGTAGACTCAATATCGTATTCAACTTAGAAGTGAAGTTACGGACTTTGAATCTGTCTTTGGCTAACTTCACAGACATGTTTATATTGAAAATATACAGGTATAGAAAGTAGGTATTGTTACTTGATTTCAATTTCATTTGTATTTAAGCTCCCAATAAGAGATAATTGACAGGGTGTTTCCCAAAGTTCTAGATCTGCCATCTATTCAGTATAACTGGCTTTACGAGCAGCTAATTCTCACATCCTACAAATGAGCAGGCAGGAAAAATCAATAACACAAGTTCTTGCGCTATATCAAGCTGAGGAAAGAACTTACAAGTCAGTAAAGAGAATGATTACTGATGAGGAAGCAGTTCATTATCTAACTGAATTTCTTGACTCAATTTTCGTAAAATACCGTCAAAGACGGACACGTCTGCTAGTGCTACATATAAATAAGTGCATGTAAAAAGGTACATGGTTAGTATAACACTGAGGTTTACTGTTAAGTACTAAACAATAATAGTTAATACGTCATTATTTTTAAATTCACAATAAGAGACATATGTATTATGATAGATTCTTCTATTTCTGAATTGAAATAGATACTTCTTTACGAAAAAGATTAATATTATACATTATAGAAAGGACCAGATAATTTATAACCATGTTGATTAAAAAAAAAAAAAAATTGTCTGATATTAAATTACAAATTTACTTTTTAATCAGATTGATTAATTAATCGATAAATTTTTCCCCCTTCACTGTATCTATTACAATTATTTTATTATGACTAGAAAAATAAAATGGGAGTTAGCTCAAAATAAGGAATTATTATTTTTGGTCGCAATTAATATAAGAGTTTAGCAACAACTTGAAGGAATTCAGGTTTCAAGTTTTTATAGATTGCATAACCGGAGTAGGCTTGGCAGATCCTTACTATTCTCCTCGTCGACTAGTTTATCACAAAGTCTTGTTTTCTACTAATAATGGAATTATTAAAAAAGTAAATATTAATTAATGTACAGTCTAGACATCTAAAGTTATGAAATCTGTTAGATTTTTTATTATATAAATGTTTTTTTTTTAAATTTAATTCAAAGGAGGTAAAATCTGGCTTAACTTCCTTCCCAATTCATCGCTGATATACAAATACAATATCTAAATGACACTATTCAAAATGCACCATAAATAGTCTGCTTCAATAAACTTTAATAATTCAATTAACTCATCAACCAATAATACCATTAAAGTTTTGAAAAAAAAAAGTACCTTTCAATTACATAACGAAGTTAAAATTGCATATTGTTTCTAAAATTCCTGTGTTTTAATAGTAAAAAATATACGTATTTAATAACAAAAGTAATGTTTCCGTAGTTAAAGACTAAACTTAAAAAAAAAATCAGTTTCATTCTAAACAAAACAAGTACTTTGAAGGATTTGTTATTTTTTTTCCTTCTCTAAATGACATTACATATTCCCTAAATAAATCAGTAATTGTTCCAACAAAACAATGATTTTTCTTTTTCCTTATTCAGAAGATCCTTTACCAGTTTAATGGATGAAATATTGTTCCCAGTTTTTAAATCAGTGAATTAAATTTTAAATCAGATTTAAAATTTTTGCTACTATTTGTAATCGCTGTTTTCTTCTGTAGAAAATTTATCTCAAAATTTAATCATTTACTTTATAAAATACGTATTAATTAGTGCAACTTATAAAGGAAATAAACCATTTTTCATTATTGATAGTGGTCATCATTGTTGACATTATTATAGTAATGTTATAGTTAATAGTAAATATGTAACTTACTATTGTTACTTACTGGACAATAGTAAGTGCGTACTTACTATTGTCAAGTAAGTACACTCAATCTTTTTCAACTACTAATTTGTATTATGTGTTACTTATTATTATAATCAATCTAACTGATAGAGTCAAACTTTTCATTGTTTTTGATTTAATCCCGATATTTGACATATGAGCTGTTTGTGTTGAAATATTGGAGAAAATTGTTTGACGTCTTTATAATTTATAATATCCATAAGATATATATTATCAAACCACAATATGAAATAGGAAAACAAGAATAAGAACTTTCAACCGTAACAAGCGGTCTTCGTCAGAGTCAAAAAAGACAGCTTTTTTGACCCTGACGAAGACCGCTTGTTACAGTTGAAAGTTATTAGTCTTGTTTTCCCATTTCATATTGTGGTTTGATTATTGATTGTTATTTCACGTGTTTATGTGAAATCTTTTTATTTATTAAGTATATAATGTGGTAGAAACTTTACTCATTTTTATCATTTATGAATTTTTATCATACCAAAATATATTGAAAAATTATGTGAAAAATTGTAAATAACTGTTTTAAGACTAAGTAGAGTAAAAGTAGACCAAGGTTTTGGTTAGGCTTCCTTCAACATTTGACACTCTTACAAAATATGTATAGAAACACCTATGATTAGAAGTTAATTTCAACGGTTAAATGATGAATGTTTAGCTCCTTATCGACCAATACCATTAACATTTAATAATTTTCATAAAGGTTAATTTTCACCAACTATGTGTGGTGAAGTAGTGTTATTGAGATCGGATAGAAATGGGATTGTCACTGTGGATTGAAACATATTCACAGTTGCGTTTATTCGTTGAGAAACTAAAATCTTATATTGCAATATATTAGTATAAAGTTCCTTTTATTTTTTTTAACCTTTTTATTTAAAAATATACAACAAATCATATTTTCGTAATAAGCATTAACACAAGTAAGTTTGAGACACATGATGAAAGAGTGAAACCCATTAACCCATTAAGAGTGAAGTGCCCTATAACGATTAGGGGTAAAATTTTGTACAAATTGAATCCTTAGGTCTCTATGAAGTGTGTAATTTGAAGTATGGAGGATTTTGGATTGCAATGACTGTATTGTATGCATGTTTTGCACAACTCCATAATTGAAATCCGTAAGTACAGATCGGTTCCAGTAATGTTTAGTATAACAGTACTTTGTTGCTGAGCATCAATTTTGAGTGGTTCTTAACAAAGATATACGCAGGAAGTGAAAAAATAATCTGTGCACGTCGTCTCTCGGAGAGGACATTAAACCCTTGGTCCGTGTCTGTACAAATTAGCCTTAATTTGACTGCAGGGTTGTCTAATATAAAGTTAAACGTTAACATACCTTGCATATTAAATATATGTTGCAGAATAATAGGGGAATTTGACTTATTACAAAGAGCATAACCATTTTATAGTGTATTAGCCTAAGCAGAGAATTATCTGGCTTAATTTAATAAATTTGTGTTTACCTTTGATTATTGCTATAAAACCGCAAATCGTTTTAGTTTACTGGAAAATGTATAATTAGTTTCTCGTTAAGCCAGATTTATTTAGTTTAATCAAATTGAAATGAAACGTAAAATTATTAAAGGTGTGTTTATTTGTCTACACTTTAAAAACCCATAAAGTATTATTTATTTATGTTTATGGATTCTTCAGTTAAAAACCTTTGAATAAATTCCAAAAGAAATTCTAAATTTATCTTATGGCATCCTTTGAAGACTTTCAATTCGTTTGAGAGCAGCTTTTGGCTTTTTTAATGCATTTTCTTCGTGTTAAATGACACTGACGATTTCATAAACTTGTTTACTAATTTTGAATTTGTTCAATAAATAGTTAGCCAATGTATGGGTTCTTTTAACCTTCTAAAAAAGGATAATTTGTCTTGTTGTGTCAGACAGTAGCCACGTTTTGGAAACAACCGTTTTCATTTCGCACACATCCAAGTTAGAGTTGAACAACTTCACTTTGGTTGAGTACAGTAAACTTGAATGGTATACTACAGAGTTCACAGCCCTACTGGTGATAATGGGGATCGTTTCCTTTCTTAGTAGGTTATTCTTGAATATATCATAATATAATGTTCCTACCAATAAAACTACAGAGAATATTCCAGTGAACTCAACTTTACTGTGAAAAAAATCAATATCAAACAGATAATTATTTTAATTAAATATTGTCTTTCAATACTGAAGGAAAGAATTTAACATTTATAATAAAATCCTTAAAACTTTGAACTTTTTAAATAATTTCTAAAATGACGGACTGAATTCCTTTGCAACCATTTGAGATTATTGAATTCTTTTAAAAGAGATGAAATATTAGCTCTCTTGCTAAGTTGGTGTCGGGGTTTAAATTTTATTGATATCGGAATACATGCACTTAATATGCATGTCTTTTACCAACGTCGTCTCTATCAGTCATACATTTCTGAAATTATGAAAGCTTCACCATTTATGTAGAATTCAGTTTATAATTCTACTTTATTTTATGAAATTGTATTTTAACTATTATTTTAAATAAAATGAAATTATTTTAATTATTTTATTGTATTTAAGAAGAGTACCAACTGTACCAACTATGGTAAGTACGGTTGGCATTGCTTTGACGTAATAGAGGTCGTACCTAAGTTTTACTACCACCTCTGTGCAAAACTTTATAAAACATCAGAAGATAGCTCTAGGAAAGAGTTGAAATATGTTGGCAATAGGAAGAATGTTATTACGAAATCGTTATTCAGGAAGACAGGGAATCTTATCATGAAATAAGTTTCTCCAAATTATTGTTACATTTTTAATAATGTTATATATGTATTGATAAAAGTATCGACTGTAAAATAGAAATAAAATTAAAGTTTATCAGGACTCGGACAGAGTTCGGATAAACTTTGATTTTTATATATATATATAAAATAAATTCAAAACGTAGGAAACACACAGAAAGACACAGACATAACTCACATCGATATTTCGACCATCGTCGTCATCAGGAGGCCTGCGGCTGCGGTCTCCGAGTTCAGTCGCCGCCCTGTCTTCTTGCGGGACTCTTTGCTCTTCGCTCTTCACACCTCCTGATGACGACGATGGTCGAAATATCGATGTGAGTTATGTCTGTGTCTTTCTGTGTGTTTCCTTGGTTTTGAATTTATTTTATTTAAAAAAGTCCGCTGGACCGTTTCTTTTAATTGTATATATATATATACATAAAGATTTTACATAAACACGTGAAATAACAATCAATGGTCAAACAACAATATGAAATGGAAAAACAAGACTAAGAACAAGCGGTCATCATCAGAGTCAGTTGAGTTGGGTTTTGACTCTGACGAAGACCACTATATATATATATAGTTCAATGTACAAAAGAAACATAAAAAAATTAAAAACACACACTTACACTCTCTAATTTCTATTTGAACTGTCTTCAGGAGAGATAAGAGAGGGAAACCAACCGCATTGGTTCAGTACGGTATCCAACCGCCTCTGAACCAGTGCGCTTGGTTTCCCTCTCTTATCTCGCCTGAAGACGGTTCAAACCAAAATTTAGAGGGTGTAAGTGTCTGCTTATAATTTCTCTATGTTTCTTTATGTTCATATAAATGCACATAATTAGACTAACAAATAGCTAGTAACCGGTGTTAGCCTAATGGGTAGGGAACCTCAGTGGCTGCATGAAATTTATTCTTTCTTATTTAGGATTAGACCGTCAATAATTTCCAAGTATATGACTAGAGTTTCGTTCAAATTTAGAATGCACTATTCATATTTAGAACCAGGCAAAGTAGCTATCAGGAGAACCATGTATCTCTACAAGTATTCATCAATTATCCTGATAATGTGCATTAAACTGTTTCTTTGTTGTCTTCTTCAACATGACGTTGTTGAAACATTAAATCAAGTAGTTATATATTTCAACATTACTAGTATTACGCATTTAGTTGTAATTAATGCAATAAATGGAATACTCTCACAAAAATACCAATAGAAATATTTTATTTGTACGATTCTCTTCATTTGAAAGGTTCCCGACTCCTGTATAAGTCTGCTCATTTCAAATATGCCTATTTTTTAAATTTTCCTGTGTCATATACATTTGATACTCTTTCTCTACTCCTTAAAAGTATGTTGTTTAAGAATGATTTATTTTTGTTAAAATCATTATTTCGTTGTTGTTTTTTATTCTCAGAGAGACAACTTCAAGAAAGTCCGTAATTTGTAATATACAAGTAACTATATAATCCTTGTTCTAACAATCTAGCAAGGTCAGACACACTTGAAGCCCTTATCAAAGTCAAAGATAAACACGAGTCTGGCAATTATCTTTATGATTAAATCCCTCACTGACAGAGTAGGCTGTTTTCAATTGCAAAATATTGATGCCATGAAATTTTTAATTTATAATATATTGTGAATATAGCTTTATTCTTCTCTGTTGTTCAACATCTTCATGCTGCGTACATGCGTACTTTATACTTTTGAATTTTAAATTCCAATAAAACACTTATTTTTAAATATGGACATTATAAGAAAGTATTTCCATATTTTAATTTTGTAATGTATTCAAAGTTGAATTTCAAATGTTTCAGTAACTTGAAAGAATTTTATTTGAAAACATTTAACTTATTTCCTAATAAAAAAAATTAATGTTTCTTAAATGCCAATTTGTTTTTTTTTTTAGTTTACTTAATGGGCTAGTAATTTTATTAAAATAGAATTTCCTTCTCAATCCAAAATTACTTTGAACTGGCATGACATGAAAAATTTTGTTGATTGTTTGCAATGTGATTATGATGAATATATACTGAATGATTCTGGGTGTGACTGAAGCACTACGGTCCTCCTACTCCAGCCCTACGGTCATTCTGATCATTTAAGTAGAATTTAATTTAAGTCTTGCTTACCTGTTTTAATGTCTCAACTTTTTTTTTCAATTGGATGAATATAGATTGATATTGGATTCTTCAAAGGCAACATCTAGATCTATCATACGTTGTATGGGAAGTGTGAAATCGTACCTTTAAATAAATGGATGTTGATAGTACCAGAGGTCAGTATAAGATAAATAATAGCTATTTGAAAACGGCTTATGTCAATAATTTGTTCTCAAGTTCTTATTACACTGTGTGTGGTATTCCGTCGTCAAGAGATACAAACCCTACGACACCACTTTCCTACAGCTACTGACAGTTAAACACCATTACAGTATTACTGCACAGTTAAAATTCATACTTCAAGAAAAATTTAAAACAAATAGTGTAATAACACAAATAAATAATGAATATAATAGTATGCATTTCCGGATATTTTTCATTAGTAGTGATTTATTGAATGAACTATATCTTCCTGAGATTTTAACTTTGTGAGAAACACAATTTTTAAACTTCAACTCGAATAGATCATTTGTTAAACAGAAATTAAATATTATAGTTTGTGTATTTTATATTGAAATAATGCTTCCAGTGATCAAGAATCATCTAGCGAAGTGCTACTTGTTAGATGCCAAATTAGCAAAACAGCGGAGTGGTCATTTACAACTACCATCTCTAAGAAATTCAACATAGTGGGAGTCAAACTATAGTTGTGCTTTAAACTTGTCTCTGCCAGTTAAAAATTAAATATTTTAAACCATTGACTAGTTGTCATAGAATACACTGCACATTTTTGAGGACTAAATGCAACATACGTCTTCTTAGAGTACTACATTGCAAGTAATGTTCGACCATTAAAATACTCTAATTTATGGCAACCAAATTCTTCAACATGATACAAAGTCACGGGTAAAATAGTTTTGTAGAATTATAGATCTAGTAAGAAAGCGATATTTGATGATTATCTTTCATTAAACGGTGTTTTCTCTACAAAACTGTAACAAACGTTATTAATCAGGGGGGGTAAAGAAACTCAGAGAAATAAACTTTAAATGTCATGAAATGTATTTATGAACGGACAACATAATGTGACCATCAAAAATGTTTTCATTGCACATTTTTGGTACGTTAGTACAGTAAACGACACAATAGAAGTTGAGATTTATTGGATATGAGAATGACTACTCAAATCGAAATGTAGAATTCAAGCTGGTCTATACTACAATAGTGACGAGAAAATAGCTTGAAGCAGAATTCCACTGCATATCTGACCATTTCATAGATAATATGTCATGTTTCCAGACTAGTTATACTGTAGTAATTGCTCTTTGACAGTGATACTCCCCTGTTTATTCATCTTGAAATTTACAGTACTCATTATCGTCCTTTCAAAATTTTATTTTTGAATATATTACATTAGATTCCACTGTAAGTTAAAACTGTAAGTTACCAACAACCTGTTGAAGAAAACTATATCATTTTGTAGAGTGCGTATTGTAGTGGTGTATATGTTGCTTTACGTGTTAGAAGCAATGTAAATAATCATGTTTGCATTGGGGGTTGTTGACTCTAAAGAAGGTGCAAAAGAGATAGAAGTGTTGAAGGTGAGAGAGATATTTGAGGATGAACTGGGTAGCTTCTTTACACTCTTGTCAGAGGAGTTACTGACTCTTCAATCACCTTTCGGTTACCATTTTAAATTTAACATTTTGAAAAGTTAAATCCAAAATGTAAGGTACGTAAATCAGTTTTGATATTTCCCCAGACACTTTATTTGTTTTATTCTCTTTTTGAACATAGTCATAATAGAATAACAATTCTAGATCCATATGACGTCAAGCAGTCTTTCACACCCATTCACCTAAAAGTTTTTTACGAACAAATAGCAGATACAAATCTGGCACTAGAAAGACGAAGACACCCTATTAGGAAATTTATTGTAGCTCAGTCTAAATGGAGTAAGTGCATTATATACTTTAAAGGAAAGTTTTGGGCTTATCCTGAATCAGATTTGGCTAAATGACTTAAGTCAACTCGTATTCAACCTCAAGTGGTAAACAATTTATTCTAAATTGGATACAATAGTGGCATTTCAACATCTTAAATTGACCTATTTTTAATTTTCTCCATCTTGGAATGAGTGTTCCTTAAATTATGAAAAAAAATTCCAAAGTTATGGTTTTGATTTCATTTATTAAAGTAACAAATGATTTTCATTGTTATAATAATATATTTGTTAAATTTTTGTGGTCGCCAGGCACCTAGGATTATATAAATATTGAAAGATTGTTTGGTAGTATTCCTTCTCATCTCATTTTTAACAGAATGCTAAAAATTGTGAAAATTGTGAAAATCGTGAAAATTGTGAAATTTCACAATTTATTTCTTAATGATTAATACGTATATGTACTGGTCGCCGTTCAGAATGAAATATAATCCACAATTTTATTTTTTGATCTTATGAAAACCACTGTTAGAAAAGTCTTATTCCCATTTCGAAATTTTATATTTTACAAGGCTTTTACATGTATGTGAATATTATGTACTGTATCATAAAATCAAAGAAAAAAAAAGTTTGGATTCCTTGGTAGTTAGGCTGTTAAATATTTAGAATTTTATTATTTTCCTTCTAAGGTCGCTTCAATTATTTATATATGTTATGTACGTAATACTTAAGTGTTCAAATCACAATAAGGAAAGAAAAAAAAAGTCTAAGATCATATATATAATTATGTATAGTATAATTTGGCCTTTTGGATAAATGCGATCTTTTTCTCTCTAAAACAAAGAAACCTCAAAATAATTAACACGAAGGAAAAATTGGATGTCTTTATTTTAATTATGGTTACATGGTACATGGTAATACGATTTTGTTGTCATGGATGTCCTAATTTTTTTAATATTTTCTCTTGTATTTTTATGTTGGTATTCACATGATGTTGATAAAATGACAGGATACGCTAAATATTGAAGAAAATAGTCGCTATTGATTGAACTGTGAATATTTTTTTAGTCCCATTTGGAGTTTGACATTGTAGGAATCTGAGTGGGTTATACATATTGAAGGAGGTGTTCATTATTTAACTGAACAATTCCTGAATTACAGTGGATCTATAATTCTCAGCGCAGTATCAGTGGTAATTCATCTTCAAAGATTAAATCTATTTGCAATCCATGTATTTTATCAAGGAATTTAAACACATTATTATATATGAAAATTTAACATGACATTAAATTTATAAATTTTAATTAGTAGTTCAGTAAATTAGTTTGTATGTCAAGTTGATCAATTAGTTTAACAATTTGTTAATAGTTGTTTGGTACTTCAGAAACATTGACACTGCATTAGCTGAATTGTAGTTTTGGACTGTAGCAGACTCTTTGATTGGTTGTTAGAGAGGACCAAAGTTAGCGTCACTTAGGTTCATGGACACTGGAACTTAATAGGCAACTGCAAGGCTGAGAACTTGCCCGATCTGTCACCCTTCATTCGTCACAGGATATCCTATATCAGCCCGCAGTCTTCCTTTCTACGTGCAAGCTCCGGGTTTGTTAAATCATTACTAACGGTGTGAACCAAAGATGTTCAGTGATGGCACGTGGCTTACTTCGTAGCAAATTTTATTTTCTTGTAATTTTAGAATGACTAATAAGCTTCTGAGTATAGACCAGGGGTGGGCAACCTCTGGTACGCGTGCCAAAACTTGTCTCTGGCACGCCGCAAGAGCACAGGTTACCCTTAGCACAGATGCAAGCACATGCTACCCTAAGTACAGACAAAAAACTACTTTCCTTGGGGTATAACCTTTCTTGCCATGACAGTATATGTATATCCTGGTAGTGAAGAGGTCTAAGCTCTACGAAGCTAAAGATGTGCCAAGAAAAAGAAGTTGATGTTGTTGCCAGTTACCTTCTTTTTTTAAAAGGTTAAATAATTTTTTTTTCTGTTTTTTTATACTACGAGTATGTTTTACTGCACTGCGGTAATTTATTATTCTTTCATTTGAAAAGTTCTTAAGAGATACCAAAAATGTTCTAAAAAAGAAATTGTTTGCATACGGTAAATGTTTGTGTCAGAGACTGATTTTGGCACGCACTCTCAAAAAGGTTGCCCACCTCTGGTATAGACTGTTGGTAGCCAACGTCATTAAGTTTAGTACTGCATACTGGCTAATAGGGAAGCATGCCACGATGACTTGTTTGGAGGTGACATGTCAATGAGGAAGAGGAGGAATCCGTGCCACATTTTCTTTGTAAACACCCCTTCTTGTCTCAAAGAAGGAAAGAGATATTGGTCGAGTGCTTTGTTGACTACTTTGAGAATCTAACATGCACACGTATAAGGGATCTAGTCAAATTTATTGTCCTCTAGGGATAGTTCACGTAAACTAGTGATGGGGGAGAGTAGCCCTATTTTCTTTTGCGACATCACCAGAGTCCGGTTTATTGCCTCTAAACTGTGGGTTCTCTTCTATCCAATCTACTACAACCTAACCTAATACTAAAATATATTCTTTCAAAGATATTTTTTTTAAAAATTTTTTTCAATGACTAATTTGCTCAAATTTCGTATTAAACTTGTGATATAAGGAGTGTTTTTTTTTTTATTTACTTACTGAACCCTATTTTACATATTATATACATATTTCCCATTGATGAGCGTTCTTTTGGGAAAAGTCTCAGGACCTCATTTTGAAGCATGATCCCACAAGTTAATCCCACCACCACTGGTTTCTTTTTACATTAGATGCATTAACTTCTGTTTACATCTTCCGATAATGAGTTTCACTGATTTTCAGTTTCAATCAAAACTTAGATAAGTAGATTAAATATTTAGATATTATATGAGGATAAGGTAACCAACTATAAAAAGATTTCATCTATCACTGAATGGCATTTTGATACAACAGATAAATAAAACAAAATACAAGGTGACATTTCTGTTTAATTACTTGAAACATTGATGACAGTAGTTCGAGCATTGTCTGGAGAACAATATGACGGAAGTATAGCTGAATAAGCTTATTCATTACAGTGGCATGGTAATCACTTTGGCTTGATTCCTCCTAAGTATCCAATGCAAACTAAATGAAATTCCATTCTCTCTTTCAAATTGTGTAAGGTACTAATATTTTGTTTTTTTTCCTTTCCGCTTCCTTCAGAAATTCTATGTTTTATTTATAATTTTCCTTTCAATGATTCAGAATTAATAATTTTGCAATAACATTCTTTTTATGAAATATCTTGGTATATTTTATAAATGGCTAATTAACAGTTTCCCAGAATTGCATTAAATTAAATTTACCTTTACAGATTTTTACATGGTCATTTTACAAATTATTATTAGACACACAAATAAATAGTTTATAGTTTGATTATATATTATTAATTTTGTTTATAACCTTTTCATTTACCAGATTTGAGTTCACTTATCAGTTTTCATATTTGATAATGTGATAACTCCTTATTTATTAATCATATATTTTAAATATATTAAAAAAAATTTCTGAGGTAAAATGGATAAACCAACAAAAGTATCCACACAAATGAAGTTTTATTCAACGTTGAATAAAACTTCATTTGTGTGGAGACTTTTGTTGGTTTATCCATTTTACCTCAGAATGAGTAAATACCACAGAATTACGGATTGCACAACTAATGATTTAAAAAAAATTAATTTAAAAAATTAGGTTCCTTCTCATCCTGGATGTAGAAAAGATGAATTTGTTGACAACATGAATATCATTATGAATTATGAATAAGTAATTATGAATTATGAATAGCATTACACGTTCTATTAATTAATTTGAAAGTATAACTGTGACATTTGTAAGTTAAGTATGATTTTTGTCTATTACTAGGCTACCCGTGACCCGTTGGGTCATCCATCACCTTCCTTTTTAATGCAATCATGTTCAAGTTGATGTATATAAACTCTAAATGACCCTACTGGTCATGTTGAAATACTACATTACCTAAATGAACTAAAACTTTCTGTAGAGTCTCTCCTTGAAACTTATGAATAGCCATGAAAAATGCTGAGTTAGAAATTAAATGCTTGAAGAAGAAATGTTGCCCTTTTTAGGTAAAACAAAGTTCAATAATGAAATTAAAACTATTTCGCCTTGAAACCGTGATGTTTTACAAACAGTGAGTTTATCGTTATTGTTATTGCTCCTTAGTTATTAGTCTTAAAAATGACCTATAATCGCAGTTTATCAGCATTTCTCATAAACATGACAGGAGCTATTTTTTGAATTCATGCTTTTGTTTTGGAAGTGAAGTGCAAAAAGTCCCCTTGGCGTTAAGAATAGCGCCAAGAATCAAAGGAAATACGTGCAATAAAAATAAACATTGTCTTTACAACAATAAAATTCCAAAAATGGGAGTAGAATCTTTCCTAGAAAAAAACCAGTTAGGTTTATTCTATAACAGAAATAGATTTTACATCTACAGTCAGTAATTTTACCTGACTTATGTTGAGAAAATGTATTTTTCATGCTTCTTTCTTTTTATTGCCGCTATTTGTAAAGTCATATATTACTCACTGATTTCTTTAATATTTATTTGAATGATCCAGCATAAACTGAAATTAACAGGTATTTCAAGTTTCACCTACGCGCAAAATCCAAGGCTTCGCCTTTAGTTGACATATACAAAACATTATATATATCAGGTTTTGGAAGAAAATTATAAAAAAAGTTTTCTTAGTGCAGATCGTAGTATGGGTCGTGGGTTCGATTCCCACAAAATTACCTATATTCTAATATTTATTTAGATAATGCACGGTGGAAAGAAAAACAAATAAACAAGATCGGTCATCAGGGATTTATAAGTGTATAGACGCTGATTTTGTTTTCATTTTAAAATATTTGATTCACTATTTTAATTTTTCAAATTTGATGTATTATTTGCCTATAATATGAGGGCCAGGCTAGCTCAGTGGTTACGTGCTCACCTCTGAACTGATAGGACCGGGGTTCAATCCTCACCTAGCCCTCGATTTATTCACGCGGGAGGTGAATAAATCTGAGTACGTCGTCCGTCGGAGAAGGACGTTAAACCGTCGGTCCCAAGCCTGTACGATGTCAGGTACTCGTTAAAGATCCCTACTCTAAATACATTTGAGTTAGGCAAAATTTAGGACTCCCACTGTAGAATCAATCTTCATTGTGTGGTATCACAAAGGGCCAATGCTTGGCCTACGTGTGTTCCCTTGTGGGACTGTCACTGCAACCTAACCTAACCTAACCTTGTCTATATTATGTGGTATAAAAAGAAGTGCACTTGAAAAATTTTCCTGCTATAATTGTAAGATAATAGTGAATACTGTGAGGATAAAAGAGGAAATGGACGAAGAAAAACCAAACTAGGCTTGAGGCTGAACAGTTATACTTTCTGATTTTGGAGTTGAAAGAAAAATTTTGGAATTAGACATGCTAGTACTGTGATCATGAAAAGAATCCGCTGTTTTGTGTTTAATTTTAGATAAACAATAAAAAATTTAAAACTATATATAAATTGTTAACAATTTAAGTAATTCATGTTTGTCCTTTGTAAACATCACAGAGATGAGTGTAAATTCACTTAAGAATGACTGATTACCTTCTTATCTTGTGTACGGCTATTTTTGTAGTCGGACCTGTTTGATCTCTTTTTTCATGAGCTACTGCTCTTAAATATTGCTCTTTTATATATATTTTTCATTTACTACAATATATTATTTTACATAGAAAGATATCATTCATTTACTACAATATGTTATTTACCATATATGTATGAACACTTATTACTACAAAAACCATTTCAGAGCAATTAAACATAAACCTGACTATTCTAAAAAAAAAAAAAAAACATATTTGTTGGTTTAAACTTTTGACTCTATATGAATCTATGAATGAATTATCTATGAATGAATAATATATTTTTGATTTGAGATGTTCGTTGCTCTTGATATTACATCAAGGACAGTCCATTCCATTATTGTCGTGAGAAAATAATGTTCATTGACTACTGCAAGATCTACTTCATGATAACTAAAACAAATGATAAGTATTAGAGCTATCATAACCAAATATAGAACTATTTTACTTTATTTATGCTAAACAATTTAATAAGAAATTAATTTATATTATGAAACACCGGTGTGTTTTTTATCTTGATCTGGGAGTGTCTGGACCTGTTTTGAACTCTGTACATCTTCAAACGGAATTGAAAAGCAAAGATTTCTGAATAAGACGTACAACTTGCAAATCCGATCCATAAACTGATAGATCAACAAGATATACTTATAGCCAGTTTCCGAATTGTAATTTTTAATCAAACCATTATTTCTCTTTATAATATAAATATTGTTTTTTTATTACTACTTAATTATTGATAAAACAATTTTTACTAGAAGTGAAATAAAATAAAAATATTAAAAAACATTAAAAGAGAAAAAAGTGAACTAAAAGTGAAAAAAATTTGTTAATATAGCAAAAATATTAAAAATTATCAATAACATTATTATAATAAAAATTGTTATAATATTCTTTGAAAATACAAGAAGTAATAAAATTTAAAAAAAAATAAAAGTAAATCAAATTAAGGTCATACTTGAAATTTAAAGAACATCTAGTTCTTAGAAAAGATTTGTTTACTAACTCACTAGAGATGTACACTAAATTTACTTCATATATTTATAAATTAAACTTTAAAGATAAAATATTTCAAAAAATAAAATATTTTAAAACTTTGATTTTGAGTTATTAATGGAATCAGTCTGAAAGGACTGTTTTTTGATAAGTAAGTGCAGTTAGAACACCAAAGTTCTATTTCTATTGATTTCACATTCGCAATTACACTTATTCAGTATACATATTACGATAATATATGATTCCTATATTTCTGGTATATGTATAGAGAGAAATTATTCATTCATTCTTTTCCCATAATTTAACCACTTCACCAGTGCTCTGTCAGGACATTAAATCAATGCCTGCACTGGATGTAGACATAAATCAACTGGAAATAATTTATTATAAGTACATTGAACGCTGGTTTGCTTAAAAGTTATTTTATAAATTTATTAGAAGTTGTGTAAGAAATCGAGTAGTTGAGACAGCTCTCCCTTAAGAAGTGAGTGTAATTTAAGGGATTAAGACGAAATAGTTGGCCACATCTTTGATGTTGGCTGATCTACTTAACCTCTTCCTAAAGGGCTTAAGAACTTCATTAGTACTTAGCATTTGTGTTAAACTTATGTTATCTTATCATCAATAATAATAATTCGTTTACTGAATATATTTAAGAAGTATGTAAAACTCACTGCTAATGATTTCTGTGTCTTTTACTCTGGTTATGTTAAATTTTGATGTTAGTTCTGCCGATGTGTTGAGAGTTAGGATTCAAAGTTTCTGCCACAAGGAGTTCTAAAAGTCTCCCTCAGATACAAGTAAATATCAAGCCAATGTATGAACATTTGAGTTCTACCAAGTCCTGATATCCAGTATATTCACCCATATATCAGACTGTCACACGGTAGTGTGTTTTTTAACATTATTAAACCTAATGGATTTTTAGCATTATATAACTTGCACAAATAAGAAGGTTTTTTTTAGAATTACGGAAAAAAATCGTACTTCTGATAGTTTATTTATTTACCTTTGAATTACTTCTACTTGAAATATTCCACCAGCTGAAATAATCCAGTTTCATATTGCTTATTTGTAGATGTTTAAATATGATTCTTGTTATCCTTTGTTTTTAGACCTAAAATAAAACTTTGATAAAATAAAACCGAAACGTCGGCTTTGAGAATTCGATTTTAAAACTAGAAACTTGGCAGAATCTCGATTGAATAATACACCTATGTATATATTTCAAAAACTATAACATGCGATCCAAGTTTATATATAGTTTTCATAATGTCAAATAAGAAATAACATTTCATCTAATTGTTCATATTTCAAAATTAATTAAAATATGAATATTCATGCCAGTTGAAGTCATTAGTTTCATTCAAGAACTGATTGAAGATAAATCTAATATCAGAGAATACTTTTAACATTAAATGAAATAGCTAGAATTTAGTGGTTTGTCATATGAATATCAGGTATTTTGTCTTAACTTGGCATTGTTTAAGGTTCTCCACTGATAACGTAGCTGTTGGGATAAGAATGATTGATTATTCATGAGGCCCAGCACAATCTGTTAAAAACACCAAAGTTTTTTTGTTTTAACTCACATTCATTATTCTTAGTTACCCAGAAAAACAAACCAAAACAGACTTTTTTTTACGGAAAATTTAGGAGCAATTCCTGTACTTATCCCCTCCATCCTACGTCCAAAGGCTGTCTCTTCACCTAGCAGTTTTTATCTTAGTGACAACGGGTGTTGAAATATAGAAGTTATTTGAGTCAGTGTTTTTGTATGTTTTTTATATGAAATTTGATTTATTTATTTTCTTATTTTCAAAGAATATTTTAGTATCAGTTGGACTCTGACAAAGACCACTTGTTTTGGCTGAAAGATCTGAGTAATTTTTCTGATTTTCTTACTTTAGTTTAGATCTTGATATAGAAGTATATTTATTGAGAAATAGTTCACTCTATTTCTCTTATTTTAATAAGCGTATTTGCTTATTGAAGAATTTCCGAATTTTCGGCAGTCCTTCCTCATTTCTTCGTCAAAGCTGTGTAATACACTATCTATGTAGTGATTGGCATATTTTAAGTAATACTTCACTCATCCTTAGGACAAAACGGGTTAGTACGTAGGGGATTCTTGATATTTATATTTAAAAGATGGTATGATGGTGGTAGAAGTTTTGTTTGGTTTTGTGTGTCAGGTAGGCGTTTGAGAGATTAGGACTGGGTGGTTGGCCTCTTCATGTACCTGGCTTATCTGGGTATATACTCGTATATATACTCATCTATTTATACATATGTATGAAATATATATATACCTTTATATTTATTATTTTTTTATTTGTTGTTATTTTGTTATATCATATTACATTTATTTAAAAAAATCATTTTTTTTTATATATTTCGTTTATTTTTTGTTTTCTATTCCTTTATTCTTCTTTATTTTTTTCCTTGATCACGACTTTTTAGTTCTTTTTTTATTTGTATCCTTCGTGACAGCACTGTCGTCCCTCCGTCAATTCACTTCTTCTCTTGAGGACGACCGACATAACGGTCAAATTATTGAAATTTAAATCTTTATTATGTTTCTTTCTATGCATCACAGTTTATTTTAAATGTATATATATATTTAAAATTACACAGAAAGAAATACATAGAAATAACTGACACAATTCATCTGGAGTATTCAACATCTGAAGCAAAAACTGTGTCCAAGAATATTAAACTTTTGTACAGCGAAATTGTATTTGGTCACATTGAATGCATACTGAACAGTTCAGCAGAGGAAGCTACTGCAATGCACCCAGAAGAGAGGAAATTAACGAAATCGAAAGACTTTGTAATAAGAATGATGTTCTGAAACTGCATTAACCAAAAACACACCATCAGAGATCTCATGAGAACAAAATAATTGAAACTGCACATGATATCCTGAGTAGAACCTATATTACTAAAGAAAGCCTTAAGTTAGTCTAAGTCATTAAATTATTAATGTTTTTTTTTAACTTGTTTATATATAGATGATTATTTTGGAAGTTTGAATTATCGTCTAAAATATAAGTATTACTGCCTCGAAAATCTCATTTAATTAATAATAGCTTATTTGGTTTGTATCCTCTCAGTAAACCAATAACCACCCTAATCAGACCCCCAACCTTATGATGGTGATCAAGTATTTTCAGCCATGAGCCCTATTAATGTTATGGTTCTCGCTTGTTTTATTCTTTTATTTCTCCGTGGTAATTTGCTTACTTTTTCTGACAAAAAGCATAAAATTCGGTTATTTCTTCATTCCTCTCCCCTCGTTATTCACATTTGTCATCTATTTTTATAATTGTCACAAAAATATTGCTTATTTAATAAAAACGATGCTATTCTGCCATTGCTTATTTCGTAAAGTCAACATTAATGTAATTTTTAATTTATACTTTCTTTTATATACAATATTGTTTGTACTGATGTGGACTGATTATTGATTTTTTCCGAATAATGCTCGGAATTTTAATTTAATTCCGAGCTCCGAAATTTAGAATGCTCCGAATTGGCTCAATATAATGAAATCAAATATCACTGCTGGACATTTCATAGTAGAGTCAAAGAACCATAGTAAGATTACACATTTATCTCAGAGCAATACTGACACTAATTTCACACACTCAAGCAGTTTCATGTCCCTTAACGAACACCTCGCTCTAATTTACTTCAGTTGTGCTCCATTTATCAACCATTTGATTACACCACTATTCCTGTTCAATTACCTCTCTTCTTCTCAGGTATACACGGTATACTACATCAGTAGTCCCTTTCAACAGATTAAAACTACACTTCTTATTTATTTTGCTTGGCAAAAATTCCTACCCCTTTCTTCTTTTTGCCTGGGCTAAAAAGTTTGTTAAGAAAATTGCTGAATAAATGTTCTTCTACACTATAATGGCTACACTATTATTACTATTATTACACTATTATAATGGCTATTCTAGACTATAATTCAGTATTTGCTATACTGAAAAATACAATATAATTATTTTATTATTTTGAACTATTTATTAGCTATTAGTAACATTAACTAAAGGAGGCATGTAGAGGAAGGCTAAAACCTGTCAAACAACACCTTGTGTGGTTGTGTAGTTTTTTCTGATTTCCTATTCATTAAAAAAAAAAAGATTATTGTGTAGGTATAAGTAGCCACCTAATAACAGCACCATGTACTGCAGTAATTGTGGAATTACAATATATTCTTGCAATATGAATAAATAGAGATATTTATCTATGGGTCACATCCTGTTGAGGTAGTGACGGGGGCTTCGGGAAGCACTTTTTTTAAAAACAAAGTCTTCCTGTTAAATAAATATTACTTCGCAATTCTATAGATAAATACATTTATATAAAGTAATGCACTTTATGGAAGTTTTAAAATTGTACAGTGGGCATATCTATCATTTATGTTCCAAGAAAAACAGTAAGGTTAAGTTGTGGTGGCAGTTCCACAAGGAACACATAGGCCGAACACTGGTCCTTTGCGATACCATACAATAAACATTCTGCTATATTCGGAGATGATTCGGAGAAATTTTTCCTAAGTCAAGTGGGCTTAGATTAGGGATCTTTAACAAGAATCTGACATCGTACAGGCTCGGGATAGTACCCGACGGCTTAACGTCTTCACCTCCCGGTGAATAAATCGAGAGCTAGAGTGGATATTGAACACAGTTTCTACCAGTTCAGAGGCGAGCAAGTTGCCACTGAGCTAATCTGGCTCCTTATATAGTAGAATACTGTAGTTGTTGTTTCGCTTATTGTTAACCATGATTCTAATAGTATACAATCAGTTTCCAAACCATTTGTTCTCGTGTACGCACTCAATAATCTGCTAATGCTCCTTAGATGTAGTAGCTTTCTTATTTCAATTAGAAACAGCTGTGTTCTATTCTTGTACTTTTTTTTTAATTGCAGTATCAGTAAAACCCTAAGTAGTGATCTCCAAGAAAATATGGCAGTGTTGATATTAATGGGTTGAATCTAAGAACAAAATTTTGAATTTTTCTTTAAATTTATTATAATATCAAATCAATGAAAAAAGTTTTTCACTAAATTTAAGGGAATGTTTTCCAAAGCAAATCTGTCTTCAGGTTTTGTCTGCCGGAAAATTATCCTATTTTTCTAATTTAATTTAGTTGTAAGATAATTCCTGAGGATCAGCAGCAATACGTCACGGTCTTGTGTCTATGCGATGAATGGCGCCGTTATACCCTTCCCTGCTAGTCGGAGCAGCAGGAAATTTGATTTGTATTTCTAATTAAAGAATTAGGAGTGCATTCACGCCACAGGTGGCATTGACGTCACTCTAGAGGATGATAACAGAACTGATAAAATAATTTTATCTTACTGAGTGCACTTTTATTTGCAAAAATATTTACAAAAGATGATAAAGTACCTTTTACTTTGTGTTGTTTTATTTACATTCAATATATCTTAAGAGTAATACAATATTAATATATGTTATACAGATTTTATTTATATAATATTTGTTTTCGGTTAACGGAATAAGTCAAGGATTTAACAATGAGAAAAACCTTCTAGGATGCCTAGAACACACATCTAGGATAACTTTTGGTGGGTTCTAACGGCCAACTTTCATTACGAGGGCACACTAGCTATTGCACTATACCTGGGATCACATAACTAATATAAGAGTGTTTAGTAGTAGATAAATTACATATAATGGTACATAGTACAAAGGGTTTTCTTATCATGTCGTGAGATAAAACCACTCTTTATTTTAATGACAGGTCTACTTAAGAAAAAAACCTGGAGTGATCTACATTCAAATTCATTCTAAGAAAACTCAATATCAGAAATATTAAACAATTAATATAATTATTTTAAGATTCCTTTTACATTGTGTCACTTATGATGAAATTGACATGTTTGTTTAGAAAACTGGCAAGCGCCTGAAAATCATGTTGCTTTTGAATTACTGTAATTCAATGTTGATGCGATCAGATAATATTATCAATAACCAATACCTGTTAATATCAAGTACATTGAGAATGAATTACTCATTGTAATGTAATATAACATAGTTGTAATAAATTGTAGTTTAGAAACAAGTATCTGTAACAAATAAGTAATATTAACAACACCAATTAAAATAGGTGACTTTGAAATAGAATACGAAGGGTGCGTGTTTGTAATTTGATGACTTATCAATTAGATTCAATAAAATTGAATTTGAATGAATGTACAAAAAAATGAAAAATTACTTATCAATTAGATTAAAAAAATTGAATTTGAATCAAATCACCAAAAAATGAAAAATTACTTATCAATTAGATACAATAAAATTAAATTTGAATGAATGTACAAAAAAATGAAAAATTACTTATCAATTAGATTCAATAAAATTGAATTGGAATGAGTGTACAAAAAAATGAAAAATTACATAATTGGTAAAACTAAATTATTTTTGATGTGCCTGGTTCAGTGAAATCAAATTGGAGATGCTGGTTTGAATATTTTATGGTAATATAAACAAAAGAATTCACAAGCTTCTTTTAAGAGTATACTCGTATGTTCTGAAGATCTTTGAGCAATTGATGATGAACTACTACAATTATGGTATTCGTATTAAAATTATTATGATACTTGTATTTTACTGCTTATTTATAATAAACTATTATATGATTTTATATTTTTAACGCAATTTTTATTGATTAATTATTTAATTTTTTAATTAGGCATCTTCAAATATCGATTATCTTTACTGATTATTGATAATTTTCAACATTTTTAAAGAAATGTCCTTCTTAATAAATACTTATGTCGACGTCTGAGCTTTTAATAGAAAAATAAAAAAAAATATATAATATAAAGGTTATAGTGAACTAAACTGACATGGTTTAATACTTACTGTAATTAGGGCAATCATGAAAAAAAATCGTCAGTTGAGCTATTTGTGTAGACTGTCTAGTCGAAGGTTTTGTCCGCTTAAGATTGTTGTTCCTTTAAATAATATAAATTTCATTTTCTTAGTCAAAAAATTCTTACTTTTGCCTATGAAAAATGTTTTAAAATAAAGCCGAAACGTTGGAAACGAGAGTTTGATTTTTGAACCTAGAAAATTGACCGAATCTTAATTAGATAACACACCTACTATATATATATATATATATATATATATATATATATATAATTATGCAGTTGGGGTTTTGACTCTGACGAAGACCGCTTGTTACGGTTGAAAGATCTTAGTCTTGTTTTCCCATTTCATATTGTGGTTTGATCATTGATTGTTATTTCACCGTGTTTATGTGAAATCTTTATATATATATATATATATATATATAATATAAACTAAATTCACAGAGACAAAGCTCATAAGAAAGAAATTACAAAAACTCTATTGTATTTTGACTGTGTCGTCTTCAGGTAGAAGGTTTGAGTTTCTCCGAAGACAGTCAAAGACTCCGCTTATATATACATGTTTGTTTTAACGATAGAAAATCGATCAGAAAGGGACAACTAAAATAAAGTATAGACAATAAAACATAGATAAATTAAAAGCACTCCCTTCTTACAGTCTCTAATTTTCTTGTTGGTCTCCAACAACCTTTCTAGCAGTGTGCTTGGTTAATTCTCTTATCTCTCTTGTTGATGGTTCAAACCGAAAATTAGGTACTATAAGTGTGTACCTAATTAATGTTTTTAATTTATCTCTTTAACAAAGGAATAAGTAAAAATCAGGTTTGAAGGAAGCATTTATAACTTCACTAGTATAAATATAAATGCCTTAAGTGTATTTATTTCATTATTTGGCTCAATATAAATGCATTGTTGAGAAGTCAAGAAATACGTCATTTAAATTCAATGCATTTTTAAAGAAGTCATTATTCACGAACATTAAATCGATCTTGAATTCAATTCAAGAACTCCAAGTGTTCAGAGAAATGGAGTTGAGTTAACTTCATTTTAAAGATTCCTATGCAAATGTCAGTTGTTCGAATGAATAAAATTTCAGTAAAAGCAACTTCAATTTTTTTGATATCTAACAGTTTTTACATAGCGTTGTTTTTGAAAATTGTCAAAAATAAAAAATATAACATTTTACAATATACAAATTAAAAAATAGAACCTTTCTTTTTTAAATTTCATTTTTTTTTTTTAAATATATAAATCATTTTCTTCAAATATTTTCAATTTTTTCTAAAATAAAAGTTCAAATATGTGAGATTTTTAGGACCTTCTTGATGGTATAAAAAAGTTATTCAACTAATTTGCATCATAGTGGGGAATTTTAAAATTTATGCTGTAACACAAAAAAAGTTTAAATCATTAGTTGTGCTATCCGTAATTGTGTGGTATTTATTCATTCTGAGGTAAAATGGATAAACAAACAAAAGTCTCCACACAAATGAAGTTTTATTCAACAGCAACTTGTTTCGAATACTTTGTCTTCCTGATGATGAACACAAAGTGTTCGAAACAAATTGCTGTTGAATAAAACTTCATTTGTGTGGAGACTTGTTTGTTTATCCATTTTACCTCAGAATGAAAAAAAGTTTAATATGTAAACTAACTATGCGTTTAGAACACTTTAAGGTTTCGTTCTTCTTCAGGTTTGCATATGTAAACCTGAAGTGTTCGAAACGCGTAGTTTGTTTTCATATTAAACTTTTTTTTGTGTGGAGACATAATTTTTGAAATTCCCCTATATGAGTAAATACCACACTATACCTGAGTGCAAAAGTAATAAAATTTACATCATAATACCTGTCTTTGTGTCCCACTCTCCACCCAATAAATTTCCATATTTCTCTTTAGAAACTGGTGACGTACTATGCAATTAAGAATTTTCTGAATGCATAATTATTTTATTTGTTCTTAAGTGATACCAGGTCACTATATAAGTGCTGCCTTTACTTGGTAGTAAAATAAAAATATATTTTATTTTATTAGTCACAATCCAGTTTTTAGTTGGTTTTTGTAGTATCATTTACCGTCAGAATTAATTTAAGACAAAGTTAATATTATTTGCATTACAGTCGAATTTTCACAACTCATTATAATGAGTTCTAATAAAACAGCGTCAGCTAAGACATTAATTCCATTACACTGACGCGAATAAAACATTTCAAATCTCCCAAGATCGTAGAACTCCGGTAAGGTAAGAAAATGTTTTTCTACCAATTTGTGTAAAATTTATCCTAACCCTCCCAGTAAACAAGGAAAGTTATTTCATTAGCCTTTCAGCCAGAAATGTCTCAAGAGGCCTTTTCAACACCACCTCTCTTTTTAGTATTATATTTGATATAATGATATTTTCCTAGCTCATTTCCATAAAATGTTTCTCCCTTTTTGTTGACAGAGAAAAGTGTTTCTTTTATGAGACAATACTTCGGCATGAAAAATTTACCTTGTATTTAAATTCAACAGGTCCACCCTAATTTAAAAAAAAAAGTCAAGTAGGCGTACGCCATCGCATCATTTTTCTTTTTTATCCTGTTGAATAGTACTGAGATATAATATCAATTAAAAATATGTTTCTTCCTGATATTTATTTATCATAAAACTCTGTATCTTATTCTGTTATTGAAATAAGAAACATATTTACTTCATAGAATATCAGAATAAAATATCGATTCAATAAAACGAACCCTGTATTCTACATTTTTCTCTCTATGAAATCACTCATGCTGTCATCTCTCATCTCTTTTCTCCTCTCTCTCTCTCTCTCCTCTCTCTCTCTCTCTATATATATATATATATATATATATATATATATATATATATTCAGACAGAAAAGTAATGAATTGAATTAATTTTTTTTTCGTCATCAGAAACCTGATATATAGAGGTTTCTTCTTTTTCTTTTCTCCTCTCCAGACAACGGCAAGGCAGCAGAAATGATTGAAAATCGTGAGTGTTAGTCCACTTTTCCGCGATTTTTGTGTTATCTGCTTGGAACTTTTATTATATATATATATATGATTGCTTATACGCGACTGAATATTGTCGGTTGATGATCTTCTTCTCCAACTTTTCAAGCTTGTGAAAAAGTTGGAGAAGAAGATCATCAACCGACCATATTCAGTCGTGTATCCAATCATGTGTAAAAGATGGACTTCTACCAAAGTACACTTATATATATATATATATAACACCACTTAAAATAAACAGTGACACATAGACTGAAACATAACAAAAGACTCACTTATCAATATTTCGACCTTATTGGCGGTTGTCCTCAGGAGAATAAGTGAATTGATGGGGGGACGACCGCCATTAAGGTCGAAATATTGAAATTAAACTCTTATTGCCAACGTTTCGGTCTTTATTTAAAACCTTTTAAATAAAGTTGGCAATGAGAGTTTAATTCTAATGTAGTGCAATCTGTTATCATGTGGTATTTACTCATTGTAGGGTAAAAATCTAATGAAATGGTCTCCACATATAAAACTTTTAATGATATAAACAACGCGTTTCGAACACGTAGTGTTCTTCTTCAGGCATTAACTAAAAAATACAATGACACCAGAGAGTTATCTATAGTACAAAGGAAATAAGTACAAAAATTAATATAAAATAAAATAAGGCAGAAAGTACGAACCTAAGGGTGAGTGCCTCTGAATAAGACTGACTGGATATGGAATGGACATGGGTGGGGGTATAGGGTACATCTGTTTCTTATTAGAGCAGGTACATATTTCGCTTAAAGTTAGGCTGAGCCTTTACATTTTCTTTTAGACTAAGTGTAGGAAACATATTGAAAAAATAACACACAGAGCTATAACGAAATATAAACCAAATATATGTATAAGGAGAAAGTAGAACTTTTTTTTTATTATTATTATTATTATTATTATTTTTATATAAATAAATTAAGAAACGTTGTACATTTGGGGATTTGCTCATTGAGGCAAGTAGAACTAGTGCGCGATAATTCTTCTACTTGCCTCAATGAGCAAATCCCCAAATGTACAACGTTTCTTAATTTATTTATATAAAAATAATAATAATAATAATAATAATAATAAAGTTCTACTTTCTCCTTATACATATATTTGGTTTATATTTCGTTATAGCTCTGTGTGATATTTTTTCAATATGTTTCCTACACTTAGTCTAAAAGAAAATGTAAAGGCTCAGCCTAACTTTAAGCGAAATATGTACCTGCTCTAATAAGAAACAGATGTACCCTATACCCCCACCCATGTCCATTCCATTTCCAGTCAGTCTTATTCAGAGGCACTCACCCTTAGGTTCGTACTTTCTGCCTTATTTTATTTTATATTAATTTTTGTACTTATTTCCTTTGTACTATAGATAACTCTCTGGTGTCATTGTATTTTTTAGTTAATGCCTGAAGAAGAACACTACGTGTTCGAAACGCGTTGTTTATATCATTAAAAGTTTTATATGTGGAGACCATTTCATTAGATTTTTACCCTACAATGAATGAGAGTTTAATTTGAACCTGAAGAACTGACAGAGTCCCGATAAACTGTAGTTTTGTTTCTATTCCACGGTCGATACTTTTATCAATATTTATACAATTTGAGATAATAAATATGGGTTTCTATGAGGATATATATATATATATATATATATATATAAATAAAAGTGAAAGTTGGTAGCAATCCTTCTTGCAACCGTCTCCAGCCGTCTCTGTACCAGTGCGCTTGGTTTCCCTCTCTTATCTCTCCTGAAGACGGTTTAACCGAAAATTAGAGACTGTAAGTGTGTGTTTTTAATTTCTCATATATATATATATATTGTTACAAATTAGACCATATATATATATATATATATATAAATAAAAGTGAAGGTTGGTAGCAATCCTTCTTGCAACCGTCTCCAGCCGTCTCTGTACCAGTGCGCTTGGTTTCCCTCTCTTATCTCTCCTGAAGACGGTTTAACCGAAAATTAGAGACTGTAAGTTTGTGTTTTTAATTTCTCATATATATATATATATATATATTGTTACAAATTAGACCATATTTAGCTGAAACTTGCTTTTTCATATTTCGGGAATAACGATCTTGTTACTGTATCCACAGAATATAATCCACAGTAACAAGATCGTTATTCCGAAAACTGGAAAAAGTTATGAAAAAGCAAGTTTCAACTAAATATGGTCTAATTTTTAACAATGTATGCATACAGGAAGAACTACTACCAAAATTTACAAATATATATATATATATATAACTTTAAATTACACAAAGCACGACACAGAAAAGACAATACAAAGAAAACTTACAGAATTCAATATTTCGAACTGTTGTTCGTCATCAGGAGAGTAGACTTGAAGAGAGGACGAAGTGAGAGAGATCTCCTCACGTCGAAGAACGGAGCGCGAACCGTTATATATATATATAACCAATTAAATTACTTTAGATTCTTCGAACTGATAAACTATAATATATATATATATATGTTCAGGTAACTCACCACAAATGATTTACTTGTATTCACTAGCTCACTGACGACGTGATAAAGGAAAGGCCTCAGAGCGATTATCTTCAATCATTTGTGGTGAGTTACCGGAATATTTATATCACATGTTATTGTGACAATTTTGTAAACATATATATGCATATGTGTATATATATATATATATATATTAAAATAAAAATGGAGCTGTCCGTAAGTTAATAAATAAATTAGAGAAAAAACGTAAAATTCGAATAAAATTTATGTATAAATAAAACTTTATTTTTTCCAGAAGATTAAAAAGTTTTATTCGATAAATTTACCTGGGTTGGTAGATTCTTTCCAAGAATTCTGTATTTCTCAGTTTGATATTCGTATATATGTGTTGAATAAAAAAGTCAGGATTGTTACAAGTGTAAAATTTGATTTATATTTATGTTGAATTTTTAATGATGCTGTTACTGAAAGTTGAAATGTCAACAGAGGGGTGATTCCCCTGCTCGTTTCCGCTAGGCTAAAATCCGTCATTACCTGGGGCTCCCCTAATCAGCTTCGTGTAGCCCTAGTCGTTGCATGAATATGGAACACCGTTCCGTTTGCCCTGACTGATGATAGCTGGTGTGGATTTGACACATTTCATCGTCGTCAAGCTCGTAATTTCCCTTTCAACTCAAAATCATCGCATGTTTTCTGCAGTAATTAAGACGATATCGTCCTTACACAAACAGTTGTATTTTTATAAATGGTATATCTGTTTGCATTTTATATATTATATATAAAAAATATGAATTATATATTTCACGTTTTTTTTATTTCCTTTTTCTTCAGTAAGAAAATGTTCAATCTTTTTATCTGCGTTTATTAATATTATTATTTTATTATTATTCTATTTCATTATTATTTTAGTATTGCTTAATTTTGTAAAAGTTGCATAAACCATGTGTCAATTCAGCAAGGAGTAGCATGTGTTTCATTAATTCAATTATCAAACTAAAATTGAGGGGTGTCCCTTCTCAACAGTTGATTACTTTCCACTGGTTTAATTCAAAAGAGTTTTCAATCAGTCCTGTATTGTAATGATTAGAAATTGATTGCATTTTTGTCGTAAGGTAGAATCTTTCTTGTGATCATTTTTGCAACTTTGTCAAACATCTTAGTTTAATATTTCACCTTTTCGATACAGTAACATCATCGAAGCTAGATATAATATTCCTGTAATATTTTATTCTTATATAAAAATAATGTATTCAGAAGATTTCATTTGAATATGCATGTTTATAAAATTAATATTTACATTAGACATAAATAAATAAAATTAATGACTATCTTGTGACGATATATAATGCATAAAGACGACCGGTGAGCTTATGTCCTTGGTCAGTGGTTATAAAACATGTGCACTAGTTTTCAAGATATTCTCCAAAGAAGTACTTATTTATCGTGTAGAAGCGGCCACACTCTCTAACGTTTGCTTAACAAGCAACCTCCAGAAAATCTACTTCTGACAATTTGATTACTGTAAATAGAAAGAAAATGACTGTAAAAAGAAAAGACTACTCTTGCTCCATTATCTATACCAAAATAGTTGTGCTTGTCCCAATGAGATGAAAACATGTTAAGGTCAATGTGAATGATACTCCAGATCACACAAGTATCCTCCTGAATATTCTTATAGAAGTAGAAAGCCATTAGTTATAAGGCATAGTCTTCAATATGAGAACAGAGTAATGCTCTTGCCAATCCTTATGGTGAGATTCATGAGGTCTTCAAACAAAAAAAAAACACTTCTGAAATTGCAAGATTATTTTAATCTGTTTTGAGAACCCATAACTTAAATTTCATTATTTAAATGTAAAATAAACCATTGTTCACTTTAAACTCAGAATTTTCCTACTAATTTCTTTTTTTTAATTTGTTTATTACTCTTCTAAAAACTTCATACCAAAAACTGTATAATGACATGGATTTCACGTATTTTTTCTTTCATTATAGATTAGGACTTGGTTTTATGTTTTATGAAACTAAGTCATTCTATAAATTGCTATTTGATTTAAGAATTGATATATCCTTTCCTAAAAAATTTCTGGAAAATCCCTGGATTCACACTAAAACTAGAATATTACATGATGGTATAACTGATAGTGAATTGCTTGAGTTGTCAAGGTGTTCTAAAGCAAGGACTGGTTTGTTGCAGGAGGATGGTGGTGACGTGGCTAGTTGTGGGCCTGGTGATCGTCTTAGGCGCTGGCTCAGAGCCCACCAGACTTCTCTGCCCTCTACACTGCAGATGTACCTACAGTGGTTACTCCCAAGGTGTTGCCAGATGCTCTCGTCTTCAACCTGATCTTCAAAACTTCTCTCACGATCTCCGTCAAGTCATCCTCCAGGACTCCCCACTTCCTCTAAACCTTACTTCAGACTTCTTCCTTAAACTTGGCCTCAAAGATGTTCTAACTATTAAAATAATTAATAGTACTATATCAAACCTGGATGTTAATGCTTTTCGTGGTTTAAGAGTTTTGACTCATGTTGACCTAATAGATAACAAACTAATACTGATTAATCCTGACACCTTTAAAACAAATAGGGATTTACAAAAGCTTCGCTTCAGTGGCAACCCACTGCAGTTGACTCAGTCCTTGGCAAGTAAGTATGTGTTGAAATCAGACTCTGTTACAGAGCTTGATATTTCCCACTGTCAGCTTACTCAGCTTTCAGAGCACGCATTCTCCCAACTAAACAACCTTGACGTCCTTATTCTAAGTCACAACAACCTCCATCAAATAAACCCAGAAGTGTTTTCAAGTCTTGATGAACTCGAGGAGATTGATTTGTCATACAACAATTTGTCTAATATAACTTCTGACACATTTAAGTATCCTGAAGAATTAATCAGTCTTAGCTTACGTGGAAATCCTTTAAAAACTTTTGACCTTCCAAATCTACCAGAATTAGAAGAACTTGATTTAAGCTATTGTTCTTTTAGAAGTATTGCTGCGGAAACTTTCGAAGGGGTTATAGATGTTTCCAATTTGAACTTAAGTCATAATGCTATTGAAATCATTGATTCGGATGCTTTCACATCGTTACCTAAGCTTAGGTATTTAGACCTTTCACATAATAAACTAAAGGCATCCTCATTGTCTGTGGATCTTCTTGAGAATAATGAAAATTTAGAAACAATTTCATTTGCTAGAAACAGAGGTTTGAAATCTGCTCCTAGTTTTATTGGAGAATTTAGTTTACTATATATGTACGACCTTAGTGACTGCGGATTAGAAGAAATCAACTCAAAAGCTTTTCATGGCATGCACTTAATATCTTCTCTTAATATCAGCAATAATAATATTATAAAAATAGAACCAAAAACTTTCTCTGACTTACCAAGATTAAATGTATTAGATTTGTCCAACAACTTGATTCATTCACTTCACCCAAATGTTTTTGCCTCTAATAGAGAATTGAGATTTCTTTACCTCAGTGGTAATGAATTGCATCATTTGTCAGCTGCTATGTTTCGGCCATTGCCAAAACTTTACGTTTTAGATGTGAGCTACAATTCACTTCGTTACTTATGGAACAAATCTGAATCCGATATTATGAAAACTAACCATATCCTTGGTGAACTCACTCACTTTAATTTAAGAGGAAACAGATTCAGGCACTTGTATTCTCATAGCTTTATCAGTATGCAAGGCTTAACGTTTTTGGACATTTATGAGAATCCTTTTGAGTGCAGTGCAAACTTAGTGAAGACAATAGAATGGCTTGCTACTCAAAGAATAAGTCCTAGTGTTGGAAAATCAAATCATCCAATCAGTATAAATGAAGGAAGCAATATTGAAAATAACAGAAAATGGGTTACTTTAATGCACTCTTTCTGCCCCGAAACTATTGATTTGACCACAAGTAGAACATTTGGTGAAACAACAAAGACTTTTGGAAATATATACACTTATTTTGCTGAAAGGCATCCAGAAGAAAGATTTTCTTCTGTTGTCTATAACAGTTTTCTGCCCACCTCAACTCCAGCAGCTGTTGTTTATGAAAAAGATGGCGTTAGAGAATACGAATATGAAGCTGTTGCTGAATCAGAACATGGAGATTCTTTACTTACTATAATCACTGTTTTCCTTTTCCTCGTCATGTTCGCCTCTCTCAACATAGTACTTCTCATCTACTTGAAATCACGAAGCTCCTATACTCTTGTAGGCTACAAAACAGTTCTCCCCACTCCTTCATTCCCACATAAATTTCCACTAAGAAAGGGACATCGCAATGAATACCAGAAATTATACAAAGAATGTACTGAACCAAATCCCGAGCATAATTCAAAAAGAGTTAGCATCATTTCAATTTTCGGTCAGTCCAAGAGATCTGGTCAAGATGTTTAGGGCTGTACTTTTCTTTCATTCCTAAGTCATACTTATTAGAGGCATTCCAAATGTTACCTTGTACACTGTCCTATCTTCCCCTAGGGTGCCATTCGACCTAGTACTTAATGACTTCCCTTTCCCTTTACTTCCATATCAATCCCTCGTTACTGAACATATTCAATCACATGCTTTTAGTTGCTTCACAACCAATATTCCCATACGACTGGTGCTGCGACGTTACATGTAAATACACAAAAACAACACTATTTAGATATATTTTAACGCGATTATCAACTTATTACTTGAGTACTTATTTCTTTTTAATGTAATAATTTTTAGGTTAATTTATCTTTGACTGGTGTTAATGTGCCTTATGCAAAAGTGTTAGTTGTTCCTTAAGTAAAAGTATTTTATCAAATTGCACTGTGAAATAAGATTGATTTTTAAGAATAACATTTATTTATATTGTATTAGAGTCGGTATAGATATTACATTATATTATTGTAAGCTAACTTGGTCATGACAGTTTTATTGTCATTTGAATTTTAATGAATTCAGTATTTAAATGAATTTTGCCTGTAAAATAAAAGTAATAAATTATATTGTTATTTTTATGAAACAAATACATTACTGTGTTAACTTTATCTCCTTTATTTGATTTCAACCTGATAAGAGACATGCTATTCAAAAGTGGTGGAACGTTTGCCTCAAGACTCAACCAGCTAAATGCCTTTCTTGAGGATTTTGATGTATTTGCAAATATGAAATAACGAATAAACTATATCCAGATATAGTGAATACTACTCCAAACAAAATTTGGTCAATGTTTCGATTTAAAAATCTATTTTTAATATTTAACTATTCAGAAGAATATATTTTGAACTAAAACATATTTTGAAGAGGCATAGATTTGGTACGTGTTTTACTTACAATCAAAATAGAGATTAATATCAAATCCAATAACTGATCGGCTGCAGGTGAAACCTAGTAGATGTTCCTTTTGGGGTTACGTTGCCTCTTCCAATTGAACTTTTTACTAGGCTACACTCATATCAAGACCGTACGAAATTTCAAGTTTCTATGTTAACATTTAGAAAAAAACTGCAGTAGTTTATACTCAACCTTGCCATAAGTAAACATAAAGCTTTGGACAATAAATTGAGTTTTAGTTTCATTTTAATCCAGCTATCGTGTGGACATAATATGAAACTTATGGATAATAAATAAAGATAACACTTGTTTAAATGTGGCTAATCATTTTATCAGTTATAAGAGACTAGAAATCATTGATCAAACGGAATCCTCGTTTTTACTTTACTATAAATAAAGTATAGTGATCGTGAAGAAATTCGATCTCGAGATTTTGACGGAATTACATGTTTTGAGGTCCCAGAAGTCGTTTTATGAAGTTTTTTCGATGATGTCTGTGGGTGGGTGACTGTGTTAGCATTGCTTGCTACCACGCTACGGTCCAGAATCTTTGATGGATCAAGTTGATATTTTACACAAAATTGGGCCTCATAAGGAAGAAGATCCCTATTGTTTTGGAAGAATTATGCATGATTGAAAAATCATTTTTTTTGCCAAAAAACCGTTTTTTTTTAGTTTTTTAGTAAATATAACGATGCTAAATGGAACATATAATATGTTGTAATATATTTAAAAAAAATTGATAATTTCTTTTGAACTAGCATTTTTGATATATTTTGTGATTAAAAATAAAAAAATAAAAATTTCTGTAAAAATAGGACAAAAACATTTAAAAAAATAGTATTATTTATAACTATTGTTTTAATCCAATATTTCATAAAATTGTTATTGTTAAAACAAAGAACATGAAAATAGTACAAAAAGGAAAAAGGTGGTTAGAGGTGGATAGAAGTGGTAGAGGTGGATAGAGATTCTTGGAGGGTACAATATAAATCATTTAGAAAAATGGGTGATTTCTGTAAATATAAAAATGCTAAATGAAACATATAATATGTTGTAACTATTTTAAAAAAAATTGATAATTTCTTTTGAACTAGCATTCTTGATATATTTTGTGATTAAAAATATAAAATATAAAAATTTCTGTAAAAAAAAGAAAAATGCATTTAAAAAATTAGTATTACTTATAACTGTTGTTCTAAACCCATATTTTAAGAAATTCTTATTGTTAAAACAAAAAACTTGAAAATAGTGCAAAAAGGAAAAAGGTGGTTAGAGGTGGATAGAGGTGCTTAGAGGTCACTATATAATTTATTTGGAAAAAAGGGTGATTTCTGTAAATATAACGATGTTAAATGAAACATGTAATATGTTGTACTTGATTTAAAAAAGAAAAGAATAATTTCATTTGAACTAGCATTTTTGATATATTGTGTGATTAAAATTATAAAATATAAAAATTCTGTAAAAATATGAAAAAAGCATTTAAAAAATTAGCATTACTTATAACTGTTTATTAAACCAATATTTTGTAAAATTTTATTGTTGAAACAAAAAACTTGAAAATAGTGCTAAAAGGAAAAAGGTGGTTAGAGGTGGTTAGATGTGGATAGAGGTGCTTAGAGGTTACTATATAATATATTTAGAAAAAAGGAAAGAATTTTTCTTCTTTTATTAAGAAGAAAAGAATTGATTTCTGTAAATATAACGATGTTAAATGAAACATATAATATGTCATAATTGATTTAAAAAAAAAAAGGATAATTTCTTTTGAACTAGCATTTTTGATATGTTCTGTGATTAATATTATAAAATATAAAAATTTCTGTAATAAAGGAAAAATGCATTTAAAATATTTGTATTACTTAAACTGATGTTTTAAACCAATATTTGATAAAATTCTTACTGTTAAAACAATAAGACTTGAAAATAGTGCAAAAGGAAAAAGGTGGTTAGAGGTGGATAGAGGCGTTCAGGGGTTACTATAAAAATGATCTAGAAAAATGGGTGATTTCTGTAAATATAACGATGCTAAATGAAACATATAATATGTTGTACTTGATTTAAAAAAAAAATGGATAATTTCATTTCACTAACATTTAAGATGTATTGTGTGATTAAAAGTATAAAATTTAAAAATTCCTTTAAAAAAAATGAAAAAAGCATTTAACAAATTAGTATTACTTAAAACTGTTGTCTTAAACCAAGATTTCATAAAGTTCTTATTGTTAAAACAAAAAAACTTGAAAATAGTGTAAAAAGGAAAAAGGTGGTTAGAGGTGGATAGAGGTGCTTCGAGGTTACTATATAATTTATTTAGAAAAAAGGGTGATTTCTGTAAATATAACGATGCTAAATGAAACATATAATATGTTGTACTTGATTTAAGAAAAAATAATTTATAATTTCTTTTGAAGTAGCATTTGTGATTAATTGTGTGATTAAAAATATAAAATATAAAAATTTCTGTAAAAAAAAAGAAAAATGCATTTAAAAAATTAGTATTACTTATAACTGTTGTTCTAAACCCATATTTTAAAAAATTCTTATTGTTAAAACAAAAAACTTGAAAATAGTGCAAAAAGGAAAAAGGTGGTTAGAGGTGGATAGAGGTGCTTAGAGGTCACTATATAATTTATATTGTAAAAAAGAGGAAAGAATTTTTTTCTTGTTTAAAAAGAAAAGAATATTTCTGAATACATTAATATTGTGTGATTAAATTATAAAATATAAAAATTCTGTAAAAATATGAAAAAGCATTTAAAAAATTAGATTACTTATAACTGTTTTTTAACCAATTTTTAAATATTTTATTGTGATAAAAAAAACTTGAAAAAGTGCTAAAAAGGAAAAAGGTGGTTAAATTTAGATGTGGATAGAGGTGCTTTTATATAAATATTAGAAAAATTTTCTTCTTTAAAAAATAAGTTGATTTCAGTAAATATAACGATGTTAAATGAAAATAATGTTAATTGATTAAAAAAAAAGATAATTTCTTTTGAACAGCATTTTTGATATGTTTGTGATTAATATATAAATATAAAAATTTTGTAATAAAGAAAAAGCATTTAAAATATGTTGTATTATTTAACTATTTAAACCAATATTGATAAAATTTTCTTTCACTAACATTTAAGATTGAAATTGTGTATTAAAGGAAAAATTTAGAAAATTCGTTTAAAAAATGATCTAAAAAATGTCATTTTACAAATTAATGTATACTTAAATGTTGATATTAAAAAAAAGGAAATTTCATAAATTTTTATTGTTAAAAAAAAAAATTTAAAATTTTTAAAAGGAAAAAAGGTTTAATTGTTAATTAAAAGGTTGCTTCCAAGGTTTCATAAATTTTAATTGAAAAAAAAAATTTTGAAAATAAGTGTAAAAAGGAAAATAATAAATGTTGGGTTACTTTAATTTAAGAAAAAAAATTTAATTTCTTTTAAGTGCAAATTTGGAAATTAATTTGTATTGATTTAAAAAAAAAATTTATAAAATTTTTGTTAAAAAAAAAAAAAATATTTAAAAAATTTGTAATTATTTAAAAATTGTTTCTTAAACCCAATTTTAAAAAATTCTTAATGTTAAAACAAAAAACTTGAAAATAGTGCAAAAAGGAAAAAGGTGGTTAGAGGTGGATAGAGGTGCTTAGAGGTCACTATATAATTTATTTGGAAAAAACGGTGATTTCTGTAAATATAACGATGTTAAATGAAACATGTAATATGTTGTACTTGATTTAAAAAAGAAAAGAATAATTTCATTTGAACTAGCATTTTTGATATATTGTGTGATTAAAATTATAAAACATAAAAATTCTGTAAAAATATGAAAAATGCATTTAAAAAATTAGCATTACTTATAACTGTTTTATTAAACCAATATTTTGTAAAATTTTATTGTTGAAACAAAAAACTTGAAAATAGTGCTAAAAGGAAAAAGGTGGTTAGAGGTGGATAGAGGTGGTTAGATGTGGATAGAGGTGCTTAGAGGTTACTATATAATATATTTAGAAAAAAAAAAGAATTATTCTTCTTTTATTAAGAAGAAAAGAATTGATTTCTGTAAATATAACGATGCTAAATGAAACATATAATATGTTGTACTTGATTTAAAAAAAAAATGGATAATTTCATTTCACTAACATTTGATTTTTGTGATTAAATTATAAAATTTAAAAATTTTTAAAAAAGAAAAAAGCATTTAAAAATTTGTATTACTTAAACTGTTGTTTAAACCAAATTTATAAAATTCTTATTGTTAAAACAAAAAAACTTGAAAATAGTGCAAAAGGAAAAAGGTGGTTAGAGGTGGATAGAGGGTTCGGGGTTACTATAAAAATAATTAGAAAAAAGGGTGATTTCTGTAAATATAACGATGCTAAATGAAACATATAATATGTTGTACTTGATTTAAAAAAAAAATTTATAATTTTTTAATAACATTTGGATTAATTGTGTGATTAAAAATATAAAATTTAAAAATTTTCTTTAAAAAAAAAGAAAAAGCATTTAAAAAATTTAGTATTACTTAAAACTGTTGTTTAAACCCAAATTTTAAAATTCTTAATTGTTAAAACAAAAAAACTTGAAAATAGTGAAAAAGGAAAAAGGTGGTTAGAGGTGTTAGAGGGTCAACTATATAATTTATTTGGAAAAAAGGGTGATTTCTGTAAATATAACGATGTTAAATGAAACATTAATATGTTGTACTTGATTTAAAAAAAAAAATAATTTCTTTTGAATAGCATTTTTATTAATTGTGTGATTAAAAATTATAAAATATAAAAATTCTGTAAAAAAAAAAAAAACTTTAAAAATTAGATTACTTATAACTGTTTTTAAACCAATATTTTTAAAATTTTATTGTTAAAAAAAAAAACTTGAAAATAGTGCAAAAGGAAAAAGGGGTTAGAGTGGATAGAGGTGGTTAGAGGTTACTATATAATTATTTAAAAAAGGGGAATTTTTCTTTTTTATTAAGAAGAAAAGAAACTGTAAATATTTTAAATGAAAATTTTACTTTGATTTAAAAAAGAAAAGGATAATTTCTTTTGAACTAGCATTTTTGATATTTTGTGATTAAATTATAAAATATAAAAATTCTGTAAAAAGGAAAAATGCATTTAAAAATTTGTAACTATGTTTTAAACCAATATTGTAAAATTTTATGTTAAAACAAAACTTGAAAATAGTTCAAAAGGAAAAGGGTGGTTAGAGGTGGATAGAGGGTTAGGGGTTACTATAAAATATTAGAAAAAATGGGTGATTTCTGTAAATATAACGTTGTAAATGAAACATATAATATGTTTATTGATTTAAAAAAAAAGGATAATTTCTTTACTAACATTTGATTTTTGTGATTAAATATAAAATTTAAAAATTCCTTTAAAAAAAAGAAAAAAAGCATTTAAAAATTGTATTACTTAAAACTGTTTTTAAACCAAATTTATAAATTCTTTTGTTAAAACAAAAAAACTTGAAAATTGTGCAAAAGGAAAAAGGTGGTTAGAGGTGGATAGAGGGTTCGGGTTACTATAAATTTAATTAGAAAAAAGGGTGATTTCTGTAAATATAACGATGCTAAATGAAACATATAATATGTTGTACTTGATTTAAAAAAAAAATTTATAATTTCTTTTAATACATTTTATTAATTGTTGATTAAAAATATAAAATTAAAATTTTCTTAAAAAAAAAAAAAAGCATTTAAAAAATAGTATTACTTAAATTGTTGTTTAAACCAATTTTAAAAAATTCTTAATGTTAAAACAAAAAACTTGAAAATAGTGAAAAAGGAAAAAGGTGGTTAGAGGTGGATAGAGGTGCTTGAGGTACTATATAATTTATTTGGAAAAAAGGTGATTTCTGTAAATATAACGATGTTAAATGAAACATTAATATGTTGTACCTGATTTAAAAAAAAAAAATAATTTCTTTGAATAGCATTTTTGATAATTGTGTGATTAAAAATTATAAAAATAAAAATTCTGTAAAAAAGAAAAAGCATTTAAAAAATTAGATTACTTATAACTGTTTTTAAACCAATATTTTAAAATTTTATTGTTAAACAAAAAACTTGAAAATAGTGCAAAAGGAAAAAGGTGGTTAGAGGTGGATAGGGTGGTTAGAGTATAATTTAGAGGTTCTTAAATATATTTGAAAAAAAAAGAATTTTTTTTTTTATTAAAAGAAAAGAATTATTTCTTAAAATTAACATTTGAAAATATAATTGTTGATTATTTAAAAAAAAAAATGGAAATTTCATTTATAACATTTAAATGTATTTTATTAAATAAAAATTTTAAAAATTGTTTACAAAAAATGAAAAAAAAAAAAGTTTAAAAATTAGTTTATTAAAATGTTGTCTTAAAAATTTAAAAGTTCTTTTTTAAAAAAAAAAATTGAAAATTCTGGAAAAAGGTGGTTAATGGAAACTTATTATTATAATTTATTAAAAAAAAGGGTATTTCTGTAAATAAACGTGTAAATAAAATATAAATTTTCTTATTTAAGAAAAAATAATTTAAATTTTTTTGAATAATTTTATTAATTGTGTTTAAAAATATTATAAAATTTTCTGTAAAAAAAAAGAAAAATGCAAAAAAAAGTTTATTATAACGTTGTTCTAAAATATTTTAAAAAATTTTTGTTAAAACAAAAAACTTAAAATGTGCAAAAAAAAAAAGGTTTAATCTTAGAGGTATATATAATTTATTTAAAAAAAGGGGATTTCTGTAAATAAACGTGTTAAAAAACATTAAAGTTTATTGTTTAAAAAAAAAAGGAAATTTAGAAAGTTTTTAATAGTGTGATTAAAATTATAAAAAAAAAATTCTGTAAAAATATGAAAAAAACGTTTAAAAAAAATTATTATAATTTTTTTAAACCAATTTTTGTAAAATTTTTTGTTAAAAAAAAATTAAAATTGTAAAAGGAAAAATGGTTAATTGGATAATTTAAGGTTACTATAAATTATTTAGAAAAAGGGAAAGAATTTTTTTCTTTTATTAAAAGAAAAAATTGATTTCTGTAAATATCGATGTTAAATGAAACATTATTATGTATAATTGATTTAAAAAAAGAAAAGGATAATTTTTTTGAACTAGCATTTTTGATATTTTGTGATTAAATTAAAAATATAAAAATTTTGTAAAAAAAAAAAAAGCATTTAAAAATATTTTAACTGTTTTTAAACCAATATTGTAAAATTTTATGTTAAACAAAACTTGAAAATAGTCAAAAGGAAAAAGGGTGGTTAGAGGTGGATAGAGGGTTAGGGGTTACTATAAAAATGATCTAGAAAAAGGGTGATTTCTGTAAATATAACGTGTAAATGAAACATATAATATGTTTATTGATTTAAAAAAAAAAGGATAATTTCTTTACTAACATTTGATTTTTGTGATTAAAATATAAAATTTAAAAATTCTTTAAAAAAAAGAAAAAAAAAAAAAAAAAAAATTTTTAAAAAAAAATTTAAAAAAAAAAAAAAAAAACAAAATTAAAAAAAAAATTTAATGGAAAAACTAAAAAAAAAAAAAAAAAAAACAGAAAAAAATAAAAATTAAAAAAAAAAAAAAAAAAAAAAAAAAAAGGGATTAAAAAAAAAAAAAAATTTTAAAAAAAAAAAAAAAAAAAAAACTTAAAAAATTTTTAAAAAAAAAAAAAAAAAAGTTAAAAAAAAAAAAACAAAAAAAAAAAAAAAAAAAAAAAAATAAAAATTTAAAAAAAGGGTATTTCTTAAAATGTGTTTAAACATTAATAGTTTCTTATTTAAAAAAAAAAAAATTTCGAAAGTTTTATAGTGTGATTAAAATTTATAAAAAAAAAATTTCTGTAAAAAAAAAGAAAAATGCATTTAAAAAATTAGTATTACTTATAACTGTTGTTCTAAACCCATATTTTAAAAAATTCTTATTGTTAAAACAAAAAACTTGAAAATAGTGCAAAAAGGAAAAAGGTGGGTAGAGGTGGTTAAAGGTCACTATATAATTTATTTGGAAAAAAGGGTGATTTCTGTAAATATAACGATGTTAAATGAAACATATAATATGTTGTGTGATTAATATTATAAAATATAAAAATTTCTGTAAAAAAAGGAAAAAAGCATTTAATAAATTAGAATTACTTATAACTGTTTTTTTAAACCAATATTTCAAAATATTCTTATTGTTAAAACAAAAAAACTTGAAAATAGTGCAAAAAGGAAAAAGGTGGTTAGAGGTGGATAGAGGTACTTTGAGGTTAATATATAAATCATTCAGGAAAAATGGGTGATTTCTGTAAATATAACGATGCTAAATGAAACATATAATATGTTGTAATTGATTTAAAAAAAATTGATAATTTCTTTTGAACTAGCATTTTTGATATATTTTGTCATTAAAAATATAATATTTAAAAATTTCTGTAAAAAAAGGACAAAAGCATTTAAAAATAGTATTATTTATACTAAATAATACTAATTTAGAGACCCTCAAAGTACCTCTATCCACCTCTAACCACCTTTTTCCTTTTGCACTATTTTTAAGTTTTTTTTATTTTAAGAACAAGAATTTTTTGAAATATTGGTTTAAACAACAGTTATAAGTAATTCTAATTTATTAAATGCTTTTTTCCTTTTTTTACAGAAATTTTTATATTTTAATATTAATCACACAACTTATCAAAAATGCTAGTTCAAAAGAAATTATCCTTTTTTTTTTTTAAATCAATTACAACATATTATATGTTTCATTTAGCATCGTTATATTTACAGAAATAACCGTTGTTTTCATCCAATTTTCATAAATTTTGTATTGGTTATACAAAAAACGTTCAAAAAGTGCAAAAATGAAAAAGGTGTTCAGAGGTAACTTTATAAACTACGTAGTAAAATGGGTGATTTCTGTAAATATAACGATGCTAAATGAAACACATAATATATTGTACCTGATTTAAGAAAAGAAAATTAGCAATTCATAAAAAAAATTCATGAAGTTTCATTTACGAGAAAGAGCAATAACGCTATAAAAACTGTTTGGTTATCCTAGACTAAGAGATCACGTGCTATACTTGTCGAATTTTTGATATTTTTTTACATTTTTTGAGCGAATCCACTGAGATAAAATTGATATTTATAAAGGAACAATTTAAATAGTTTATTAACTTATACGAGATGTAAGAGGAATGATATTGTTACATGTAAAAAAATCACCGGCAATAAACATAAATAAATTACCTTTGTCTTCCATGGCATGATGGATTTGTCTCATAAAATGCTTTAATAAATCTATAAATTGCACTCTTGAGCAAAAATTAATATCAGTTACAATTACATTATCATTGTGAATGTAGTACCTTTCCATGATATTGAAATGTAATGAATGGATTCTTTCCTGATGAAAGAGTACTTATGTTTGTTGAGAAATATCCAGTTTTTTTTTACAATTTTAGTCTAATAGTTCATATTTATTATTTTCAAAAATTAGGAACTCCTAACTATTAAAGATTTAAATTATATTGAATAGCTGGCTTTGACTTCGATTTGAGTATGTAAACTGTCTAATCTTAATATATTTTTTCTCAATATACATTCATAGCAAACTTATAACAGAGTACAGAAGGCAACAAAAGGATAACACTCACTCAGAAAAAATTCGTATATATGATATTTGACAAAGGGGAAGGAAAATGATCTGATTAAATACTAAGAAGCCATAAAATTCCCAGTATAATAATTCTATAAAGGACCGAAAATGTAAAAGATAATTCAAAATTGATATCTTTCGATTAGAGATTAATAAATGTAATTAGCGTACATCATTAATTATAAATCATCTTAAAACAACATTTTTTCTTCGCTGTTTATGATTTTTTGCAGAGAAAAAAAAGGGTATTTTCCTGTTTTGAATTTGAAAATTTTACTTTAATATTCAATGTAGAAGGATGTCAAGTAAACGATGTAAGAAATCCCACTGGCTATTTGAACAAAGGCCATGTTCTCTTGTAGGAGAATATTTCATATCAAGAAATGTTCACTTTGGTTTTTCAAAAATGTTATTACTGCTGTAGTTATACTAATGAAATTATTTGCATAGCTGTGTGATGTACAAAAATAAGCTTATATATTGATATTATGTCCTTCAATCACTATCTGTACTACCTCAGGAATGAAATACTAATAATCATATCCCATTTAGATGTTTAAATTATGCTTAAATGAGACGTTATATATTATACACTCAAGAAATTTGATATTAAGCTACTTATAGTAAAGTTGAGTGTATGCCACTCCAGATTGTCTTACACGTTTTTGACATATCAGACAAAAACTTTATAATGTTTTTGAAATACATAACATATTTTCAAGTTCAAAATGGGAAAATTTGTCTTAAGTATTAAATGTAGAAGGAGGTCAGATGATCTATGTAACAGATCCACGGGCTATTGGAGCAAATGCCATGCTCTCTTATAAGAAATTATTTCGTACAAGCAAATTTTGTCCTTGAGCTTTTCATAATTTTATTACTGTTATTAGTTATACCAATGATTGTATATCCATTAATTGTGTGATATACAAAAAAGGCTTGTATAGCGATAAGTTTATCAATCACTATCTGTACTACCTCAGGATGGAAAGATTAATAAACATCTCTCATTAGACGTTTACATTATGCTTAAATGAGATACTATATTTTTTATACCAAAGAAGTTTGATATTAAGTTTACTTACAGTAAAGTTGAGTGTAGGTCACTCCAGATTTTTTTTTTTTTTTTAGTTAACGGGTGAAATATTCCTCTACAAACTAAGGTGGAATTATCTGACAAAATATATCCACCCAGCCACAACAAATAAGTAATAATACATCAGTGATCCTCGGCTTCATCTATTTTACTTTCTAAGAAGAATTGTTCCCACAAAAATAGTGGCACAGATACTTGTCCAGAATTCAAGGATCAATAAAAAAATAGGTCTTAACGTTTAGATGATGGACGTTTTATTGAGATGACTCAATAATAGTTTACAAAAGAAAATAAATTGGGAATATGCCAGAAATGTACAAAGACAAGATATACTTAGACACGTTGATTTGCAAAAGTCTTACATCGTACATTGGGCTAATAAAAAATTACTTAAGGTATTACTACAATTAACATTACAGAGAGATAAGAAGTCTTTAAAGATATAAACAAAAATGTTACAAAAAATATACAGAGAATAATTTTTTTTTTTGGAAATTTACATCCAAAAGTTATTTCAAAATTGAAAAAAGCATTATCCACAACACATTTGAAAATAACATCTGGTTCTTACAACAGATATGTTGATGGTTGAAAAAAAAGATTAGTAGAGTGAAATAATACAAAATATAGCATCACAAAATTATTTACACTTAATAATAAACAATGTACATTAGTTCTTGGAAAAATAGTTTGTTGATTACATTTAATGACATTATTATTTGAAAATGTAATAATATATCATTTTAGGCTATATTTTAATATATGACGATGAGCATATTAAAAATTAATACATAGTAAACCGAATAGTGTACAAATAAACAATCTGGTATTAAAAATATACTGTATACCACGGAATGTGAATAGATGTACTCATTCAATATATTTATAAAAAAGCTAAATATGACCCTGAACCATAAGTAACTTCTTGGTTTACTGTTAGGAAATCACTGTATGAAGTTAACTATTAATCTGTGTTTCTTTAACTTAGGCTGAGAAGGAACTTGATTCATTGCTGAGTTTAACTTAAACTGGTAGTCAGACAGACAGTTGGCAATACTGTTTCACAAATATAAATATCTAATACAAGTTATTAAATCCTTTAAAATAAAATCAAATAAACAAACTGGGTTTGAGGTTCAATGTAACAAGCCAATTAAGTTAAGTCGAAAAATTTGAAATGTTTTGTTTATTTTATTTTTACTAAATACAATTTCTTATGATAAAATTATTTATAGTTTCTAAAAATGCTTTTTTTTTCTCTTAAACAATGAAACACTTTTCACATCAATATTATTGCTATTGGGGTTACCTAAGCATTTCTTTTTCTTTACATAACACTAGAAATTATAAAATTAAATTTTCTGAAGGACTATACTTTTTACAATTTAAATTTTTGATGACCAATGAGTTTTATTTATCCCTTGTGTTATTCAAAAAAACTGTTTTTTTTTCGTAGTAATTTTATTAATTTGAATAATTACATGTTGAAGCTTATTAAAAAAAATTAAAAAGTTAGTCCTAGTTAATTTTTTTTTTCTTAATAAATATTAAATACAAGGACGAGTTCTGTACATTATTCAAATAAGCTTCAACGAATTTTGTTACATGGGATTAATAAAGTTCATTAATCATTTGAAAATATTTCACAATAATTTTACATATCCACTAATTTCATTAATTATAATGCATGTTCAACACATTACTACCCAAACTACCCGAAATGAAAACAGTATCTGGTATTGTACCACCTCTTACCCGAAAACATTCTCTTACTTACAAAAACAATATTCTTTTTTTTTTTCTAGGCTGAAATCATTATTCACAAACAAACACCTTAAGCCTTCAAAACCAACAAACCAATCATGTTGAAATTAAGTACACAAAAAAAAATTAAAATTAATAATTACATTAGTCCTTAAGATTCAATTATCACAGTAGACATCAAAATATATAGTTATTTATATAAAATTGTACAACCGCCCTTTGGGGTAGGTTCCAATAACTGGCTGGAATGTTTGAATGTACATGGTGTTAATGTATATACAAGGGGAAGGTTATACTAGGAAACCCTCCGTGAGGTTTGCAGAGATCTGGGCTCGCATCGCCTGGATGCTGTTCATTATTTTCTTTTGGTGTCCAACCAGAGTTACTCCTAAAGAAGTAAGATCCTGGACGGTGAGTCGAACAACTGATTCAAGGCTGGTAACTCCTGCTCGCTCAAAGTTCTCTTGATATCGGGCCATTTTTATTGAAGCTAACCAGTCTGATACAGATGCGAACTGCGTCATGTCTGGGCTGTCCCCCATCAGAGAGTTTCCTACCCTGTAATAATTCCAACATTAATGTAATGTAATTCATGAAATACAATTAAAGAAAACAATTGTGTCTCAAGAAGAACAATAAAAATGATGATGTTAACTCAGATCGTTAATTAATTTTTAACTTTTAAGTTCAAAAAATCATTAACATTTTAATTGGATAGAATAACATCTTTGGAAAAAGCATACAAGACAAAATAAAAACTTCACAAAATGGTTATAGGATACCAATAATATATCTAATCCTAGGAGTACCTAAAATGTTGAAAGAACACATATCGTTTATCATTTAACGTTTAGATTCAAAAAATTATTAGCATTTCCTTTGAACTATTAGCCTAGAATAATACCTTTGAAGTATAGTTGCATAACAAAATAAATTCATTTTTTTATACAAATTAAAACCGGAAAATTAGTGAAAATTTACATAACATCAACAAATTCTTATAGAAAATTGATCTTTCTAACCATAGAAGAACAATGTCTATCATTGTCAAATGATGTGAACAATGCGCAATGTATACTGATATTCGTAGTTGTGTTATATATGAGCTAGTGTAATATCCTATAGGTATGTAGAAGCTTTATGAAGAGTGGGTGGGTAACCAGTATACAAAAAAACCTACGTTTCATAAACAATTGTGCCAAAGCTTGATTTAGGTCTACATTGCAAAAAAAAATTCAATTAAAACTGATATTCTACAAGCATTCAGTCTCTTCAAGAATGATACAACAGTACAGTACATGAAAATACATGCATTAAAAACTTAAAGTCTCAAAGTGTACTGATTTCTTTCAGTCAACCAGACAAAGGTTTTGGTAAACAAGTTTTTTTTTGTTGTGCTAAATATAAAAATAGGATCTTAAATGAATTCAAGATAAAAATTTCGTATTACTGAAATTATTACCAGTTGCAACTTAAATTATAAATAATAATATAAAAATTATTATTTCATAGCTATTTTATTCACCGAAAACATAATTACGAATACGTAATAAATGATTTCTGGTAACCAAAATCATGAAAATCTCATATAAAACATTTATTTCATTTTTGTTTATGGATTATAATTTTATAAAGTTATACTTTACGAATAGTATAACATTAAGAAATTTAGACAATGATGATATAAAAGTAACTAGCTAATGATGTAAAATTATAGCTCTAGTTTAATTATAATATGTCTTCATTAAAGCAGTCAAAGGAATTGACAAAGCCGGAGACAAACTCAAATACTAGAGGATAGCTAGCAGTGGAGAGAGGGTAGAAATTAAGTATTAGTTGCGACAGTTTTAAGCTATGTGTAAGCCATGATTGTAAATATAAGGCTTATACCAAAGTTGTGCAGAAAATAAGTTTTTATGAAAATATTAAGTCATTAACCCTGGTTAACGAAAAGGAAAATTGCTTACAACTCTCATTTGAAAAACTCAACCATATACTGGGTAAACTGGTAACCCTTATGATCATAAATAACTGAAGAACCAAATCAACTGATTTAATTTTACAAAAAGTATCAGTAGTTTAACTGAAGGGGGTTATTTATATTAAAAAAAAAAATGTGTCACTTAAACTAATATGCAGAACTTTCGTACAAACCTCCTACAAAATTAATAAAAATTAAATACCAACTAGAGCATGCATGGAAGGACCACTTTTCTTCTTCCAACAATGAGTTAATAAAAAACAAAACTAAAAATAATATTTAAGTAAACAAAGCAGTATTTTCTAAACTATAAGGGCCTTCAAAGGTTAGTTGAAAGAGAAAACAATTCCATTTTGCGATATAATAGTATAAATTATGCATTAATCTCTCCTACTAATTGACTTATTTATATTTTAGTTTAAATCATAAATGACAATGAAGGTAATCTTTGTTATAAAGGAAATACAATTACTCTAGTTAATTTATGTTGTTTACGAAATTAATTCACCAATGTAAGAATAATTTGTAATTTTTTTTTCCAACAATGTTTTGAAAGTAATAAAATTATAATTAATAAAATTAATATCAAGAAGTAACAGAACACTGTCAGTGTGTTGAAATATGAAACGTTTAGGGTTATTACTAACAGAGTAAAACTGATTCTTATCACAAATTGAGTTACAGAAGTTCTGCACGTCTCATTAAACATAGTCTTAATACATTTGAAGTACTGTACAATCATTTAAAAATCCACAAATAAATTAAATTATATTTACGGTATCCGCTAAGGAATTAGAAATTACTTGAGTTCAAACTGCATACAAATCATGATTTTTATTCAAGATAATTTTGAATCAGAGATAATTATCACTTAGAAATAATTCGATATGTTTTGATAACTTAGAAATGTTTTGATTTGTTTACATGCTTGTTTTGTATTAAGTCCCATATACATTCATTTTTCTTCTGTTAAACTACTAAAAGAAAATTAGTAACACTCTGAGTCGCTTGATTTCGGGTATAACCTTCTCGTTTTAGGCAGGTTAGGTAGGAACTATTCAAGCTGTAATTTAGACACAGTGACTGTTTCCACTTTCAACACTAGTCTTCAATTTATCACTTATTGCAAAAAAAAAAAGAAGAAGGATAGCAGTAAGATCCTATTTCTATTTGTATGTGTTCCACGAGTCATGTGTTTTACTTTTTTGCATGTTATCGTTTTACTGCAGAACAAGATTGTAATTTTTAATTAAAAAAAAAAAACTTTAAACTGTTTTTAAATACTTGTGGCATGTCAATAGTAATCTATTACCGATCACGCTAACCTTTGTTTACTAAGCAAATATATTATAAATGAAATTTGAAAAAAAAAAGGAAAGGTATTATTATTCTATAGTGGATTAGTGAATTCCTACCTTATTAATTAAAAAGTCAGCTGTTATTCTTGGTGAAATGTGACCCACTGGGGTGACCTTAGCATCTCAGGTATATAATAGGGGTTAGTAGGTGGAGGGCGTCTGCAATGTACATACTAACAATATAAAAACAGGCAAAGCAAACAAAACAAAATACATCCATTAATAGTGGCGAAAAAAGAACTTACAAAAACAGCAACTAAACACCCTCTAATGTAGAAAAAAAATTGTGAAATGAGTGCTTGAATTTAAGAGTTTTAAAGAAAAAAAGAATTTGATTTGATGTAAACCTAAGGGCAGGTTAATCTGTATATTTGATTCGATTGTGTACCTAATTTTTTTTTTAATTTTAATTATAGCTGATTGTGTAAAATCAATAATAAATAATTTAAAATGTAATAAATAAATAATTGAATAACCTATATTAATATTCTTTAATAATAATAAAGATGTTGGCAGTTGATGAAAATAAATGGTTAAAAAATTAACTGAATTAAAATTTTCAATAAATAAAATAATTCCATTCCACTGTGAGAGAACACAAAACATATACATGAAAGCGACACATCATGCTCTTTTTTTAAAAAAAAAAGTAGTTTTAGAGGAAAATACCAGGGATTTGAAAATAATCACTTTTAGACGTTATGTTTTCTTTAAGTAAACTCCAGAGTTTGAACCATTTTACTTTATACTTTTATCCATTTGGTTGCTTTCGAACACTATCCATCTTTCAGAGCGTGATTCAATTCGTGCACCGTATTTACGAACAATATACAAAGCACAAAGCCAATTTGAGTAAGATACATCAGACGAAAGGTAGTTCAGGTTCAATTTAACAGTAGTAACATCCTCTGCGGTAATACTAGCAATATTTATTTATTTACTCTAATCTCATTTCTAACATAAATCCATGAACTAATATCACTTACACTATTAATTCAAAGTCAGCAGATATCCACGGCAAATAATTCTTAAAATTAGTTATCTTCATTACGATAAAATAAAATAAAAATTTCATGAAGTCATGATTATTACATGAACATATTTAGAAATAACTTGGGTGACACATGACAGATAATGAATTAAAAAATTTATGGTTTTATATCTATATCAGATAAAGTTATATCATAGTAGAAATTATGTATAAATTAAGGAATAAACTATTACAATGTGAAATATACTAAATAACCGAAAAATTCATTTCAGCAAATAACTTAACCTTTCATCCTTAATATTCAAAAGAATTGAAAATAAATAAATTTAACTCAAATCGCTGAATGACTCTTGATAAAAAAGAAAAGAAAGAAAAAAGCAGGACTTTTAAACAAATAAATATATTATTTAATATGAGAGTATGTTTTTGTTTCAATAATAACAAATGTTATGATTGAAAAAGCCGTTCATATTAAAAAGTGAGTGTAATCTGTAATATCATTGTATACAACCTGATCAATAATTGATTGAATATACAGAAAAAACACCGATAAAAGAAAGTCAGTTTCTAATTGGGTTATTCTTAAAGTAAGCGTATGACTTGTATGAATGTTTTTTCTCTTCCTGATGGCGACGAATATCGAAATACAGAAAACAATTTTCTTAGTTTAAGTATTTATTCTCTGATTTGTTTTAACGATCTTGCAATTCATTTTATTTTTGTGTTAAATATATGTATCAATATACATATCCTATATTTTTATGGATCTATATTTTTATCCTATATTTATATATTACGTTTATGTAACGTAAATAACCAGTAGCACACTTTCCAAGGTAAAACTAATTTCCTTTTGTCTGATACTTTTAAATAGATGTGTACTCAACAACTCTGATTATAAAATAACCTTTTGTATGTATCTGTTGGCTTTAACAAAATTGTGTGTTATTTCTCTATGTGAGTTGTACATTGTTTTGATAAATGTATTATAGTCTTACTCTAATTTTAGCCCTGAAGATGATGTACAAATACATCGAAACGTCGGCCTAGAAAGGAGTTTATTTTCTTTTATTTGACCTAGCCCTCAATAATGAAACAGTGAATAATATACATATCAATAAATATATACACTGTAATCATGGGAGAATTTATCCAAAAAGAACAACAAAAGTTATAAAAAGAAAACTTTATAAACATATACAATATGTTCGTAAACGTTCAATATCAAATTTTTGGTTTGACCGTTATCAAGAGAAACAGATGAAGGATGACATAACCAACAGCGCAGCCAGAAACACCTTTGATCAGAAAGAAGGTGGACAGATGAAAGAAGAGAACTGAAGAGATTTAATTAAATAAACATAGGAAATGAGTATTAGAAAATTGAAAATAAATCAAATTGAAGTAAGGATAGACAGTTAAATAAAACACAAACTGGAAACCTTAATAATAAGTAAATAATATAAAGAATAAAACAGAGAGAAATAAAAACTCAAATAATGCAATTTATCTATAAAAAATAAATATTAAAATGATAGTAAGAAATAAGGATTTGAGGGTTAAGCCAGAATAAAACACAACTAAAAAAACAGAGAGAAACAATAGAAAAAATATAAACATGTATACTAAAAATAATAAAAAAAAATATTTCTGTAATAAATCTGAAGTTAGGTGTTTTTTTTAAATATATATTTTTTAATTATTTTTCTCTGTTAGTTTCAGTTATGTTCCATCCTGGACTAAACTTCAAATGCTATTTGATTAAAATTTGGACATTGTTACTATTTTTCTTTACTTAAATGTTTTACATTTTCATTTCTCTTACACAATTTATTATTGTATTCTTTATTTTTTAAGTTTTCATTATTCCTGTTTTGTTTACTTTTGCTTAAGATTGTAAGTTTGTGTTTCCATTTAACTATCTACCCTTATTTCAACTTGATTCATTTTTAATTGTCTATAGGTAATTTTATTCTATGTTTATTTACTTTTATCTCTCCATTTCTCTCACCTCTCTTCTTAATTATACCTTCTTTCTGATTAAACGCGTCTGTGGCTGCACTGTCCGTTATTCACCTTCGTTCTGCCGGAGCCCTGTGACATCCCTCTTCTCTTTCTCCTGATTATGGTTGAACCAAAATGACGTTAAGCACTAACTCAAACGTACCTCATAGATATGTTGAGGAACCCATATGTTTGTTCCCAATCCTATCCACTTCTCCTTTCACATCATCTATCCTCCCCAATCAACCTCTCCTCTCTTATAAACGCCCCCCTAACCTCAGCAACTCTTTTACCACAGAGACTTAAAGATCAGGAGGGTTTACCACTCGTCTGTGTGTGCAAAGAGTTTTGAACACCAAGTCTACCTCACCTACCCACTCCTCAACTCCTTTCTCACTTCAACCCACCATACTGCAACAGCCGTAGCCTTCTTGCTGAGGATTGCCCTTTTACCTCTAAAAACTGTGTTTACAGACTGGAATGTACTCACTGTGATTCGTTCTATGCTTATCACATACCTAACCTCTGTATGAACGATTATAGAGCACCCGTCATTCTGTTGATACCCACATCACCTTCAACGATCTATCTTTCTATGAATGCTACAGAATAGAAATTCTGCGACAGATCCCCTCTGACGACAATACTACGACCCTTACAGCTTCTAATGAGGTTCAGATCAGGTTGCCCAGGGCACATAGTACACCTGATAAACCTTAAAAAAATTTTTTTATTTTTAATTTTTTCAGTTTTATTATTATTATTAAACGTTGTGGTCTCATTTTTCATTCTGTATTAGCTTTACCCTAACTACCAGTGTTTCACCTTCATGTTCTAATATTTTTTATTTAATTTGTTAGTATATTTTATTTTATTTTTTGTTAATGTTTATCATTTATTGATGAATTCATTTGTTATTAATCATTTTTTTTACTTTTTTTTCCAATATCTCCTCTTCTTTTTGAAAAATATCATATTTATATCTATTGTTTTACTATAATTATTTTTTTCAGATTTCTTTTGATTCATTTACTTTTACCGACCTTATACTCTTTAATTTTTAAATCTTCTCTACTTCATTACATCAAAAACACGGCTGGCCGCACTGTAGGTTTCCTACCGTTGCGTCCCCGGCGTGCTTGGTCTCTATCTATCCCTACTCCTGAAGACCGATTTTCCGAATATTTTGTAAGAAAGTTTGTTTTTTATTTTACTTTGAAAAAAATGCAATAATTTTTTATAATAAAAATAGTTATAAATATTTGTCTGTCTCATGGTTATTTATAACTCATAAATTTAGTTAAACTATTAATTATATCTTTTGTGAATTAGTTTTAGTAATACAGAGATACTTAAATAATAACAAGTAATAACTATAACCAATATACTTTTATTTCCTACAGTTATTTTTGCTATTTATTCCCTTTGTATCACAATTAAATTATGCCGAAAATTGACAAAAAATAACTATAACCTAACCCACGGGGTATTTATTCAAATACATTAATCTATAACTGAAATTAATTGTAGAATTTGACAATTAGTAAAGGGTGTAAACTAGAAAAAAAAAATTGTAAGCCTTTGAATCCAATTTAAATTCTTATTAAATTTAATAGCCTTTTCAAAATGTAATCTAATGAAAGCGATTAAACATAATTTAATTTTGCTTTTTATTAAACTAATGAAAAATGTATTTAAAATAAAAAAAAAATTAGTAAACCATATCCCCATGCAAAGCTTTTGCTGATTGTAACACCAAAAAAAAGTGCACACCAAAATCACTATTAGTGCACGTAAACAGTTTTGCACACAAATTTCCTTACTAAACACTAATCGTGAGGAAGTTAAACCATGCAGTGTGAGGAAATAAATAATGGTCATACCTATTTTGTGCTATTTTTCTTAGAGTGTCTGGACACCTTATTAACTTATCTAACGTCTTAACGATAGAAAGGAAAGAGGGACGGTGTGTTCTTTCCTTTTGCCATGTGTCCAGCATTAGTTGGTAGATTGCTTCAGGACAGTCCATTGGAGCAGGCAACCTGAAAAGAAGTTCATCATGTAAACAAACATATAGTCAAGGTTTTCTAGTTATGATTAAATTAAATAATATTAGATTAATATATTCACCAGATCAAAAGATATATTTATTATGTACATTTAGCAAATAGCAGTTTTATCAACAATTTTTTAACGAAATACTATGAAACTATTGGCGGGAGACAGAGTTACACACCTGCTCAATCCTTTTACAACATTCAACAACAATGTGAAACAGGTGAAAATAAATAATATAAGTCATAAATAAATGAAAATAACAATAAGAAAGTGAAAATAGGAGAACAAAAGATGTAATACCTTTCAATCATAAAACTACATAAGAAGCTTCAAAACGATAAAGTGAAGGAAAGAACATTGATAAATTTAAAAGGTGATGCCAAGAAAAAGAAATGGTAAAATAGTGACAAAAACAGTCTAAATTAATGAATGCGTAATCTGATTAAATAACACATGGAGCATTTCTAGCGTCCAACAAAAAAATAAGGGCTTCTTAAGGTATTGTCTTCCTCAGAAGTGATTCGTGTATCGCCAATAGAAAGCCGTCTTATAATTTGTACTCTACAACATTCACTAAATGAAAGACTATGGAGATTAGCGTGAAACATAACAGGCAATTTGCTGACTTTGATAACAAATATCCTGTGATCATTCATACTGAGATATGAAATTTCACACATATAAATGTGTGAGATATTAGTATGAGATATTAACATACACACTGTTAAGTAATGTGAAGTCAGGTCCTCGTAGAATTGGTAACATTTAGTACAAGGTAAATTAACAACCACAGTTAAGAGGACGTGGAAGAACTGGAAAAAGATATTAATTAAGGTTGCTAGCAGGTGGGCAAATGACTTTAAAGGTTGATGATCGTCCATACTAGGTAGCTAGGCCATTCACACTGCTTAGTGGCAAGTGACTAACCAATGCTTCAACAGTAACAGGTACAGAGCGATTTCGTCTAAAGCAGGCATGGGCAACCTGCGGCCCGCGGGTCACATGCGGCCCTCGGAGATTATCTGGAGACTATCTCAATATTAAAAGTTCCTTTGCTTTGTTGGTTATTAAAAAAAGCTCACCGTGACTTTTGGAAGGAAATTACAACATTAGAGAGAGAGAGGGAGAGAAATGAAGAGAGAGAAAGAGAGAGAGAGCTCTATAGCAACAAATGTTTTATTGCTATATTTTATCATAAGAAAATAATGAGATATGAATAATAATATAGAATAATATATATTTCTATATATACATAAAAATACATTATACATATTAGCTGTATGTATCGAAATACCATAGAAATTACCATACGGCCCGAGGTCACTTGGAAATTATATAATGCGGCCCTCAATTCACAAAAAGTTGCCCATGCCTGGTCTAAAGGTTCTATTGAAAAAGATGTTACCAAAGAAGTAGTAACGAACACTGTTACCAGGTTGTTTTCTACAACTTCCAAAAAAAGTAATTCAAAGAATCACTGAAAAGGGTGGTTCAGTGAAAATATTGCACGTGGATAGGCAGGGTGAAGGGACTAGAATGAGTTCTTTAACAGCTGTATATTTTTTTTTATTTTAGAGGGAGAAGTGGTGGTGAGGAAAGGGTTACAACTATCCTATGTGAGGGTTTTAAACAGTTCGTAGAGTATGATTGATTGAGACGTTGAGAAATGCTGCTTTCAAAATAAGTCTGATTTCATTAATTTGTGATTATTTCATCTTAAAATTACTACAAATACGCTATATACGTAAAGAAAGAACTAGGAACGAATTTCATGATGTGTGGTGGACAGCAACTGTTGGTGGGATGTATTACAAAATGTTTTTTTACAATTAGCACAATTACTACTATAATTTTGGTTATTGTGAACGGGTGATTAATTAATAGTAATATGAACGGGTGACGGTAGTAATTAATAAATCTGGTATTGCAACTATGGATTTCCACATTGATATATGATGTTTTCTTTTTTTCATTATTTTAGAAATATAGACATCAATATTTGCTAAACATTGAAATTTGTCCCTTTTCTTACATTCCTTCCTTTACTGCACAACTTGGTTTCTAAATGGGAATTCATCCAGGCTTATGCCAATGTTTGTTGAAGGTATCATTACTGTTATGTTCTCTTTTGAATTTTGAGTACACAGGGTTCACATTTTGATTGGGTTTTGTCCCTATGGTTACTGCATTGCGAAAAAATGTTAGTGTACATTTAGCTACTTTTTTTAATGTCTGTTTTGGAGTTGCAGGAGTTTTTAATTTTTTAAAAACACATCCAAGCTCTTCCAGATGTGTTTTTCTTTGTCTCATATAAGTGGGTTTTGAAAATCGAAGTCATGATTTTGGGTCTTCGAATTGTTTCCTAAGTATTGGCTGGTTTTGATTTTGTGTCCCACTCGTTCCAATCGATTTGATAAACTATATCACTGTTTTGTAAAGTAAGCATAGTAGATTTGAGTTGTGAGAAACTAAACTGTTTAGTGTTTTGTTTTTTCTAGGTGCGATTTTGCAACGTATACTGTCTTTTAGTGCTTCTTACGGAGAGGCCTATTACTTTAAGTACGACTGAAGTATTTTATATTACCTAAGCCTGGGTTTGTTTTAATATTCTGAGAATTTGCCTCTGTTTGTTATCTGTTCATCGTGTTTGTATCTGTGTAACTGTTAGAATTAATTGTTCTATTGTTATTTCGTTGTCTATGGCCGTCTGTGGTATATTCGTTATTAGGATCTGTGTATGTTGGGGCTTCAAGTAATGATTTTGTTTACTAGTCCATTTGCGGAAAATTATTCTAATCCTCTCAGATTGAATTTAATAGATCAAATGTTATAAACATTAGTACTGGTTTGTTCAAACTTGACTCAGTGTTAACGAGGGCAATAGCCTCTTCTAAGAGGTTTGACAGCTAGCGGATAGTTTATACTTTTTCTGGCTGTATTCCATTGTTTCCCCAAACATCCCTGCCTGGAATATTGTCCTTTCCTACACTTTACACCGTTTTAAAATACCACTCTTCCCTCCTACTCCTCTCAACCCCTTACCATGATGTTTCTGCATCTAGTGTTTCAGTTGGGTTTCTGACTCTGACGAAGACTACTTGTTACCGTTGAAAGATTTTTTCCCAAAGTCTTTTTTTCCCATTTCATATTGCGGTCTGATCATTGATTATTTCACGTGTTCATTGCGAACACACAACGATATAAACATATATATCGCTAACAAGATTTCACAATGAATAAGGGAAATAAAAATGAAGTCCAATTCACACTAATAAAACAGAAAAAATGACTAAGATCTTTCAACCGTAACAAGCGGTCTTCGTCAGTGTCAAATTTCAACAGAAATCAAATCTGTTGAGATTTGACTTTGACGAAGACCGCTTGTTACAGGTAAAAGATTTTAGGTATTGTTTTCGTCTTCTTTCCGTGGTTTTAACATTCATATATATATATAAATACAAATACATAATATATAAGGTTACGTCCTTGTTTTTTTGCTGATAATGGTTGAACTGAAAATTAGAGACTGTAGGTGTGTGTCTTAGGATTGCTTCTTTCTGAAGATTATTTTTGATATTTTTAAATCGCATATTCCAGAAAAATAAACATACACTAAGCTCCGTAAATAACCTGAATTAATGAAACCAAACTATAATAGTTACCTGTATCCTTTTTCAATTGACTTGATAACATCTTGATTGCTCCAGTTCCAGTAAGGTCTCTCTCCGTAGGACATTACTTCCCAGCAGACGATTCCAAATGACCATGCATCGGATGCGGAAGTAAACTTTCTAAATGCTATTGCTTCCGGGGCTGTCCATCTTACTGGAATTTTACCTCCCTAAACATATAAATAACTGGTTGAACTAATGAACTAAAATGAAAACTAGCAACATAAAATATTTTTTTAATTTAATCTTATATGTATAGACAATAAATATTGTACTTAACATCTCTGATGGTTCAGAATAGACAATGCTTTCATAATCGGAGTAGATCTACTCATGCACTTAATTTCAATCATTTGCTGCTTTTTTGCTTTCTTGTTGTTTAAGTCTTTATTATTTGTTTGTATTTGTTCTTTTTTCTCCCCTCTATTTATACTACCAGTTCTTGCACAACTGCAAGAGGTAATTGGTGGAGACACATATCGGCTTCCCCTCCATTCGGTTAACTTCTCATCCTAATGACGACAGAAGCCAAAATATTTTAGTCTTCTACCTATAAATTTATATGTAAAAGGCGATATTTACATGAATATCAATTAAATATCGATGCAATTATCAACAGAAGGCATGTGATTATTCACATATGCAAGCACAGCTTTGTGGAAGCCAAGGCAACAGTAAAATGATCACATTAGGTATAGAACAAAACAAAAATGCAGCTACAATAAATGAAGTACATACAGACAACCATAGAGGCAACGCCCTTTCTTATCGACCGACAAAACTCATTAAACAACCTGGTAAATGAAGTACATACAGGAGGCCTCATGAAAAATAGATTAGATTTGATTGTTAAGAAAAGAAGTGGAGAAAAGAGCAGGATTGATGATAGGACAAGTTAAGCATCCACGATATCCACAATAAGCCATAATACTAGGAATATTGCAAGATTTGGGAAAACAAATACATGAAAGATACATCCAAGGTTCAGAGGTTCACGGTAAGAGATGTACGGCACTCCGCTAAAGATGGAAGAAGTACTTGAGGAAGAATAAAGTACAGGAGGAAACTCTTTAATTACAATTCCCCGTGTATGAGTAACAGGAAAAAACAGAAAGTAGTATTTTTACAATCCCTCCTATGACCAAATCCACAATGTATGTGAGTAGGCTATTAATAAACTTAGGGATATAACAACGATCAGGGAATTTATTTTTAATTAATTTAGAAGTGTCCAAGAAACTTAAGTTCATAAACAAAATCACCATCTATTATTTATAATAGACAAATGAGAAAAACTCAAAATATATTGATATTGGATGAATGTTGAATTACAATGGACTTACCCTGGTCGTGTAAGCACCTTCTGTTGTGCTCTCAATTTCCCTGCTGAGACCAAAGTCAGCTATTTTGCACACTAACTGAGCATTGACAAGTACATTTCTAGCAGCAAGATCTCTGTGAACGTAATTCATTTCCGATAGGTACTGCATTCCTGCCGCAATTCCCCTTAGCATGCCCACAAGCTGTAGAATTTGGAATTTTCCATCGTTCGCCTATAAACAACAACAAAAAAATCAATTTTTTAAAATATTAAAAATTTAGTTTCAATAGAGTTTAATTATCAACAAATATTTGATTGAATGTGATGAATTATGCATTTAATTGAAGGAAATTAATTGTACAGATACTTCCCATATTTGAACAAATGAAGCCTCTTTATTGGTTAAATTTCATATTATAATTCATGTGTAATTCATGTAAAATACCGTAGGGAGGTTAAGTAATTCTAAAAATAGAGAAAATCTACAGAAAATAAATAATTATAGTGAATTTCTAAAGAATATACTCTGATCTCTATACGCTAAAAGTATATAACATGCCAGTATATCGGTAATAAGTTAATTAATTATTATTATTATCTAGTTATAGTATTGAAAGTAAAATTTCAAAATGATGAAATAATGAATTATTTAAATTAGAAAATGTTGAATTTATGCTAATTTTTTTTTCTTATGATATTTTCTCCATCTTGAGAACAACATTACTCTTTTAAAAATGTTTTCTGTCTTCGCTAGAAGAAACAAACTCAGTAATTATTTTGTAATAAAAATAACAAAGGAATCTACCTTATGGAAAACAATAAACCATGAACAACCCAATTTATTGAAACTTACAAAAGTAAGTTAGTTTTGACGCTAATGTAATATAATAAAAGAGTATTTCAAAATGAAAAATATATCATCAAATACTTAAGGCTGGAAGAATAATCCATACAACATATTAGTAAATATATATTATATTAGTTGCTGTTTGCCAACCGAGCAGAGCACATCTTCTTCAACTCCTGATGACAAGATTGAAATATTGAAGTGACTTTTGTTGTTTTTCCGTATTCTTTCTTTTATTCGTTTTATAAGTTTTCCTAACGGAGAGTTTCATGAATTGAATAAATATGACATATATTTGACTATTCTGGTCTCTGGAAGCTAGTAAGCTAGGAAGTATCCTGTTTATATGTTAATGCTGCAACTAAAATTATATACTACAATAGAATTAACTACAAACCCTGAGGAATGTATCCAAAGATCCATTTTCCATGTATTCAGTAATGATCATAACAGGATTGCTTTTAGTGACAACTCCTTGAAGGAAAATAACATTTGGATGTTCAAACTGGCCCATGATGGATGCTTCTGTCAAGAAGTCATTTCTTGCTTTCTCTGAAGAACCAGGTTTAAGAGTTTTAATTGCCACGTCTATTTCATTTCTACCATCAGGAGGTAGTTTTAGTTTGCCTCGGCAGACGTCTCCGAATTCTCCACCACCTAAAAGTAATTTCACACCATGTAAGTAACAAGTAATAACATGAAATATGTATTATCAAGTCTAATAGCCTTTTAATACTTTTCAATTATAAGTTGCTTATACTATTATTTAGTTAAAACGCAATTATTGTAGAAACGTTACAATAAACAGATTGCAGGGCATGCCAGAACGAGGAAGAGGAAGAGACAATTCCTCTCTTTCTCTGTCAATGCCCTGGTTTGGCTCAAAGAAGGAAAGAAGCATTACGAGAATATTTCTTTGACAATCTTGAGAACTTAGCATCCTCTGGTCACGTATCTGTCTAGATTTATTGTTCTCTCGAGATGGTTCGAGTGGACCAGGGACGAGGAAGAATAGCCCCAATTCTTCTTTGTCGTATCACAAGGGGCCGGCTTGCGGTCTATGTGTATTCTCTCTTGGGACGACCACTGTAACCTAACCTAACCTAACCTACAATAAAGAGACTCACCAGTAATGAAAAATCACATCTTAAAAAAGACACGTTTGACACATACTCTAATCTATTTATAAAAAGATTTCACATAAACACGTGAAATAATAATCAATGATCAAACCACAATAAGAAATGGGAAAACAAGGCTAAGATCTTTCAACCATAACAAGCGGTCTTCGTCAGAGTCAAAAACCCAACTCAGTTTTTGACTCTGACGAAGACCGCTTGTTATGGTTGAAAGATCTTAGTCTTGTTTTCCCATTTCTTATTGTGGTTTGAACATCTAATCTGTTAACACAATTTTTACTTTTGCTTTTATCATATTAATTAATAACGTATACATTAATAAATGCTTCATTCTGTACATACTATATTTAAAAAGTGTTTACTTTGTCCTTCTCATATTAATTAAAAACTTCTTACATCCTAATAACTGCATTATTCTGTTTATACTATCAAAATCCTGTACATCTATCCTGAAGCTCTCACATCCTAATAACTGCTTTATTTTGTCGATGCCACCTTATTTAGAAAGCCTTTACTACTTTTTCTATTTCATAAATATACAGCTTAATATATGCAAAAATGTATCTGTTATTTTGTAATATGATGTAATTCTTTAACTGTGCAATCTGTTATAGTGTGGTATTTACTCATATTGGGGGAAGTATTAAGTGTCCGAAACGCGTTGTTTAGTTATTTATAATAAACTTTTCTTTGAGAAGTTTTAATACTTTCCCCAATATGATGTAATTCTTGTAAAAAAATCTTTACATAAATTTTTTTATAATAATCTATAATTGTGGTTTAATTTTTTTTTTAATGAAAAATAATCATTACCTATAATTGCCTCGATTGTAATATAAGAGGCATCAATCTCCCTGGCGAATTCTTTCACGGCCTGATTGGGATCTTCATATGTATGAGGGTCGATATAGGTTCTAGAAGGATTGGCACCCACTTGATTGAATAGAGGAGTTGTCACTGTAAAAAGAAGTAGCATTTAGAAATATACCAAAGGTTTAATATAAAGCATATAGCATGCAGTAAAGAAGAGAAGCGGTAATACAACTTCCTTTAAAGGGAAATATTCCTTCAAGAAAAATAAACTTGAAACTATCAATAGGTTAATACTAGGAATTAATAAAGAATCATACAAAACTTAATTTCACAACAATATCTCAGTTACTTTACAGCAGAGAGGCTGATTGTATTTGAAAAAAATCTTTCCAAGTAAATTCATTGAAGGATACCTTAAAATCTCTTACTGTAGAAAAATTGTTATAAAACCTAAGTAACCGATTAAATACAAGAATTCATAGTAATTTTTAAATTAGACAAAAAAAACAAGTACTATTTACAGTTTAAATAGACATTAAACGGATGTAAAGGTTGAGTTACCGTTATTGTATTAATATATATTCCATTTTATTTTGTTATCCTAGAAAAAATAAAAACTTTTTTTGTTTTAAAATTTGATTGTAATAGTATACATTTGTTATTATAAATAAAATAACTTCAATTACAAGAACAGTAATTATTTCGTAGAGCTGGAATCAAGATTAAGTTTAGCAAGAAAAATACTGCTAAAAGTAGTACATCAATAATAAATGTGAACAGCAAATAAATTGAACAGCAAAACAAATAATTTATATTATAAAGATATATTCAGCAATGCTCTCCGGTGAGGCAAATGCATAATAATAATAATAAATAAATAAAAAGTGACTTAAAAAGTTCAGATCTATATGTTTATCTGTTTTTAATAGTATAACATTTTGATGTAATGATTGACTAATTATCTATATGTTTAATAAACCAAAGCATGCTCACATGCACAAGCAGTTTCACTCATTCCTGGGTGAAATGCCAGAGACAAAAAGATTATTTCTATAGGTATAGTATACGATAAAACTTTAGCAGCAGTCATACCACTCTTCAAATCAAGAAAAATCAAAAAAAGTAGCAAGCATAGCAGCAAATTAAACAGAGGGGGAAAAAAATAAATTTAAAACATGTTATAACAGCGTTTATGTACTTTGGCTTCAAGAAAATCAACAATAAAAGATTTAATGCATAATAACATTCTGGTTTTCAATTTTTTCTAACATTTATTAATACAAATTTGGTACTTATAAGTAGATAATTTTGGTATATTAGGTATAACCTTCGTTTTAATAACGAAGTTGTATTACTTTTGCTACAAGAATCTTTTTTTATTACATCAACTATTAGATATCTAACCTTAGAAAATTATAAACATGCTTTGAAAGCATATTAATCGAAGAAAATAGAAAACATCATTTTTTTGGTGACATTAAATATTTCTCAATAATATTCCTTGAAAAATAGTCAAGAATGTTCTTCTATGATCTAGAAAATTATCTACGACCACAAAAATTAACTTTCTTGATAATTTTAATTTACAAAAAGGCAATCATATTGCTCAAAATTTTGATTGAGTATCAATACATAACCGAATATAAAGCTGATACTAATAGTTATCATCATAAGGTATGAATTTCAGAAATAAATATAACCTCTACCTACTTAAGATGGCTGAAATTGTTAATAAGATAGAATAAATACAAATTTACAATAATTTTATAAAATGTTGGAAGCAATTATGATTTAAATAATAACCATCGAATTATACCAGGGATGTACAAATAAATTGACGGTACGATTAGTACAGACACACGAAAATACCTATTTATTTACGATATAGTCATTTTTTCACGTAACATATATAACCAGTAATATACCAAATTTACCTACTTATAAGTACCAAATTTTATTGGTAAATGTTAGAAAAATTTAAAAACCAGAATGTTACTAAGCACTGGATCCTTTATTGTAAGTAGTATAGTGGTAAGAAATATTGTAACATTATTTATTTAAATATCATTCTGTCTATACCAGTAAGGATCGGTTCTTGTCGACATGAGAAAGAAGTGACTCAGATTGAACATGCTTCCAAATCTCCTACTGACCACTTCCTCTTATATTCTCGAGAAATATTAATTATGACTATTCTTTTTCAAAATATGTTGTAGAAGTATAATAATGAAATGTATTTATGTCATACATAAATACTGCTCAATGGTAAAAAAAAAACTGTACTATTTATAAATTTTCCACAAAAAAACCCTGGAGAAATATTTTGAACTTCATATAGTAAGTTGAGGTGTATGTGCCATGAAAGTTCCATTTATTTCTTAAAAATTAGCACAAAGATAACATTTCATTTTAGGAATAAAGTCTCTAAAAATAAATGTTGGTCATATTAATTTGTTTCTAATTATTAAAAAATCAATATTATTACTTCTGTGTATCACTAATTACGAAATATAAGGGTAGATATTTAATAACTTAGCTTTTGTTGTAATTTCGACTACTGTCAAGATATCTTTGATATACTGATATTAGAGAAGTGTTTTATCATAGGAGTCGACCTTTCATCAGATTTACAGGGTATCTGTTTCTGGTCATGTTTACGTAAAATTGACTACTTACTGCAGGACTGTAAACAACATTTTCTTAAACTGCTATTATTTTTTTTTTTTTTTGGGGTTTGTACTCCAGTTTAGGGTTAGCTCATGTTACCAGGTAACAATTACAGAAGTTGCTTCATCATGGTTGATCAATAGATATTCATTCACAAACAAGTCCCTACTATTAAACAAATTGGCATCTTCTTAATTATTACTTGAAGAATAATAGAAAATACAGTTGTCATTTTTTTTTTTTTTTTTTTTGGTAAACCATTGATTATATACCAATAAGTGGACGCGTGACATTTGCAAAAAATCGCAGTGAATGATATATAGGTTTTAAATAAATGTATATACGAAAATGTCATAACGAACTGCACATTGTTCTTGAAATGAAGAAACCACAAAATATATTGGGGAGGACCTGAGTACGGATATTAAGTAGGTCTACATACACCATCCTGTACATGCTGGTGTATCATAAATCAACCAATGCATAGTGTTATCCATCTCAACAAACTATTTAATACGCAACTTTTCAGGCATAAATTTTATCTCATTACCTCTATATTCTAAGAATATAATCCATATAACTTTTGTTTTTTTTTTAAAAAAAATATTTTGCATGAGTTATATGTAATAATTTTCTTTAATACAAATACTTAATATTTATTATAATCTGTATTAATTCAGATGTTTATTATAATTTATCATATTATTTCAAGTAAGTATTCATATAAGTGTTTATTATAATCGAAATCAAGTTGTAGCTTTTACAGATACCAATATCAAAAATAACAAGGTCATTAAAAATTTAGAAAAGTTGCACAACAAACAACAGATCAATCATTCTCTAAAAATAAATTATTTAAACTACTAAAAGCGAAATAGTATATATAAAAATAAGTTTAATTCTCAGTATTTATCAATTCCTTTACTGTAAGGTTTAATTATACAAAGGTTTTATAAATAAATGTAATAATTTATACTTATTTGCTCAGTGTTTTATTACTTCTAAAATTTTCTAATTCTGCAAAAGAAATAAATGATTCCTCAAATTACGAAATAAAAAACTGGATTTTAAAATATGACTGTAAAAAAAATAAGTCGAAATCTAAACGATGTGTAAACAATTTTTGTTTGAAAATAATTCTTTCGCAATTAACAAAAAAAAAAAATAAATTTTGCATAAGCACGATTACCGCTGAATGATAAATATATACTGATGTTGGTGAGAATTAAGTTTAATAGTTATTTTATTATATATTAGTAAACAATTATGAATTAACCGGGTAAGAAAATTATATTTGACACTATTATAAATTGTTAGAGTGAGATTTTTTTATGGTGGAGGGATGTACGGTGTGTGATTCACTCAACTGAAGAGAGCAAAGTTACAGGGTTGAATTTAAACTAATACTGTTAAATTAAATTATACCTTAATGTCATCGTAAAACCTCAAAACTATACCTCCAGCAACATAGCCTCACGAACGTCGGCAGTTTTACATGGCCCACATCTGATAAATTAATATTTATTTTTGTCGTTTCTTTAATATTTACTGATAGATATAATAATTGTTTGTTTGTATATATATAATTTTAATGATACATCCATCAGGTGTAAATGATGATTGGGAGAACGATAAATACATATATATTAAAAATTACTAAATTAAATAAACGGTCCACACAGACTATAAAACTTTAAATTACACAAAACACGACACAGAAAAAATAATAAAAAGCACACTTACTAAATTCTCTTTATTTCGAACTGTTGTTCGTCATCAGGAGTAGACTAGAAGAGAGGACGAAGTGAGAGAGATCCCCCCCGTTTCGTCTACTCCTGATGACGAACAACAGTTCGAAATTATTGAGAATTTAGTAAGTGTGCTTTTTATTCTTTTTTCTCTATGTCGTGTTTTGTGTAATTTAATGTTATACATTGAAAATGACACAATGCACCGAAACCATGAAAAGTATGTTTCATCCACCCAGAAGTGTGACTTATAAGTAATTTACATAATATAATGAAGTGCAGCTATCATAATTCAATAATAATGAAGGAATGCCCAATGAAAGTAAACCAATATTCCACACTGATAGTCACAATTATATTATATGTATAGGGATAGCCAATTCAATACAAGCCAAAACATCCCACTGACTTTAAGATTGCATAGTTTCAATCAATGAAATATAAAACCAGAGACGACACTGGCTTTCGGATATATATTTTATGTAATGTGACGCTCAATTAAATACAAACCTAAACATAGCCACTGGCTTTCAAATTTATATTTTATGTAAAGTGACAACCAACTAAATGCAATGCAATCCAATCCAATTAAATACAAACCTAAACATCACCACTGGTTTTGGAATTTATATTTTATGTAAAGTAACACCCAACTAAATGCCAACCCCAAATATAACATTTGACTTTTTTTATACTATGCACGGTTCACCCAGTAAAATTCTATATTATATCACTAATTTTGTTTATATTTTTTATTTTAACAATCTTTCCACAATTCAATTTTAGTTTACTGTATTCGATAATTATTTATTTATATAATATAAATAGTAATTCTTATATTGTACGTGATATTAGTAGAATTGAGTATGTTGTTTGATATTGTTAGTATATTACGAACTAAGCCCTACTATAAATTTGTATTTAAAAACAAATATTTCAGACGGCTTTACATCGTACAAGATTTCCAATTTCGAAAAAAAAAATGTACCTCAAATTTTCAGTGATAATGACAAGCTGCCTGCAACTATACTAACCAAACCTCAAGGAATGAAATTGAAGGTCACGTTACACACAAATAATCGAAATTAATAAATATTGAAAAAAGAAGTTTAAATTAAAATAAATGTTAATTTTACTGATGGAAGAACATTCACATGCAAAGAATAATGTAATAAATTAATGATTTAAAGGTATATAAGAGAGTCTTGTAGTTGAAGCAATTCATAATTGAAATGTGCGCTTCTAATTATAATTGGAATATGAATAATTTATATTAAAGTGCTGCATATCACGACACATTTTTCTACTGTATACTCGACATGAACTCCAGATAGAAGACTCTATACTTTCCAAATAGGAGTATACAAGATTTACCAATTCCCACATCAAAATCAAGGACGAAATTTCATTGAAATATAGTCAAACCAAAAAATAAGAGTTGAGTTCGTGAATAATCATTTAAAGTCATAACAGATAGCAAAAAATGAATAACAAAATATATTAAATCATTGTTATTAGTTACTGGAACATACTAATATAATAAAACAGTAATGATGACAAATTTAATATTCTTTAAATCAGAAAAGATAAAACTCCCCTTAATTCATTAAAAAAAGTAATTACACGTTTGATGCATTAAAATTTGTTTCATGCCACATACTTGAATGAAAATACCTCTTCGAACAGCCACAATTGAAACCTTCTGCCTGAATGCTTTACCAGGGAGATGAAGGTATGACTATTGCTTGTGGGTGGAGCAAATTATTGGATTGCTTTTACAAAAAGATTAACCTAAGTTTTGTCTAATCCTTGTTTATTAATCTTTGGATTTTTAATGAGTACTCGACTTGTACCTTTGACTGAAGGCTTTATGCCCTCCCAAGTACAAGTGTGTCTTTTTTATTACATTTTTTATTTCCCACATCAAATCCCTAAAGTCAAGACCAATATTCTAAGTGTAAATAAAATCAGTATTAACCAGCATGCACGTTACCATTAGTAGAGTACACTTTAGAATCAATGGGAATCATATAAATACATAACCATTAACTGTTATTAATTAATGAGAGAATTATTGATATAGTATATAAATTCAGTAGAGCAAAGTTGTTTAAATGAAGCAACACTAATCCTCATTCGCAAATTCTACAAGAAAATAATGTATGTAGCATTTGATGAAATATGCGAGAAATTATTTCAGTCGCAATTAATGTAAGTTGTGAAAAGTAATCAGATAATAAGAAATGATCTTATCAGTTATATTTTAATATATTCCAACTAAAGTTGGTTTTTAAATTAATTATACCTTATTATGTTCTTCATTTGAATGCATATAATGCATTATTAACATGGGAAACTTCATAAACAAGCGGATACAACTACGGTATACAATTCAAAATAACGGAAGATATAATAGAAAGTGGTTAGTGCTACTTACTGCCATTCGTGTGAGTGGTAATAATGGAAGGACTCTCCTTAGTGGCATGAACTAAAACAAAAACAACAACAACTAGGAAAAGGCCAAAAGCAGGGTACACAAAGCAAAGCAACAAAACGCCTACATGCAAACACAAAACGAAAGGTTTGATTTCAAAACTAAGGTATTGACATGCAATCAAAGTGTTTTTCACTACAGTCAACTTACTGTACGTGACCACAAGTCCTGATGTAGCAAAGAAAATAAAACAGGACATAAGTGTCAACAAAGGATAGTACATGACAATTACATTATTAGGGTAAGTTTTCAACAATACCTTTCAATAAAAAAAACTACCTAATGATTTATGTAAAATAATTTCTACAGTAATTTCTTGGAATCATTACTTGATAACGAAAACGATTGTTTTTGGAGTGTTTATAGCTGTTTGAAAATACCATTTTTCTTAAACCTAGCTTCTATTTAAAGGATTTCCCTTTAAATGATTATTTATATTTATTAATTAAAATAGTGTAAACAATTTTTTTTACCGATCTTGCTAACTGATACCTGTAAAATATTTACAACGAGAAGACACGAAATAATAAATAATGCAGATTTAAAAGGATTAGTTATAAAAACAGATTGTGCAAAATTTTGAAAGTGAAAACTATAAAAACAGATAACTTCAACAAGTTTCTTCACTACATCCTTTTCACTTGTCTTTGTGAATTCTTCGGACATCATTGGAACAAATACTTCTTATAACTAAGACATTCGAATAGTAATTAAAAAAAATATAGATAGATTTATAATAGGATGACTTTATTTGCAGAGAAGAAGTATTTGAACGACTTTGGATTAACGAGCTCCATACGTTGAGAACTGAGACGCTTTTTTCCTCCCAGTACAAAATATCCTATACCTAGATAGGCTAGACTTGAAATAAAAACTGTTCGAAATCTACTTAAATATGTGAATGGTTCAGTAAATTTACTCTGGTAGCCAATGTTGTGAAGGCAGCTGAATCAAGGAATTTTCTTATTCCCAACTTCTGCCATTCGGTTGTAAAACTGGATGATATGGAAAATGAGAAGTTTTACCTATCTTCAATAAAGTGGTAAGACCTCTTAAAAAGCAATACTGTCATACTTCCGAATGAAATCTTCACAAAAGTGCGATTTTTATAATTGCGTTCAGAAAAGTGAAAACTAATTAGTTTTTTATTAGATTTCTCATTTTGAAGAATATTTATTTACAAAAAATGACAAGTGCTGGCCCTAAATGAAACCAAGACAATCTGAATTATAAACAAAAATTTCAAGCAATGTGTAGAAGTAGATGAGATCAACAAATATTTTCGTCATAGTCCTTACATCTCAGTGAATGTACAAATACAAATTTGATTAAATTCCTTCACCTGCCAATAGGAAGGTTAAAAAGTTTTTGAAGCCTAGGATACTTAGTAGATTAAAAAGTTTATTTTATTCTGCCTTATATTTAATAACATTGAACTTGCTTCAGACTGTTCTAAAAAATAGTATATAGTTTATATTTATCACTTTAAACACACAGACCACATCATATATACACACATTTTTACTCTCACCTCCACACCCTGTTATATCAATGTTAGACAAATTCAGTTCGGGCCTTCAGTTTCCCGATATGCAAATCACAAATTTTCTTAGCTTGCTGACATTACTATGTTTTCTGTAATTAATATTAACTAATATAACTACATTTTAATTTCCACTAAAAATTTAGAATGTCATTAAATTCTAGAATTTAATGTTTAAAACAAAGATCACAAATTTTTTTTTCTTAAAAAAAATCTTTATGTTGAGATTTGATTTTTAATGTTCTTCTCAGATATATATTTCATTATGACGGATCATGTTTGATCGAACAGAAATTGGTAATTCACTATTCGAAAGTAAAGAACAAATATTTTACGGCAAATAGTAATGTTTACATACATTATATATGTTTTACTTAAAATATCAACGTTTTCTTTAATCAACGATTCCAAAAAACTATTGAAGAAAGAATGCTGTTAAATAGTTTTAAATTAAAAATAATTGGATAAACAAATTCCTACCTTCACCATTTCTATACTCTAAGGTATCGCAGTCACTGGGTTGTTTCTTGTTGCATTCATCGTTTCCACGGCTGCAACAAACATAGTTTTGAATAATATGAACAAATATTCTTCAAATCTAAAAATATACTTTTAGTGGATGGTGTCTACGAAATTAAAAAAAAAATAACTCTACTAAATAATACTTCATTTAATACTTGTTATTTTCACATAACTAATTTCTGATGCATACGTGGCAACACTATGACACAATACCAGAAAAAATTGTGTTAAAATATCTCCTCATACTCGTATATGTTTTGTGTTGCAAACTTAATCCTTTCAAATGTTTTTGGAAGTTATGACTAAGTAACATATCTTACTCTTTTTTCTTACTCTTTATGACGGATGGACAGTGAATTGAACAAAAGAAAGCTGAATCCTGAAGTCCAAAAAAGGTAATTTCGATATGAATGGGGGCACAAGTAATTCCATTAATTATTCTTACTCGCTTGTCACGAGAACTTGCAATATCTTTGAGAAAACACTGCTAATAATAACAGAACTCATATCAATAGACATTAACAAACTGTTTCTGTTTTTCTATCAAATGAAATCGAAGATAAATCTATGAATAATATATTTAGTGCAAGAAAAAGTAGTTTAATATCCCATTTTATTTTCAAATCCCTTAATGGGGCACTGAAGCTTACAAGTCACATAAGCCAGGTCCTCTGACATTCATTCCAAGAAAATTTTCTGGTCTTCTCGGTTGCTTTCAAAACTAATAAGTAATGAGCTTACTTACTGTCGTTAGAGGATATATATATATATAAATTCAGTTGGGTTTTTGACTCTGACGAAGACCGCTTGTTACGGTTGAAAGATCTTAGTCTTGTTTTCCCTTTTTGTTATTGTGGTTTGATCATTGATTGTTATTTCACGTGTTTATGTGAAATCTTTATATATATATATATATATGTGCTTTAGAAACTGGATGTCTGTTTCCCCACTTGGTTCAATTTCGTCTTAAATTTTTCTAAATTACGAATTTTTTTTCTTTAATTCAGAGTTCAACTTAAAAATTAAATCACCATAATTTTTTAATTTATTATTGGACTTGTTTCGGTGTTACATCCACCACCTTCAGCAAAAAAAACACAATTAACACTACACTTAATAAAATAATCTAAACTCAAAAACACATTGCAATAATAAACATAAATGAACAGGTTAACAAAAAGTTACACAGTCAGGTTTGGGGTTTTCAGTGTTGGCATAACCAGCCCTAGGTTTCCAAACAAGCGCAACTGGTTGGTAAAGTTATCTTTTTAATAGTTAATACTTGGAGTTTTTTCCAGTATGTATAGCGCTTCTAGTATCCTGAGTCTTTTTCAATCCTGTGAAAATGGTTACACCATTTGTTAACCTGTTCATTTATGTTTATTATTGCAATGTAATTTTAAGTATTAGATTAATTTCTTAAGTGTAGTTTTAATTGTGTTTTTTTTTGCTGAAGATGGTGGATGTAACAACGAAACATGTCCAATAATAAATTAAAAAATTATGGTGATCTAATTTTTAAGTTGAACTCTGAATTAAAGAAAAAATTTTGTAATTTGGAAAAATATAAGACGAAATTGAACCAAGTGGAAACAGACATCCAGTTTTTAAAAGCATGCATTGAAGAAGGACTGCTCCCAACTTGTTAAAACTTTCGCTTATTTTGATCAATAAAATCAATTTGTCAATCAAATCAATCGAATCAAATGTGGTTCGAATAGAAAAAAATTTGTTCATGACCTCAACACATACCAACTACATACTTCTTAATTTGAACTGCATGTCTGTATTAAGGCTCATGTGTCTGAGTGGCTTTTGTGAGTTGTTTATATGACCGTTTTTTAATTAATTTATTAATACCTAAAAAAAATGATTGTACACAATTTATAAATTAAATATTTATTCTTAATCAGACATCAAAACTTTTTTCTCTGTTAATTACAAACATTTATTTCTTTTTATTAAAAGAGCTCATAAATTAGATTACGATATTAGATATGACAATTGATTGTAGAAAAACAATTAGATATATGAAAGGAGTGTTTTTCCACTGAATGGAGTAAATTCTGAATTGGAAAATGGATAGGTCAGTTTTGAGGGACTGTAAAAACAAGATGTTTACATCTCCTATACACTATGTAAAGTATATATGAGTATATAGTCTATATACTATAAAGTGTATATTGTATAAAGTATAGTTAAAGTGAATACCAGAACTCAACACCAGTGACACACAAGCATGCCAAGTTGACCACTCTGACTTCGTGTATTTAATATTACCTTCTTAGTAAATATTAATTAATTGATCCAAGTCAGTAGTACATATTGAATTATTTTATTAATAACTGACTACGAATTCATCTTACCTTCTAAGGAACAGTACAGTCATGATAATAATCACAACCAGGAGTACAACGACAGCAACCGTAGCACCAGCGATTATTCTAACTTGCATATTGTCTTCATCACCTATATAAGCTGCAAAAATAAGAGAAATTAAAAAATAAAATCACAAAAAATTAAACATTACCAAATAACATTTTGTATATAAATGTCAAAATTGCTATATCAATCAGTTATTTCATTAATCATAAAAAATTAATACAATCATTACAATTAAACACTATCAATGAACCGAATACTAGAGAGAGGTTTACGGAATTTTTCAATTATTTGTTTGTCAACAACAATACGGAAAATTTGAACACAATAAGTTAAAAAAAAAACCAGGTCATTTACTGCTTTTATAACTCACTATATAATTCATGTAAAACTCTTTTTAAGATTTTATTTATGTTTTATGTTTCGAAATAATGAATCGAATCAGTATTTACTCTTGGGTTGAAATATACTTTTGTTCTTTTTTTTTTATAGAGATAAAGAATATCAACGTCAATAAAGATTATGGTCGTCCACCATCTTCGCTGTCGATTTTTATGCATTCTTTCATACAGGGAGAATAAATCGCATTTTCCATCATTCTTTGATCCTTTTTGAAACATTCTCTTTCTCATTCTCACTCAGTTTTCTTTCCTAAGTTGTAATGACCACAGTATTACCCTAATATATCATTACATATTAATCACAATGTCTACATCATTACTGCTTTTTTACAACTCTATTTATTTATATGGCGTGTTTTTTTCCTTTTTAGTATTTTTCTCACTTTCATGTTGAACACATGCTACAATCCTATTGTAATAAACTAAAGACCTTAAAATAATAAAATAAATAAACTGAAAAATATACAGGCATTACTTGTAGAGGGGTGGCTTTTAATATAATATGATTTCTGTTATAGAAAACTAAGAGCATTAAAACATGCAAGGCAATCCCTCAAAGACAGAATAGGGTGCTTGCTTAATATCAGTTATTAAAGGCATGAGAAAAAGAAATCCTTATACACCTCTATTATATTATACATTCTTGCACATCAGTTGTCAGATTATCAAATAATACAACTAATACGTTTTGACAATATTACTAAAGATGGGCTTGTTTATTAAGAACACCGAAATATGTTTTAAGATAAATGAAAATTCAACAAAACAGCGTACAAATTTAGGGGCTAAACATCATCTGTAATTAACCTATAGAAATGTCTTCAATTTTTATTTCATCTAATAATTTTATCAAATTTAGTAAATGGCATGAATTATTATAAATTATACAAAACAGTCCATCGTCAAATCATGTAATACAATTTGCACGTACTTTCCTTTCTCTTTCAGTTTTTAAACAACTATGACGACAATTACAAATAAATTTTTACCGAATAACATTGGTAAGAATAACAAATGTCATAAATGTAAAAAAAAATGTAAACAAATGTAACTGTAAATGTACATGTAAAAAAAATGTAACACATGTAAATAGCAAATGTAAGAATTGCAATATAAATAATTTATTTCATTAATATAATATAATTTGCAATTAATTTTTAAATAACTTGACACCAGTTGATTGTTTATTAAAACAGAAATTTTAATTTCAGTTATCAAATTAGTATCGTTTTATAAGTTGTATATTCAAAAGTTTATCTAGAAAAGGAATGCGATCTCAAACCGGTTGGGAAGAGTTAAAAACGAGGTAAGACAGCTGCATGTAATAATAATACACAATTACTAACGTATGTAGAACTAACAGTCTTAAATGTTATAGACTGTCTTTATTTTGAATGTATTTAGGCATATTGAAACACGATAAAATATCTGAGTTTATCATCCTTAGTGTTTATTTAATATATAATAATATTTAATTAATATATAAATAATAAGTTTATTTAATTAAAATAATATGAACCAACAATAAAACACAATTTATGCTAATTAATTTCATATTAATGTAACGTTATTAAATCTGATGTAAAATGAATACAATTTAATTCGTAATTGTTAGTATTAATGTCTAAACATTGCATGGACTGACTGATTTCACAATTGATAATAACGCAGCACAAAGTTAGTGCAAAATTTTATTTCTTTACAAAATTCTTTTAGTGTTTTACAAAATATAATAACAAAATTTTACAATAAACAAGTCAAATACAAATCAACGTTTAAACTACAGTAAACAAATTAGAAAAATGACAAAGAACTTTTAACAAATACAAGTGGTCAGTGATCTTCACTCAGTATCAATGAGATTCTAAGGAAGACCGTTTCTTTTCGTTAAAATATCTTGGTCATTTTTCTGATTTATTCACTGTGGTTTAGGCGTTGATTGCGTTAATATTATAATTGCACAAAACCTTACATGCCCTTAGAGATAAAAAAAAATCGATCCTGTCCAACATTGGAATCTCGAATTCCACACTAAATGAGTCTTTCAGATTCGAAATAACGACCATATTAGCCCACATCTAACCTTGTAAATGTAACTAAGATTAGGGGAAGCTAGTAAAAATTGGGGTACCTGTGTTGAGCATTTGGCCTGTAGACTTATAAACGGGCATGCTGTATTCACCCCAGCCGCTCGACGTTCTTGCTCGAACCTGAAACCCGTACTCAGTCTTCTGTCTCAGGTTAGTGAACGTTATTCTCTGTTCCTCCGTCAGTCTTACTGTTGCATTCGACTCGTCTCTTTTAGGGAAGCACCTCACCTGGAACCCAACACACAGGGAATCAAAATACAACAAAACACACATTTCCTTTAAAAGCATGGAAGAGCATTGTAGCTAAACACAGTAGCATCTCAAATATCAGGAGGATTATTTTCCAGAACCCGTCAGTACTACCGTCAGAGGAATTGCAAATATTTTGTACGAGTTTCTACTAACAGTAAAAGTAGTTATTTTACTAATGGTTACTTTAAACGTTCTACGTCCCACAGATAGCAATTCTTATCAACGGTATAACACAAAGTGTTATTCGTACAGGCTTTACGTTAACATTCATAATTTTAACATATATTCAAAATGAAATACAGTTCAAAAACTTTAGAATTATATTTAAATAATTAGTATAAAACATTATTTATACTTACAGTCAATCACTGTAACTTAAGACATTGTTTTTAACGTTTCATTGATTAATATTTGAAACAATTTATTTAATTTGGCAACCGTAATCACGGTATATGTTCTACTTCTAACAGAAAAACAATAATTTTACGTAAGTAAAATTGAATCGAACAGGAAAAAAAATAAATATTGGTTTTTAAACAATAATGTTAAGTACTTAAAATCCCAATTCACATTGTAATTTTTCTTTGTAAATAATATTTAGCTTAATATTTGTATATAAATATATATTTCGTTAAACACTTTTTGCAACTTTGTTTTAATTTCTTTGCTTATTACTTTTCCAATTTTCTAATTAGTGTTTTGATGTTTTCTGGGATATGAAATAATAACTATCCAAAAGTTTTATCTTTAAAACTCATAGTTCAGAATATACACTTTTTAACGATTCACCGACTTATCAGTCTCCATGGACCAACTTCAGGGTATTATTTTTAAAAAAATTTAACAGACTAAGGCGAGAAATTTAAAACTCTATATAAAATAAGATTAAGAACTATACAACAAACAATAACACAGTTGACATGCATAATGGTTACATAAATAAGGGAGGTTACGATAAGGCTATGCTCACTCAACTGAAACAGTTTAACCTAGATATTTGTCCCTAAGGCTAAGCCTAATTTCAATTATCTTCTGCATTCCTGCTCGCTGACTCCTCTACATGTAGCTTCAAAATTCTTGTAAAACTTGTAAGTTGGCCATTTATTTTAGGTTTCTTTTCTAATATCTGGAGTGCCTCTATTATTTGTAGCCGACTGACATCATTTTCTTTGTTGATAATTTTGCTATTGTTGGTTAACATTTGTCGGCTTAATTCCAAGCCATGCACCTTTTTTGTGTGTTCTTTAGGAGCACCCGCAGAAACGTTTGTGAATAACGTTATTCACAAACGTTCCTGTGGAAGAGACTATAAGAATTATTTGCAACCGTGCTTATAACCATCCAACCTTGTCCCCTCCTCCCTTCGAAAGTGCAATCTTAGAAAAACTAAAAAAGGTTAAAAAAATTATAATAAAAAAAAGATACATATATATCTTTTATTTCAAAAAATAAAAGAAAATTATACAACAAATAAATTTCAAAAAAGAATGGCGAACATGATTAAGTTATTAAACTATAAAAAGTATATCAATTTAAAAAAAAATATATTATTAACATTGTTTTCAATAGTGTATTGTTAAATTTTCTGAAGACTTCCAGTTTATTTCTGATGGTTGTTTAACCGACTTGATTCGATTTTTTAACGTTTCGTTTGAAGATAGTAGGACATTTTGAAATGGACTAAGGAGGTTGTCTTTCGACTTCTCAGAGCGTGCTTTGATGGGGACGAGTTGCTTCGTAAAAAGAGCTTCGTCCCATTTCTAAATTTCTTATTATAATTTGATATTAATTTTCATTTACATTTTTAAGATTACATTACATGTTACATCATATGTAACATATGTACCTGAAACAGACGAGTTTGATTTTATTTTAGTTTCTATGTATGTATAAAACATATTTATAGAGTACTTTAAAAAGTGCTCGCACGATTTATTGTCCTGGAGCAATGGCTGTCCAGACAAAAAGAAGTTTGGTTGATTCTCTGCAAAGGATTGCGAGAAGAACAGAATAAACTTCCTTAAATATACAACACATGATACTTTAGTGGTAAACCTACTTGTATCGCAAGGTGTAAATAGACATGGATGTTTGTTAACTATGAAGAGAAGATTTAGCTCTTGTCATATCGGTGGTACAAACTAGCCAATAGTAAAAGTGTGATAATTGTTGTATGGAGTGATTAGTATAGAACTAAGAGGAAAAATGCAATCGTACCTCATATGTTTGAACGAGAACTTCAGAATCTGGATCTGGAGAGACAGGGGGATCCCAGGCAAGGGAGAGTTCCTGGGCCTTGATGGAAGTAACTCTGACGTTGTGAACGGATGCTGAGGTTACAACTGCCTCTGTGGTCACGCTTATGTCAACGAACTCACCTTCCCTGCCGGCCAATTCTGAGACGCCATTGGAGGAGTAAACTTGAAATCTGTAAGTCGTCACCGGACTCAAACCTGATATTGTTATTTTTGTCTCGTTGAATACATCCTGAAAAGGATAGTTGTTTAAAACAAATAAGCAACATTTCAACTAAACAGTGCTAATAAGAAGTATTCATTACCGCGTTAGGAATATAATTGACAGAATGAGAGCAGGTGTCGCAAACTATCCTGTAGGTTGTGTCCTGGCGGCCTCCCAAGTAGGCAGGGGGTGACCAACTCAGGATGACAGTGGATACGTCGATGAAATTTACAGTCAAATTTTGTGGTTCTGATGGAGGCTCTGTAACAATAACAAGTAAACTTTTTATATGATGTTGATGTAGCGAATTCTAAAATTTCGAATAAAATATTTTCAAATCAATATAAGGTAGAAAGTAAATAAAAAAAAAAACGTAAGAACCAACAAAACATATAGGGAAATAATTACTAAACAATTAGAGTTGTTTTGGAGAGTCAGGCATCCTGCAGAACATGGCAGAGCCCATAAGAGACAAAAATGTCTTAAATAACTATGATTTAAGAGACGGCTTGCTTAAGGGAGCTTTTGTACAGTATGTCTGGCGACATCTTATCAATTCATGAAGGGATTAAACATAGCTGACTCAAGGAGATCACGAAATGCAAACAACAGGTAAAGTTGGACTGTTAACATTTCATTAAGGCCAATTTACAAAATTATTCAATCCATTACTAAACAATTATGAAACAAGGAATGAATACTGTTTTCTAAGGTTTCCCTTCAATTGTTTCCCTAAATAATAATTATATTTTAAATTGACTTCGAATTATATTCAACAAACCCTTTAAAAAAAGGTTTTCTCATAATAATAACAACAATAATAAAGATCATTTTCGTATAATACTAGAGCTCATTTATGTGCACGTTAATGACTAATTCATATATATATATACTAATTATCAGCAATTACTTGCATAAATGTATTGGATGATAAATATCGTCATCATATTTAATATGATATTGTTTTGTAAACTCCATTAATTAATTAATTAATTGTAAAGCCAGCCAAAGCTATTTGATATGAAACAGATTTTTTTCTCCTCCAAAGTAGTACCCCTACTTGGAGGGAGTTAATTGTAATATTTTCACATACTCCATTTGTTATATTACATAAATAAAAAGATTTCATATAAACACGTGAAACAACAGTCAATGATTTTTGATCATTGATCAAAACCCAACAACAGTTGGGTTTTTGACTCTGACGAAGACCGCTTGTTACGGTTGAAAGATCTTAGTCTTTTTTCCCATTACTTTTTGTGGTTTGATCATTGATTGTTACATTACATGTGTATAATATTGCTACACTATGTTATATAAAATCTATGTTATTTATGAATTTGTAAAAACTATGAAATAAATTTATCAGTTCAATTTTGCTCGGTGGCCAGTTCAACCATTGTTACATTGAAGAATGAAACAGATATTTCATAGTCTTGATTTTCTATTTTTTTTACAAAGTTGCTATATTTCGTACGTTAAAAGGATTGCTCTTAATCAACACATTAAGTTATAAATAATTCAATGAAATATAAGAAATAATTAGGCTTTGAAATTGATCAATTTAGTTTTGCGATTTCATTTCTTAAACAAATTCAGAGAAATAGAAGATATACATCAGAACACATGACGTAGAGTGTTTGCTAACAGTTACCATATGTTCATGAATTCCATCCACTTCACTTATGGCAGTGATACTACCATCATGCTGCCAAGAAATGTTAAAGTCGGTACAATCTGATTATTTTCTAACTCTTCTTTGTTTTATAAGTAGCGATGAAATATCACTAGTTTAGTGTGTTTATTTAAACTACGAATATGCTTAGAACTGAAATAATAAACTATGGTTGATGCCATAAAAATCACTAGTTATTGAACAGGATAATAAGGAACTGAAACGAATCACAGTTTGAGTAAAATCACATACACCATAAGATTTGAACAGAAAATAGAAAAGATAACCCCCAAGATGTGCAAATTTTAAATCTATCTATAAAGAGGGTTAACATTTAAATATAATTAATGCAATTAGAACTTGTTTCATTTTTACATTGTTCTAGTTAGTTTAATTACTGAGAAAAGTGCGCAGATGTTCTGCTATAAGTCTGAGTAAGTTAGAATTGGGGGTTATTCCATGAGATAAATGCATCCGAGTAAATAGAATGCTAGGAAAGAATGTACGGGAGTTACTAATGGTCCAAGTGTGGCTCTAATTACAGGGGACGATTGGGCAACACCTTGGGGTAACGACAATTTATCGAGCCTTAGCGGCACAGAGACATGCCTTCATTAAGTAATATCGACTGATAAGTTAGTATTAACGACTGGTAATTAGTTGCACAGGTGTAAGGAGGGGCCGTGTACTCGCAGAGGGTGCCAACCGGAAATACAGCTATACTCCCGTTTAACAAAGCCTCCGCGCCAGCAGACAAAACAAACCTGCCGGAAAACTTTAACCCTCGAACGCATGGGATACTGAAACCAGCGACAAACACGCACACGCACACACACACACACACAGATATATATATATATATATATATTCACTGATAAAACGAAATACGATCCAAACTGGACACAATACGAGTTCGAGATTAACAAAGAGCAACACACAAAGTAGGGAAACACACTTACAGACTCAAATTTTCGGGTAATCCGTCTTCAGGAGAAAAGAGAATGGGAGACCAAGCACGTTGTAGGCGCAACGGCAAGTAACCAACCCGGCAACCGCCAGTGCTGTCAACCGTACCCGGTCTTAAAGTATAAAATTAGGAGAAGATATAAACAGAAGCTCAGATAAGCAGTACTGGTTGGGTAAAACTATAAGTAGGTGAAAAATTTTTTTTTTTCTTTTCTTCTTCTTTTCTCTATCATTATTTTTGTTTCTTATAGTTTGTTTTTATCTTATATTGTTTATTATTTTTCACCTACTTATAGTTTTACCCAACCAGTACTGCTTATCTGAGCTTCTGTTTATATCTTCTCCTAATTTTATACTTTAAGACCGGGTACGGTTGACAGCACTGGCGGTTGCCGGGTTGGTTACTTGCCGTTGCGCCTACAACGTGCTTGGTCTCCCATTCTCTTTTCTCCTGAAGACGGATTACCCGAAAATTTGAGTCTGTAAGTGTGTTTCCCTACTTTGTGTGTTGCTCTTTGTTAATCTCGAACTCGTATATATATATATATATATAATATCAGTGGCGACTCCTGACCTTTTTCTTTAGGCATGCAATTTTCAAAGAATAAAAGAAATACAGAGAAATACCCTTCTAATTCTCATGTTCAGTCTTTTCATGTTGCACAAAAGGATAATGATGTATTAAAAACATTTTATGGGGATTTGAATCAGGCTTTATTTGGAAACACGTTTAACATTAACTTTTATTAACCAATACAATAAAAATAGGCAAACAATGTTTTTATTAAATAAAGAGATACACAATACATCATTTGAATAAAAAGTTCTTGCAAAATTCTTCGATAACAAAACCATAAAACTTCTCTCTATCTGCCATGAGATCTTTAAGTAAATGTCTTTCAATTGAAATTAGGGATAAATTAGACAATCGCTCTTCACTTTGGGAGCTTCGTAAATAACTTTTAATTCTTTTGAGGGCAGAAAACGATCTCTCAACACTTGCTGTTGTTATGGGAATAGTCATAACCAAATTCATGAGTTTATACATTTCCGGAAGACCTGTGTGCAAATCACTTTCCAGTATGTATTTGAGGAGCTCAGCAAGCCTGAGTTGCAGTGTATGCAAACTTCCTTCTTGTTTCTCTTGGCAATTAAGACCATTTTCATTAACCAGAAATGATAAGAGTAAACCCCTGCATTGGGAAGCTTAGCGCAATCATAGAAAATGGTTCCTTAGCGTGTAGTGGAATAAAAAAAAAGGGGTTCCTTTAAATATTTCGAGTCTCGAACATTTTGGTTTCTTTAAAGATGAATTCTATGCATGCAATGCATGTGTTGCATTCCCTGAGAAATCGCCACTGATATATATATATTATATGGGTTACTTGCCGTTACGTCTACAGCGTTGGTCTCCCTTTCTCTTTTCTCCTGAAGACGGATTACCCGAAAATTTGACTCTTTAAGTGTGTTTCCTTACTCTGTTTGTTACTCTTCTTGATTTTGAACTCGTGTGTATATATATTATTGAAAATGACACCAAATTTAGCTGATACCTTTTTCTTAACAAGTTTCTCAATTTTTCTAAATAACAGTCTCGTTATTTCGTCTACACAATAAAGTACATCTCCTATGGTTGACATGTTTCGAATGATCAACATTCATCATCAGGACGTGAATAAGATCTAAGGTGAAATATCTGGTTTATATATACATGGAGAAGGTAGAAGGGGTTGTTTTCCATAAAGTTCAAGAAATGGTAGGCGTTAATCCTGTGGGGTGAGTGGCCTCTCGACCTGAGTGATGATGGATCTTATTCACGTCCTGATTATGAATGTTGATCATTCGAAACATGTCTACCATAGGAGATGTACTTTATTATGTAGACGAAATAACGAGAGTGTTATTTAGAAAAATTGAGAAACTTGTTAACCCGTTGAGCGGCCATGCATATTTACAGGGGTGTTCAGCTGGGGCCATGACGGATATATCCGCCAAAATAAAGTTTCAACATTTCGGGCCATGACGGAAATTTCCGTCACTATATGTGAGTAGTGCATTTTAATGAATGATCTATATATGATATTATGACAAAATTTTATTGACGGGCAATGAGTAGAAGTTAAAATATGAGAGTGGCCCAGGGTAAGAATTCAATATGACGGAAATTTCCGTCATGGCCGCTCAACGGGTTAAGAAACAGGTATCAGCTAAATTTGGTGTCATTTTCAATAATGTGTGTGTCAAAGAAGGACTGCTACCAAAATTTACGAATATATATATATATATATATATATATATATATATATATAAAAAGATTTCACATAAACACGTGAAACAACAATCAATGATCAAACCACAATAAGAAATGGGAAAACAAGACTATGATCTTTCAACCGTAACAAGCGGTCTTCGTCCGCTTGTTACGGTTGAAAGATCTTAGTCTTGTTTTCCCATTTCTTATTGTGGTTTGATCATTGAATATATAATATATATATATATATATATATATATATATACCATTTCCACCATCAAAACTCATACACTTGTCTCGTCTTCCGACTGTTCTAGATTCGGGTATGTGAATCAAATGATTCATCAAACTATTACTCCACAAACTTTTGTATATACACTCACTCATCCACCCGCCCACTCACCCACAATACACGCACACACACACACACACACACACACGCACACACACACACACACGCACACACACACACACACACACACATACATACATACATACGAACAAAAACGCACAAACACTCGCACATACAGAAACACACACAAGCATATGCACGTTAATACCCAATGAGAATAAATTAATTTTATTTAGTTACCACTTTTGTGAAATACTCTTATATGATTTTATACGTAGTTAATTCAGAAATTAACGTTTTGAGAGTTAACGATTCCATTAATTCTATTTGACAATAAAATTTTACGCAACAAATATTTACGACACTTATTTTACGGTAGCAGTTATCTGGACAATAAAGGAAACATATTCTGGAACAACTGAATAATATTAATTTTTAATTAATTTTTCTTTATAATGTTTACGTTTTTACTGATTTTTTTTTGCAACACACCCAGTATTTTATCTTTGTAATGAAATATATACCAGTATATCATGATGACATATACTCAAGTACGAGGGCAAGCACTGAAGGGGTTGAGAGATTGTTTTAGTAAGTAGCAACAAGCCATACAATAGAGGAAGCTAACCAGCTAATCCAATTTCAATTGAAACGTACCAAACAATGGATTAAGACACCATTAGTGCATATAGTGGCATATATCCCAACATAGAACCCAAAATACGACACGCTAACTAGATACAATGCATTGATTAATAATATTTGCTTGCCTTTGCACTGTACTATGTTCAAATCAATCATCACAAGTACTCAACGAATGTATACATTTGAAATATTACTAGCAACACTGTTCTTTGCTCGCGATGTACAAGATTTTTTGTTTATTCATAAAATATCTTGTGTTACTTTTGATTTTTGAGAAAACTTGGAAAATATAGTCTAGTACTTTCTATATAAACAAATTTTAGAAATAGATTACTTCTGTAGATTATTAAAGTGTTTATTAATGGACCATAGTTTTAAAGCCAGTGACAAAAAACTGCTTCTGGTTCCAGTTCTAGCCCTTGGAAAACTATTCAATTGTGGCGAATTTTTATATAATTTGACTAAGTTTAATTTACAGTTTTTTTGATTTAATAATGCAAAACTCAGAAATAATACTAATTATTAATATTAATAAATAACTGGCCCAACATGAAAATGTAAATTCAAAATCTGGTCCCGGATCCTAATAAGCAAAAGCGATTACCCGTAGTTAAGATGATGCAATTTAAGGGGAATTACAAACAGTAATTGTAAATTTAACATTATTGGCAAGATTTGTTTCATGTTGCCTTGTGTGTTAACCGGTTTTGAACTGGAAGTTACTCTTGATAAGCGAGTCCGTTGCAGGTAGGACACGGCTTTATATACTAGGGAAGACGGTAATTGAAATTATGCTTTCCTTATGCCATACACTGTATTACTCTGTACTAACAACATTTATTTATTTACAATATTCCTTAAATGAAAACATCAACTCTATTAATAGACGTAGCATTAGCCAGTATTGAAGGATAGTTATATAAAGAATTATCACTCACGAATGGTTGTAATCATCTCAGAATGAATAAATAAATATATAAATGAATTTTTACTTTTATTTTATACCTACACTAACGGGGCATGAAAATAAGAACGGTCATTTATAAAGGTTAAACCTCTAAAAATACAACATTAATAAAACTTAATGTAATAAAATAAATATGAAGAATTTATAATAAAATTTTAATTGAAACCTGAAGCTAAATATACAACTGGCTCACTCTTAGTAATTACAACACATTTTTAATTCATTCGCTTTGTGGAAACACTTGCACAAGTCAGGTGGTATACCTTGACTTTACCTGGACCTTGGAGTACCGAGCACCTTTATATGATAAAATAAAAACAAGATGTCAAAAAAAAACATGTGAAATGAAAATCAACGTCTAAAGTACAGTAAGAAATCATAAACATGTCTAAGATTTTTCAACCAAAGCAAGTGGTCTTCTTCAGTTAGTCTCTGACGAAGACCACTTGTTTTGGTAGAAAAATCTAGTGTCATTTTCTGATTTTTAACTGTAGTCTAGACGTTGATGTACTTATATGTGTATGTAAAATATGGTTTATGTGAAAGCTAACTGATGGATTTATGTGTTAATTACTTTAAAACTAGTCACTTTCTGCTAATTAATAGTGTAATACAGAGACACATTCTTGCTGGGGGGAATTCAACCTCTGAGATACAATGGTTTCGATGTAATTAAGAAATTAAATTCTCGGATGCAATAAGAGAAGGAATAGTATATTTGAATGAGAAGAATGTGGTGGGTCAGAGGATATGGGAGGAGAGACAATGTGGAGGTGGAGGGACTGCTCACGACACCGGAGGCTGTGACGAAAGCGAGAGGTGGCGGCTAATCACTCTGCGGGATTAGCCGGGTGATGCACGACGCCAGATAGCGGCCACTGTGCCGGCTCACGTCCACCAAACACTCGTCTCCCGTACATTCTTCACACAGTCTTCTTGCGAGTAAGCACGTTTAAAAAAACTGCCATGCTCCGCCGAATAACGAAGCGCTTAATGAAAACAGTCACATCATGACTAGATGGATGTAAAGGAAGATCGAATCCCGTCAGAGATTGCTTAAGTAACGACTATCAAGAAAGTCGCCAGGAAGACAACCAGTCAACTGGTCTTATCAAACAATGGACTGAGATGCCATAGACACACGAATCCGTTAAAACACTTGCATTATGATTTCTTTTTGCAATGACAATAAATTCAAAATCAATCGTATCAGTGCCAACTTCTAAAGTACAGCTATCATTGCTGTAATTTATTATACTGATTAATGAATTTAGGCATACAGGTAACATGGCTACAGATAATCATAGCCTAGAGCAGGGATAGCAAGCCTTTTTTAACTCCTGGGCCTATTATATAAAAAAATAAACAAAAAAGGGTCGCAACTTTTACTTACAGAATCAATGAGAAACTTGTTGCTGCGTTTTATCTGATAGCATTAGAATCCAAGTTTATAGACTGTAGTTTTCATTTATAAGTACTTGTACATGTGCTTCAAATAGAAAAATATACATTTCATGATAATAGATTTCATTGTAATGTCTTAAATTTAGTATTATAAATGCTAAATTGGCAACTCTGTGCACAAGTTGCCATTGGTCGTTAATAGGTAAACAAAAGCAGTTACCAAACCAGAAAAATATAATTGTTTATTTTTGCACAATATCGACATAGAACCACGTGGGTCACTAAAATATGAGTGGTGGGCCAGTTGGTGACCTGTGGGACAGTGGTTCGCCATCCCTGACCTAGAAGCTTGAAGAGTTCGTTTATTATCAAATAGAGCCAAAGTTTAAAAAAATTATTAGTGACATAGCTGTCATATAGAGAATAGAATAGTACTGCTCTACAGCAGGGGTGGGCAAACTTCTTGGCCAGCAGGTCACACTGACTTAAAAAAATTTATCTAGACGGGCAAGAGTGAAAGACAGATCTCAACCCACTGGCACGATTTCTATTTTTTATATTTTACCCTCGTTTTGAATAAAAGTAAGAAGTAAAAAACACAGTATAGAATTTTGAATTCGTGAAAAAACTTTCTTTTAAGTGTATATGACTCATTACAAAAAAATATATTGTTCTGTTCTTCTTCATGTTGGTATTCCGAATATTATACAATTAATTTCCTTTGATGGTGTTAGTATGAACTCGAGTTAGGAATTTTTGAATAATTCACTTCTAGGTGTTGGAAAAATAATTCATGTACCAAACATTCGTTTATTTGATCCTTTGTTCATAAGAATTATTGATTCTCTTTTTGATTGATCCTCCTCTTATTCAGCATTTTTTAAAATTTATTTCTTTGTGTTTCTTATTCTATAGTTGTATTGATGGAAATGTAATTATAATTAATAAAGAAAGTCTTAGGCGTAATACCGCCTTATGACGAAATACTATCCTTATTGACATAGGGAATCTTGAAGTAGTCAGCCAAATTTGAAAATCAGTAAGACAATATATTTTACAGAAAAATAGAATTAGAAATAACTGGAATTTTCCTTATAAGTGGCAAAATATGAAAACAAAATATTTTTAAATGGAAAATTATTATAAATCAGGATTTTGATAAAATAAAAATTGTTAACAAGAAATTCATTCTAGAAAGGTTTGAATAACTTTCAAATCTGGACCCTTCGCTAAAGCCCTCACAAACCTAACTTTAAATGGTTTTAGTCCTTCCATAAGAGCATACCAGTACAAATCATCTTAATACAGTATATTCCTGTTTCGATCTTTCACACCAGGTGCTTTCTCGACGAAAATCATTCACAAGACAAAACACGCCACTACCAAACGACACTTGACCTTCTAGGAAAATAAAATAAAATAACTTATCATTCGCTCGATGGGTGGAAAAAATAATAATTCGAAATTTTTTCACTTATTAAAATAAAGTAATCATACAAGCAAGCACTAATCCTTAACAACATGTATTGAAATAGAAAAGCAGTAAATAATAGGTCAAACAGTTGCTTTAATAAACTGTTTCAAAGACTGTACTCATGGAGTGAGATTAATCAGAGTCGAAAATCAAGTAGCAAAAGCTAATCTTTGAGTTATACTTTAAAGTAAATTTGTTAAAGTAAATTCTTCTAATTAAAGAATATTTTATAAATAAATTAAAAATAACTGATAGATGAAATGAAAACTTAAACTGGTAACTATAAAGAAAGAGGTACTTACGAGTGCAAGCCATGCTCTTGGGGTCAGAGGGGGCCCTGTAGTAGCCGGTGTTGCAGCGGCACTCGGAAAAGCCGTAGTCGGGAGCTTTGGAGTGGGCTGGGCATTGCTGACAGTGACCGTCTCCAGCGGCGTGCTTGTACTTGCCTGGGGGGCAAACTGAAACAAAAATCATGCATGAAATACACACATTCTGGTCGTCTTTACTACAACCTACTAGCATAAGTCAATATCAAAACCCATAGCCAACTTATCAATTACTATGGAAATTATAATTTCATTATGTGGGACACACGACCACTGGATGCAAAACGATTATAAATAGGAATTACAAATAACATGGATATAAAGTGAAATGAACCTTCACCTTATAAAATGATATGGAAGAAGTTTATAATTTAAATTGTTTGACACGTAAGCTAATGTAGCTTAATCTAGGTACAACCATGACTAACCTACTTTTTCCGCTTGTATACATTTAAAACAAATCAGACTAAACTGTTAGAACATCATTACGTCTTAAACATAGAGGCTTGGTAGATCACATGAAGGAATACCTAGTACCCTGCTTCGTCAAAATATATGACAGTAACAAAACCTTACACTAGGGGATAGACAACCTGTCAACTTTCACCAGGGTTCTACATATAATATGGAGGAGCCAGTATACCCTGTTGTGGAGCCTTCCATAACTCTAATGTTGAAAGATTCCATTCATCTTAGCTATTAGCCGTTCTTGTTATTAAGAACAGTGGAATTGCTGTACTGTGTTTCTTAGTTCAATTACGACTGTCAAGACGTCAATAGTGGGCACTCAGAAATCTCTGAATCTGTAACGATTTGATATCAACAGACCTTCATATTCACCCGATGATTATAGAAAAAGATAGAAGTTTTAACTAATTTAATAAGTTTGCGTCGCATTTAGGCTAAAAAATTATTTGTTCGTTACATTGAATCTGAAAAACTAAAATAAGATAATGAATTTCACAACATAAGTTCAAATAAGTGATAAAACATGTTTTTGGGTAAGAGTTTTTTTCTTTTTCTTATTTTAATTTCAGCATGTCCCACAGTCCCACATTGTATTGAGCAATAATTACACATTATGTAAAATATTTCTTATTTTTACAATATAATAATACAATTTATTACTTTATTTTTTATTTATTTATAAAATAAAGAATTTTGTCGTATTAAGCCAATGTCATAGAATAATTGATTACACTAAGGGCGATAAATATAAAGGTTATTTATCGGAGACTGAATAGATTTACGTAGACAATTCAATTTATATGTGGAGTAACCCAGATTATGGAAGGGGGCTATGAAATCATCTAGCAAAAGTATGATGAAACGCAGTCATCATAAGGCGGCATATGTGATAAGTCAATAATATACAAGGGGCAATAGAAGGTGAAGAGAGGGGGATGACAGGGGTAGTTAAGGTTTCGTTTAGGGGAGGGGGGTATAGGTATAGAGGCGGGTGCCGCTTTGTGGTTAAGATGTTTGGAAAGGACGAAAAAGTGGAGAAAAGAGGACGAAAAGGTCGTTCAAGGCACTAAGGCCTACTATAAACTGACACTTCCTACAACAGGCGAAAAAAAAAAAGAGAAAAGAAAGGGAAGTAAGAAAAAAAGGGAGCGCTTCAGAGGGTAGCAGCAGAAGAGGCAGTCTTATTACAGAACTTCAAAGCTAAAACTCCGCCAACCAACGCCCGGAATTTCACTTTGCAAACAGATTTTACGGTATTTTCTAATTTATAAACAAAATATTTTAAGAGAAATAATGAAGGAGCTATCAATACACAAAAGATTGTTCTTTGAATAGCGGAGAAATAATTGGAGGAATACTTTTAGTTTGCATCAAACGTTCTTTCTTAAATATTAAATCAATCTTTATTCTAAAGTTAAAACTCTGCTCCTTTATACATAGGATACAATTTCTAACTTCTTTAAAAAAAAAAGTCCAAAAATTAATAACGGGCTACATATTTTATTTTAAGCTACATAAAACAAAATGTAGCTTTTACATTGTGCTGTATGCAACAAATTCCTTAAAAAATTTAATATACTAGAAATTACTTTTTATTTTTTTTTTCTTAGACGTAAACTTAAATTTTTTTTCCTACAATCTGACTTTTATGAATTAATAAAGTTAGAAAGAAGTAATAAGTAAATACCTGTTAAATTTTATTAGATTTTGTCGAGAGGTGCAACTTGTGGAATTTTTAAATTATTTTCAGTATGTACTTACCCAGGCAAATATCAGTAGACATAAAAAAAATGTAGTTATGGAACCATTATATACACACAATTACACCGGCAATTAGTAAAATATCATTTTACTAATGTAAATGTTAAGCGGATATCATTTACCTGTAGTGTTTCAGAAATATAACATATACTATAATTACATATACATTGCACTATAAATATATTATAAATTTCCAACTATATATCATACATATTTGAGTTTTCTGCAACACTTAATTGAAATTAGCATTATAAATTGAAAAAAAGGCGTAATGCTTGTGTGCAAACAACACATGGAAATAGGAACACGTAAATGCTGAAATCTATGTTTATGGTATATTTACATTAACAGTTTCAAATATTAACTACTTTTTGAATTCAAAAATGACTTGATAAAAGCCCTGCAAAATTTTTAAAACAAATTTAGTATCTAATAAACTTATTCTGTTAGACTGTTTTTCTTGTTGGAAAATTCTGATTTTTTTTACCAACACTAAATATCAACTTCCCAGAGTTTAAAGAAAGAAATGGAGAAAAAGTACAGAGTCCAAAATCACATACCGGGCAAAAGAGTGACTTTCTTAATAGGCAATAGTGCCCAAATATACAGTTTACCTACATTCAAATGTTTTCAAGCTTTCGAATTGAATACTAAATAAAATTTGTAAGTGATCCCAATCGAATTTTATCGTAATGATCTTTTTTATCGAATGGTAATATGATGTCAATAAAAACTTTAAAAATTTTAATTCTATGGAGTTAGTAGTAGTTTAGGACAAAGAAAAGGTGTCTAAAAACATATAATTGATAATAAAAGGAAGTTTTCTTGAGGCAATATTGGTCATAAACTACAGAGATCATCTGCAATATCAGGCCAATTTTGGAGAATAACATCGAAATGGTCAACCAAACGGGGTGACCTGTACCGAGCTCATACACTTTGAGATACATATGCATCCATCTACATACCTACACATGCATGTATACAAACACACATAACGCAACACACATATACGCACGCACACACACATACACAAATATTACCAAAAAAGACTCAGTAGGCCTCAAAACATGCAATATGTTAAAATCTTTACACAAATTAATTTGATGATTATTCAAACTTTCTAATAGAAAAGCATAAGTTGCGATGAATATTGCAAACAACTGTATTTACATTAAAGAAAAATGGGGTACAGACAACAAACCAAACATTTTTCCGTATTTTCTAATGCTCATACGTATCCTTATATGTTACATAAGATTTCACCTTTAGTGTTGTTCGAGGGGTAAAAAGTGAGGTTTATTTATTACCTCGCACTACTTTTAGTAACAGGTGACCCTCATTATTGGGTTCATTCATCATTGGAAAACTAAATTTTGCGTAACTCAAGTGTTTTTAGAGTAGAAATCTTTAACGAGTGCCTAATATTGCACGGGCTAGGGAACGACGGCTTAACGATCACTCCGAGGGAGATTCGTGCTCAGTTTTTTCCACCATTCACGTGAAAAAATGGAGGGTCAGAGTAAGAATAGAACCCAGGATCTACCGGTTCGGAAAGAACAAAAGCCATTGGGAACCCTTGGCTCCCACAGGCCAAAACTCTTTTGTACTTCTTTAAATATAATTAAAAACATTTTGATATTATAATTATTTGCTCTACCGGTTGTTCTTTTGAGGTTATTTTCATTTTATTTATTACTTTTTTCATTTTAGGTAATGTAAGGCGGTTGAGTTTATTAGTTTAAAAGAAGTTAGTTGTTTTTAAAATAGACCAAGTAAATTGGTGAATGTATAGTTATTCTTATATCTCATACAGTATGCAGCGAAAAGCGATCCGCCCAAGATAATACAAGGTACATTAGGCTCCTTAGAAGTGAGAATATCGACTTCCTACCCCATCTCAACCCCCATTACAGCTAATCAAATACCTCCGGGTAATTTTTGGTAGAAGGGTTTCAAAGGATATATAATGGGGAGGAAGGGTTGTAAAGGGAGGAATAATTGAGTCTGAAACAGGTCTAAGAGAGCAGAACAATTAGAGGGAGGAGGAAGAAGGGAGAGACTTAATCAAGAAGAAGACGACGGGCTGGTAGCATGCGCTAATCCACATCCTCAAAAGAAACAACCGGCTGGCTGTACAGCAAACGGACAACCAATCAATCAAGCACCTCGCGCCAAGCAACAGTCATTTCTTATGACTCAACGAAACCCTCTCAAAGAATTAAACAGCTTCTTACAGCTTTCAAAGAACATTGAATGAAGGCACATTAACAATATGAAACTCCATTCAAATTGTTAGAACTACAGATGCTGGTATCCCACTTCAGGACGCACAACGAACAAAACCACCATTTTATTAAAACTATAAATTTATAGTCATTCAATAACATGAGAATTGATATAGTTTCAACATTACAGCCTCAAGGTGAATTTAATGGTATCCAAATGAGATTTTATAAAATCCAAACTGAATTCGCTCAACTGAACTGTAATTTCAACAGAGAAAGTTAATATTTGTGAAGTTTTCGTTCAATAAAGATGAAACTTTCCGTTTTGGACAATGACGATGTCAACTAAAGTTAAACTATAATGGTCGAAATTTTGAATTAAATTTTGTTGTTCATGCACTGGTTTTATGACTTGCCTATTGAGAAATCCTTTATATACTCGTATATATATATATGATTAAACCACAATATGAAATGGGAAAAAAAGACTAAGATCTTTCAACCTAACCGACTTGGGCTTTGACTGTGACGAAGACCGCTTGTTACGGTTGAAAGGTCTTAGTCTTTTTTCCCCATTTCATATTGTTGTGTGATCATTGATAGTTATTTCACGTATTTATGTGAAATTTTGTTATTGATATATATATTTATTGGTATAAATAGGCAGCAGATCCTCTTTTAAACAAGTATCATTAACATTAACCGCAGTCTCGGCATTCACGATCTTAAGACTGACAGATTCGATCCTACGAACTAACCTCCTGCTAACAGGGTTCAACTGGAAAAGGAGTTGGCCAAGTGACATGTTAAATTAAAATCGATGACTCATGCTTAGTCAAATTATATATATATATATATATATATATATATATATAAATAGGTATATAATTATAAATTTCTTAGTATAAACAAATTAAATTGCTCAGGTTTCTTGATCATTTTGACTACTTTGAACAGAATGTTAAAACCATTAAGAAAGAAGAAAGAAACACTTCACTGATCGTTACTATATTTATGTAACCAAATATGTCTAACTACAGCAAGGAAACCAGAAATGGACTAAGATCTTTCAATAAAAACAAGTGGTATTCATCAGAGCCCCACTGACACTGGCCAAGGCCACTTGTCTTGGTTTAAAGATCTTAGTCATGATGTCGTTTGTCATGACTTTCTTATGAAATGAAGTTTACTCTGAAAATCTTGTTGTATATGTACTTGACAGTCATGAATGTTTCAAAATGAATACCACTTTCCCGTATTTTTTACAATATAGTTTTAGTTATATTTAGAACAAAATTTACAATAATATCGAATGTTTGGAAACAGCTGTAAATATACTTCAGTTTCATTTATATAGTATGTGTATTTCAAAAATAGAAGGGACATGTATGGGGTTAAGAAATACAGGTGGATAAAGAGACTGGTTTGAACTGGGTGATAGCTTTAAAAGAGACAATATTCATTCACTTGAGGGTGGGCCGAACAACATAAGGTATAAGACACTTCAAATTAAAGAACGTGAGGCGCCTTTCAGGTGAAAGGCAGCGTCATTTTTTCCTCAATTAAGGATGAGGTGGATGCTTGAGTGACACTGGAGTGCGGACAACAAAAAGGGGAAGGACCAGAAAAAGACAAGGCGTCCCACGGGAAACAAAGGCCTGGCTCGGTGGCCATCTGGGCCGCCAAGGGCCCTCCACTCCCCTCTGCCGACCATTACACTGCTCCAACTCCGGTCAGCTCCTGTCTCCGACCTCCCACCAATTAACTACCACATAATTACCAACAGAGGCCTTGCCACGACCATCTTCGGCAAAACCCCATACAAACTTTAAATTGTAAAATATAACATTCATTATAACACTATGTACGTAAAATCGTTCTGATCCCACTATAACTTGTTATATAGGCCATAACTTGTTAAGTTTCCATAGGTCCTTCCGTTATTTACCTTCATCGTAGTTATTCACAATTCAACTGATTTCATGAAACCCAAGCAATCAAAAATACTTAGCACAAAATTAATTAAGGAAATCTTCAAAGTTACATTAAAAACGTTGTTGGTTTTTTCAAGAATGATAATTAACTGAATTTCACAGAACTTCACACATAAATTAAAAATTTATAAGTAACAGTTACAAAAAAGCAAATATAAATAAAAATAAACTTAATTCTACATAAAAATCATTCATTATATTGATAAATCTAAACATAACCAACTTATTGATGTCATAAATATTTTTAAATAAATTTGTAAAGTTTAATATAGTTCTTTTAAAAGTAGGAAACAAAGAAAGTTATAACATATTTACGTTTCTCTGTATTACACAAATAAAAAGAAAACAAACAAAAATAAATGTTTTTCTTTCCTATGCCAATGTTCTAACGCTTTTCAGATAGTTCGTGGTCAAGAACTGAAGGAGAAAAACAGGAAAAGGAATGGATACGTGACCACATGGAAATATCCATATTGAAACCTTAATAATTAAACAAGGGAGCCATAAAATTTGAACACTTTTAGGCTAAGGTTAATCAAAACAAACAAATTATGTTTTGCTACCATTTTATAAATTCTCTGGTTTTGTTATGTACCTGAATATGAATAGTCCAAGCCACATTTATCATCAACGACAAAATAACATAGACCATAAACTAACATAATTACATAAATAACATAATAAAACAAAACATATAAATAACATAAAATAATTACTGTGATTGAAATTTTTAACCATAGTTCGTCATAAGGAGAAGACTAGGGGAGAAGTGATCTCTCTTGATCACTTCGACTATGAAGAGAGATTGTAAATCAATTGCAATAGTTATTTGAAGAGTTGTTTGTGACATTGGATGGTTTGGCAGTTAAAACTTCCCGTGGTTTATTCTGACGATGTTCACATGAATGACTCAACTATAGTCATCACGTTCATTTATTTGGACTTTACCTGTTACGCACTTTAAAATGGATGTTATATTTTTTAATCAGATAATGACAGGAAGTCCTGTGACTTGTCATAGAAATGTTTAAAATATATTTTGTAGAATAAGAATATTGAAGAGAATGTTACTTAGATTTGATAAAGATTAAGCATGGACTGATGCTAGTTTGGAGGAAGGTTGAATATGGGCTCAGGATTACCGTGCTTTCATTATTTGGTGATTTGTTTGGTTTGACCAATAGGAAGGTTGGGGCAGGATAATGCGACAGGAGTGTTTATGTAGGCTTTGATATTGTGTGTCCTCTTAGAGGGACAATAGAGCTAAAGGAAAGGAGACGCCTAAATGCATTAGTTCAGCCTAACTTAAAGAATTATAATGATACTTTTGAGATAGTGTGGCAAGGGAAATAAAATAGAGGTAAGTTGCAGTTTGTGTAAATAAACATCGATAAATATATGTGAGGCGATGTGGGCATCTTGGCGGGTTTCATTTTGAAAAGCGTGTCCCTATGGAAATGAGGATTTATGTAGTTGGTTGTCCTATGTAAATTAGATGGTCTCCATTTGCTCAGCCCCTTACAATCACCTGCTGCCTGCACCACCCCCATAACTAAACTGTAATTGTGGCCATCAAGTTCTCTCTCTCAGATACCCTCCAACAAGGCTGACTTTAAGAAGAATGTCATGCCATCGCACTAACAAGTCTTCTCTGACTACATTTATTTTGCCAATCTTCAACCTTAATTCTTTGACCTGACCTATACCTATTATATCTCATCGATAAAGTCTATTGTCAATTTAAAAAACCTGTGTATAATAACTGCTGTTCCTTTATTAAATATAATATAATAGTACCTCATAAAAATGACTACTGACTATTAAACACTATGAATACTTCTAGAACAGAGTTTCACAAACTTTTTTCGACGGAGAACCCTTTTTGCTTCAGTAACTTTCCCTGGGACCCCTAGATTCTAATTATTTTATGCAATCATAAAAAAATATTTTCATATGCCTTTATAAATAGTACATATGTTTAAAACAATTAAAAAGTAATATTACTGCAAAATGTATTTTACGAATAAAAAATTCAAAACTAAAAGATTTTAATTTTTATATTTTCGACAAGTATATAACAAATAAAACAGATAACACATAAAGTATATAAAACAGAATAACTAGCAACTTTAACACAAAGTTTATTTTTTAATCATTTCCGGCTTTATAGTTGAGAGTTTGATTTTCAATCAGCCCCAGCATTAAGTCTACTTTGGTATTTAGTTTTTATGACAGTATAAAAGGAAAATCCTGTTTTACATAAGTAGATAGTGGGAAGTGGTAGCAATATGTGAGGTACTATTTTTGCAATAGAAGGGAATTCGGGAATCAGATAGCTCCAAAAAGTGCTAGTGATTCATTCAAATATGAATAAAATTTTGAGCACTTCTACTCATGTGTATAAGTAGATATACACATTATTCACAAGGTTTCATTTAGTTTAATTTAATGTAGATATACACATTATTCATGGTTTCATGATTCACAAAAAACACAGAATAAATTCATACCTACTGAAAAAATTTAGAAAAATGCTTTTTCTAATTGTTTTTCGCGGAGCCCCAGACAGTCCTTCAAGGAACCCTGGGTTCCGCAAACCCACTTTGGGAACCTCTGGTCTATAAGTTTATTGATGGACTCCTAAGCCTATACCTTGGAATACAATAATGGGACTAACGTTATATGGTGAAGGCACAGCAGAAATATTGCACCTTATAGCATTTTAGAAACTGTCACGAATTAATTTCAAATACGGTAAATAATCAATAATTGGACTCCGAATCATTGCTACTTCAAAAACTCATAAATTACCTAAAGATGATGTAATAAGTATAATCCTGTTCTGATGAAATACTAATGACCTACAGTTTTTCAGATTGTATATTGCAAAGATAAAAATAATTTTCAAAAAATTCAAGTACTGAATTATAGAACCTTATCAACAAAAAATGATATTTAACTAACTAAACAGGTGAAGAGTAAAAATAATTATAATTTTACATAGATTTTCATCGAGTAGCAAACACTTAATGCATTTCTAAAACATGGTAAGATTAGTTCTTAGAAGAATTACTTGTGTAAATGATCTATAAAGACCTTCAGACGCAACAGAATAAGACAAAATGTCTTCAGATCAAGGACTAAAGATCTATGCTGTTTAGCCAGTATTCATATTGATTTAAACCTTAACCTGGTAGATTTCGAATGATTTCATACACTGGTTATATAACTTAACAAATGGAGCTTTAAGAGAAATCATTTTTTTTGATTATACTACTATAACGTCAAATTCCCTACAGTTTTACTAACTGCGAAACTACCAATTTTAAATACTTCAGCTTATTCAGAAATATGAAGAATCAATATCCGATAAAAAGAATAATCTAAACTTTTTAAGACATTAAAAATTATAAAGAAATTTGAAATACATTCAAAAAACTGTAAAGAAAGTTCACTTGTAAAAACGATTATTAATAAGCTAAGGAACGATAATATAATGCAAATGAAACATGAAAAATGTAAATAATATATTAATAGAAAATGAAATAACTTTAATGGCTCTAAAAAAAAAGTTAAAAAGAAAAAAAAAGTTAAATTCTCTTAAATGGGGAGATAAAAATTTGGCAAGTTGGTTCATTAGAAGTTGAATTAGAAAAGCCCTGCTAGTTTTGATAAAGAGCGTAGTGGTTCTTAAATTAAACTAAAGACACCGCGAGAATCAATTCGACTTCGCCTCAGGTATTGCTCTTTACAACTCACTTTCAAACTTACTCCAATTGCTAAACCTTCCTCCAAATCAACTAGCAAACTTTTTCCGAAAAACTTCACCTTTCCCTGACTACTCAAACCAAAATAAATTCATTTAACCATCAACATTCCACTGAAAAGTTAATAATTTTGCTCCAAAGTCATTTGAAATGCTAAATACATAATTCAATTCTTATTTCTATTAATACGTAAAGGTACATAACGCAATTTACTTTTTCATTAAACTATGAATTAGGTTATGGAAATATTTCAGTTGGCTAAATTCTCATGAGAAGCTTTTCGTGAATACATGCGCAATTATTGGTTTTGGTATTATCATCGAAGACTGCTAAATGAAACAGGCAATGGCTCACACTCCTATAAAATACCCTTTCAAACTAATACTAATTATTTTGATTAACTTCTAAATTCACCTTTTTCTCATAGACTAACAAAAAAGTTGTCCCTATCTATTAGTTAAAGTCTTCATGCAGATGGCATGCATTGTTGGAAATCACAACAGCTAAGTCGCTAAAGAGTGAATTTCAGATCTGACGCTCGCTCAGTGGCATAGTAAACAACTTTCAGCTTTCATCTATTATATCATAATTACTGGATAGGAAATTGTTAATTAGTTTATTATTCAAACACTAGTTCTTTCAGAAATAGGTTAGGTTAGGTTGCAGTGGCAGACCCACAAGGGAACACACGTAGGCCGAGCATTGTCCCTTTGTGATACCACACAATGAAGATTGATTCTACAGTGGGAGTCCTAAATTTTGTCTAACTCAAGTGAATTTAGAGTAGGATCTTTAACGAGTACTACATCGTACAGGGTCGGGACCGACGGTTTAACGTCCTTCTCCGATGGCCGACATGCTCAGATTTATTCACCTTCTGCATGAATAAATCGAGGACCTGCTGGGGATCGAACCCCGGTCCTAACAGTTCAGAGGCGAGCACATAACCAAAGAGCTAGCCTAGCTCCTTCTTTCAGAAGTAAAATATTGATTTGTCTATCATGGATGGGCTCACGAAGTTATTTTATATGGTCACAGACCATCTCTCAATTTTTTTCTGTTTGAATATTTTTATGGAGTAGTCGTTCCCTCATGGAACGCCATATATTATGAAAATTGACAAACACACGTTACTTCAGGTCTATTACGAAAGAAGTAAATTGTTCTGTTACAGCAAACTTTTAAAAGGAATAGCTTTTTTTTCTTTCACGCACATTGTGGTGGATTCTGAGATTTCAAAAATAAGTTTTCCTTGATAATTTAACAGACCGAATGCCATTAAAAAAAAAGAATCTTTATTAATGTTAAAAAAAAGTTAGTTTACACAACAGTAAAGGTAAGAAGGGATTTAAAAGAGCACTGAACTGAGAAATAAAAGTAAAGCATAAGAAATGGGTCAGAAGGAAAGAAAATACTGTTAGTTGAACAAAGTCAGAATTGAGGAAGCAATTCTTTTAACTAGATTCGTTTAACTTTTTTAACTGTGACCAACTTAAATAGCCAACCACTCGTATTTAATATTTCTCTTTTGTTGAGTTAAATAACAATATTCAATAAAATACCTGTTTCTTTTTTTCATTTACTGCTCCTTCAATAATAATAATAATAATAAATATAAGATTTGAAAATACAGTTACCGTTGCAAGTCTGCTTGATCTTGTCCCCTTCAAATCCAGGCTTGCAGTGACAGCCGCCAGTGTTAAGGTACCACTTGCCATCACCTTTGCACAAGTAGGTAGGAGTCTCGAAAGGTTCTGCGTTGTCGACACACCGTCCTATAGCTTGCTCAATCAGAGTTACTTCTCGCCCTGTAGGTGTCTGATTGAACTTGGCGAAATTTATTGTCACTTCGGGACAAGTTATATAGTAAACCTGCAACAATAAGTAAATCATCATAATAAGAACATTAACGAATATCAGAAATTCTTTTCTGTTTTAAGTATGTATATTTGACGTTGATATTATTTTTACTATCATACGTTCCCACCTCAATACACTTTCTATATATCAACCTCTTAATGGTATTATAATAAATTGAACTGGTACAGAGGAGATATGACACTGCATACAAAACTTTCACAGAATACAGATAGCTCAGGTTGGCCACAATGAGAACAAGAAATGCTGGGAGTAGTAAAAACAAATATGAATACTTTTTAAAAGAAGTTAAACAAAAAACTAAGAATACTGTAAACAAATAGAATAATACTGAAACAAAATAAGAAAAATGAACTGATTAAGGTTAATCCTATGATGTGATGGTGATCCCAGGAGCCAAATTCGGGAGCAATAAGAAGCAAGAGTTGGGCAAAGCTTGCTATCAGTCATATAAAAAGCATAACCTCGTTCAATTTAACTATTTTAATTTTATGGTTAGATGAAGTACTACTAAGTTGGTAAAGCTGAATATAAAGTGGTTGTGGAATATCATTTTATATGGTGCATGCAACATCTTATGAAATGAAAGTATTATTGAGAGTTAGTACGTTTAATATGGACTGAGGTAAGGAACAAATTATTCTCTGCGTTATTATCAACGTCTAAAAGGGTTATAGTGTTGTGGAATGTATCATATGTAAACGTAACAAGGTGATATAAAGAAATCAATCAAAATCATAATAAGAAATCAATAAGTTTGAAAGAAATTTGAAAGACTACTAATACTTCCAACATCTCTATCAGTACATGCACAGAAATTTTTTAGCAACCTCCATGACCACATATTCAATTTAAATCAATCGAAACCTAATGTTTAGTTTTTCTTTTGTTTACTTACTTTGTTTCTTAATGTTTCTAGTAAAACTTAACATTAGAAACTAGTTTCTAGATTACTTTTATTCTGTCCATCCACATTTTATGGATCTGTTTTTAGAAATAAGTTTTTAAGAAAGTGTAATATAAAAGACTAATTTTTCTAGTTTCAAGTAACTAGTTTAACATTTAACTAGTTTCAAGTAACTAGTAGTTACTTGTTACTTTGTTTGTTTCTTTGGTTTTTTTTTGACTCTGACGAAGACCGCGTGTTACGGTTGAAAGATCTTAGTCTTGTTTTCCCATTTCTTATTGTGGATTGATCATTTACTTATATATATATACCATAATATACAATTATATTTTAGTAATAGAATAGAAATAAATGCTCTGAGGCCTTTCAATTTATATCATCAGAGACAAACAAAGTAAAAACTGAGATGCTAACATAAAAGTAGCTTTTCATTAATTCTATGTTAGCTTCTCAATTTTTACTTTGCTCACTGATGACATAAATTGAAAGGGCTCAGAGCATCTATTTCCAATTTTTCCTTTTTCCATCGTAGTTTAATATATATATATATATATATATATATATATATATATATATATATATATTAAATTATAATTATATATGTATATACTAAGATTTCTCAACAAGGGGGTAAATACAAATCATCGTTTAAACCACTGCAATAAATTTAGAAATGGGATTAAGATCTTTCTGAAAAAAATAAGTGGTACTCATCAGAATTACACTTAAGTGACAAGTGAAAGCGGACTTGTGGTTTGGTATTTAGAAAGGAAAGAGGGTAAAAGAGGTACTTTAAAGGTCCTAGAAGGCAAGAAAAGGGTCAATAAGGGTGGGTCGAATAGGGTAAAAAAGATGTCAGAAAGAAAGACGTAAACCATTATCTTGGTTAGACACGGCTATTGCTGTCGTTATTCTTAAGTACTAATAATAGTTAACAGTTATCAAGTATAACTTGAATAAACAATGACAAAATCAATATAGTATCAATACAGTTATATTTAATGTATTATGATTTAATAAAATTTTTTAACAACTTTGATCTTTCGTGCACTATCTTGCATACACTTTAGCTTGGCGCTGTATTTTAATGAGTGAGCAGTAGAAATAATGTTTCTTATCTCATCTTTAAGGAATTCATACACCAAGAGGTAACCCACTAAGGTATTTGCTTATGTCCACTTGTATTCTGCCCATCCACATTTTAAGGATCTGTTTTTAGAAATAAGTTTTTAGGAAAGTGTAATATAAAAGACTAATTTTTCTTTAGAAAACAATTAAGTTTGAATATTTGCCAGATATAGATAATTAACGAAATTACAGTTTACTAATACATTTAGAAGGAGGAAAACTAATTTAATTAGTGACGATGAAAGATAGAACAAATGTTGAAATTAAAATTTAATTTTTTTTTTAATCGAGAGAAAGTTGTAAATTGGAGGTTCACAACAAATTGGATGAGTTAGAGATTATGTAAAGAAAGCAGCGAGATGTGTTTTGAAATAAGGCACTATCTACAACTAGAAATGCAACAAGCTGTTATTAAGAATGAACTCAAGACTTTTTTTGCAGTAATTTGAATGATGTATCGAAGATGGGAAATAAGGAAGTGAAAGTTAAGTGCAAGGATGAGTGGAGCTGGTCGTGAACGAGGTGGATTATTCCAATCAATACATGCGAGCTGGAGAGAGGAGAGTGGGCTACTTACTTTAATGGCTAATAAAGAGATACAAGCTCCCTGATCTCTGAAGGCAAAGTAGACTCCTTTCTTGGTAACTGGAATGGACTTGACTTCTGTGTTTATATTGACTTCACTGTTAGTATTGAATCGTCCTTCGCCGGCTGCTATCCGACCTGAAAAGAGAAAAGATACATTCACTCGTTATCCTTTAAAATAGTATTCATGACCTGCACAAAAGTTTATTGAATGCCAAACGTCCACATTTACAAACCAATATAAATTACAAACAATGGGTTCTTAATTTAATAAATTTCATATCACAAAACGGTTTTCAAAATCATCAGTCTTAACGTCATGAAATATGATTAGAAATAATTTGAGGTTACTTTACTTCAGGTGCATCACAATTACTCTTATAACAGAGAAAAACTTCAGCCTTTTTCCTTCAAATCTGACGGAGAAGGAGACCTCTTTCAGCAGCACCAATAATTATTATTAGTTTATATAATAATTATAATAATTATAATATATAATAATATAATAATATTTTATAATAATTTTATATATATATATATATATATATATGATCAAACCACAATAAGAAATGGGAAAACAAGACTAAGATCAACCGTAACAAGCGGTCTTCGTCAGAGTCAAAAACCCACAGTTGGGTTTTTGACTCTGACGAAGACCGCTTGTTACCGTTGACAGATCTTAGTCTTGTTTCCTCATTTCTTATTGTGGTTTGATCATTGATTGTTATTTCACGTGTTTATATATATATATATACTAGCAGAAGTACCCGACGTTGCTCGGGAATAAAGAGAAGAAATGATAGACAGAATAGTAATTTTTATTTCTAACATATATTTCTTCATAATTAGACAAAGATATACAATATCATATTTAAGACAACTGTATGAGGCATTGTCTAAAGCACTTATAAAACTTCTCACATAATTGTTTTTGGTGTGTAGCATTTCTTGGAGTTTCAATACCAAATCAAACTTAAGTTCATCATTTGGATTACACCTCCTTTTGGTCTGATGATCTCCATCAATTACATTGCACCTTCTTTGGGCTTCCTGTGTCATATCACCCACAAAATAAATCTGCAAGAACTGATGAGAATCTTCCTGAAGAGGTAATAGAGATCCTATCCTATGGTGAATTTGTCCATTAATCTTAAAAGTGGGCATAAACCCACCTTCATCATGAATGTTTGCACCAAAGGAGCACATTTGAAAGGCACAATTATACTTTCTAATGTTTCTCAAGAAATGTTTGGACTCTGGAGTTTTCTCCAATCAAAAGTCCTTTAAGCGGTTCAGGAGGTTCTTTAAGGAGATTTATTCTAATTTTTCCTTTTGAACAGCAAATTCCTTCAGATTCACGGTCCCATTTTAAAGCACCACATACTTTGCACTTCACAGTCATACCACCTATTTTTACAAAATGCTCATTGGCATAATTATGTGTTGGATCATAATTAAAAGCCATTAAATTCCAGTCTTTAACTTTTTGATTGCGATGATTAGCTATTCTAGCTTGGTCTTGCTGGTGCCTCTGATTCCTAGCTTCTACAGATTCATTTTCTCTTCTGGCTATAGCTCTTGTTTTCATAGAATGAAGTCTTTCTGACTTCTGTTCTGGAGCTTCATTTTCTCTCCTTTCAGCAGCCCTTGATCTCTCTGTCTGAAGTCTGACAGATTGCTGCACTGCAGATTCATCCTCTCTTCTTTGGGCAGCCCTTGTCCTCATGGATTGAAGTCTTTCTGATTGTTTCTGTGGTGTTTCAAGAAGTCTTCCTTGGGCGTGCCGATTTCTATCATATTCAAGTCTCTCTTCCCTTTGCAACTGAGACTCATTTTCTTTCAAATGGGCACTTCTTTCTTTTTGATCTTGAAGACGAAGTGATGTTTACTCCTCAGTTTCTTTTTGCCTCTGGAATTGTTTTCTCAAGGCAGCTGGGGATTTTCTGCCCAATGTGTTTTTCTTAGGTGGCATAATGAAGAACTATAGCACTAAATATGTTCTAAAAAAGAAATGAGCCAAACTTTAGCACTAAATATGTTCTAAAAAAGAAATGAGCCAAACTTTCCTGCCATAATATAGCACTAAGTAGGACCATCAGAAATATATATAAACTACTAGTTTCATCCATCAGACTGACAGACTTAATAAAGTTCATCACTGAAAATAAATATTGGCTATTCACAAGAATATGTAGATGAAAACATAAAGTGTAATGCTGTTCCAAGGTTTTTTAAACAGAAAAATTTTATTCTTTTTATAACTCAAATTATTTCATTAAAGTATTTCAAATTTTTTATTTATTAAACCTTTAAATATCAATTTTATTTCAGTCGATTAACTGAAAACATTTCTAAGTCAATGTAAATCCATGTCAACAAATCGGACAAGTATAAAACTATTTAAGTAATCATTAAAAATATAAAAATAAAGCTAAGTAGGAATTTGTACTTACTATTTGAAGTATTATTTAAGTATTGAAGTTTGAATTGAAGTGTTATTTAAGAAATTAAATGGTTAACACAATAAAAAGGTTAAAAGATATTTGGAATGACGCGGAGAACTAAACTAGGAGTATAATTGGCGCCTTTTTAGAATGATTCAGCTCTACTGTTCCTCTAATCAATGCCATCTGAATTAATTCATTTTAAAATAGTCCCCTTCTCTCAGTGTTGCTAATATAAGCATTAATTTAAAGAAAGGGAACGTATTTAATTATTTACATTTTTCTGCTTAAATACAATGTGAAACTACTTATTGTGTGTGTGTGTGTGTGTGTGTTTTGTTAGCAAAACACACACACACTTTTCGTTTTAGGCTTGTACTAAGGGAATGTGGTTAGTGTAAGCCAGGGATGCGCAAAGGTTTTTGTCTATGGTTGATGTGGGATCCCCCCACTGGGAGCCCTTAGTGTAAGCCAGGGATGCGCAAAGGTTTTTGTCTATGGTTGATGTGGGCTCCCAGTGGGGGGATGGTGCTTTGCAAAGTGGCCTAAAACCTTCCTTATTACCACATGTGGCCACATGTAAAATTTCAGAAAGATTCGTCAAGTCTGTGAGGAATGCATAGAGGACAAACGGACATACAAACATACAGACGAACAAAATTATATATTAGATATATATCTATATAATTCAAAGTCTTCTTATCCCGACCACATATATTCAACATTATTTTTCCTTTTGTATACAGGATTTGTACACCGTCAAACAGTAAAACACCTTTAAACCAACGTTTCATCTATTTTTGTAAACATCTTCAGGACTTACTTTTTTTTCTATTGAAAAAATTAATTCAAAAATTAATTTCTCATTTCGATTTAGATCTTGATTTTTATTTGACGTGTTTATCGTGATATATATATATTATATATATACATAAAGAACAAGATTTCAGAACGAAACATGTGAAACAACAATGAACGTCTAAACGACAATAAGAAATGAGAAAAAAGGCTAAGATATTTCAACCGAAACAAGTTGTCTTCGTCAGAGTCAAATCCCAACTTGACTCATTTTTTATAATCGTTTGGACTTTGATATATATATCAATGATGAAACCACAATAAGAAATGGGAAAATAAGACTAAGATCTTTCAACCGTAACAAGCGGTCTTCGTCAGAGTCAAAAACCCAACTGTTGGGTTTTTGACTCTGACGAAGACCGCTTGTTACGGTTGAAAGATCTTAGTATTGTTTTCCCATTTCTTATTGTGGTTTGATCATTGATTGTTGTTTCACTTGTTTATGTATATATATATATTATATATATATATATATATATCGTGTTGCCTGCTGTCACTCGAGAGGTCTACTTCAACCTGATGACGACGGAAGTAGAAATATCGTCTTGTTTTCCCATTTCTTATTGTGGTTGGATCATTGATTGTTATTTCACTTGTTTATGTGAAATCATTTTATATATATATATATATATATATATATATCGTGTTGCCTGTTGTCACTCGAGAGGTCTACTTCAACCTGATGACGACGGAAGTAGAAATATCGTTGGGAGTCTATCAGTGATGCTTTTTATTTCCTACTTCTTTGCCGTATATATATAATAGCGCAGAGAAGTCTGTTTGTCCTCAGGAGAATGAAGTTCATTTATCCAACTGGTGAATGGGAAATAGAAGCATATCATATGTAACATATATTTAAAAACAAAATAGAAAGAGGCAAGCTTTCATGAAATATTGTCTTATTTTCAATAAAATGGGCATTAATGAAGATATGAAGATGGGCTTCCATATATATATATCTTCAACAACTTATCATCAATCATCACTAACATTGTACATGTAGTTTTCGTTTGACAGACTGCTTTTCGTAATATTAAACAAGTTTTGGGATGCAATGACACTATTCACTGTTGCCCATATACGAGTACTTACATCTTGTTCAACACACTTCTACATATAACTTAATAACTATAATATCACTGAAACTATACGGCGGATTTATAAATATATAATCATTATTTTGAAAGATCATTAATATATTATTATGATGAATCAATAAAGGATGAAACTATAAATCATGTTCAAATCAACAGTAAACCTTATTAATATTAAATTGAAAAATTGATTTAGAAATATTGAATTTTTTTTTTTTAAACCTGGGGTGATTAAGCTCCACACTATTTATAAACAGTTCTAAACAGTTATAAACATAAAGATCGGAATCATGTGTATCAAAATTGATTCGTTTAATGAAGTCCTCTAATCTCATATTATCATACATTTGTACTACTATCGTTAAACTTGTATGCACTGACAATAGAAACAAACGGTATGTTAAGTTTGGTGAATGCCCAGCTCATCCAATTTACTTTTCTTAAGAGTATTTGACAAGATTAATATTGTTTAAATAGAACGGCCAAATTATATTCTTATTCGCTGTTTAAGAGTCTCCATTCTTAAACCTTTAGTAAAATATCCTGAAGTACTCTATAATACAAAATAAAAATATATGTTCTTCATGAGTGGTTGAAAGCTGTATACATGTTTCTTTCTTTCTTTCTTTCCTTCAACCCTTCAGGGAGGGAAGGATGTAGCAAGAGGCACATTGACTTTTCTCTTTTCCATTCAAACGCCTCCTTTGTTTTTATGACATTGGAAAATCTGAGTTAAATGCAACCCCAATCGTTCAGCCAGTCAGTCTTATGGGTAGGCGACTGATTTAAACAGAACGACAATAAATATTACTTTTCTCTTTTGCTATCGTTCTTTGATACAAGTTATGAACAGGCAGTGGACATCAGCAGATATTTGCCGACATGCTGATTGCAGTTTTAAGCTCTTTATTTTCCTCAAGATCTCTCATTTTCATTTTTTTTTTTTTTTTTTTTTTTTGAGGTCCGGTTCCTGAATCCCGAATACACTTTTGATCGAGTATACAGGTCATTTCTACAATAATTTGAGATCTTTCTTCATCGTAGAGGTGACCCTAGACACCCTCTCATTGCATGGAACTCATTGAATATTTACCACATTTTACAACCTCTAGGTGTTTTTCCTTCTTCCAATCATTGTAATATGCACCAGAGCTCCCCTACGTTTCATTAAAGGCCTTTAAAAGCTACTATCACCTTTTAAAGGTATATCTTTCTAGTAGTCGTTTGTATATCCATCTTACTTCCCATAACACATCAATAAAAACCCATCACTTCGTTTACAAGCTTAAAACACTTCCACAGTATAAAACAAGCAAAAAGAAAAACATAGATCATCCCGAATAACTTATATGTTGAGTGGAAAAGTGTTAGGTATTTGAACCGGTTAAAGCTTGGGGAGGGAAGTGCGGACCAGAGGCCCTAAATCATAAAGCTTTCATCACGAGAGACTTCAAATCAATCACTTGATCCAATTCACAAAACACTCATAAATAACGCTAGAATAACACAAAAGAACCCCAAATATTCCACATATATTATGCATCAACTCTAAAAAAAAAAAAAAAAAAAAAAAAAAAAACTTTCATATGCAATAACACACTGGATTTTATAAACCCTTTGACAAATAATTTCCCAATTAATATTAATAATTTTTTCAAATTTATGTGACATTCTTCCAATAAAGAAGTTAAAGAATTTGGAATTTTTTTTAATAATATGGAAAAAAAGAGAGGATTTAAATATAGCTAGTTGAGGGAAGGCACTGGTACTCAGGAGGGTCCAGTGAAGGGAATAACCATCCTTTTAATGGACTCCCAACGCCCAACCAGTTCGAAACGGCTTTAATTATCACGCACATAAATTATGTATTGTTATTTAAAACACTACCAAATGAATCTTATTTTAAACTTAACAATAACATATTTAGCACACAAATTAAAAATGTTAATGAATTCCTACAAACTTAGGTTTTTTTCTTAAAGATTTTACTTCAGTCTTTATATTGTACTTGATAATACAGTAAAAGAATTAAACAAAAGCATCTTAAAGATAACTTATCTACTTTCCTTAATGTGATCAATCGAAATAATGTAAAAGTTACAACTAAGGAAACCAAACAGCAAGTAAAACTAATTCAAATAATTGCAACGGGAGTGAGAATGAGACTTGGGGATAGTTTTACTGTTCGTACAATTATAACTCTGGAGTCCTTTTCCAATCTTTTAATGATGGGTTCAATGATAGCTTTTTATAGCTATGAGAAAACTTGTACAGAACTTCAGACCCAGTAATTACTTTAAAAAATTTGAACACGCGACTGTCATTCTCTTCAATTATAATGGTAATATATAAATATTATTACACTATTGTAATTATTGTTATAATTATTATGAAATATTGCTTCAGAGTTTTCTGAACAATTCAGAAATATTTTTGAATTCATATTTCATATTTCTGAAAAAAAAAAATCAGAAAACATGATGATTTCTTTAATTTAAAATACAGGTCCTTATCTGCATTACACCAAAGTACCAAGCAGTTTATTTTTTTAGAATCTGAGCTCTTCTTTTGTGTGGTAGTCACTGGTGTGCTAAACAACACAGCCGGCTAAGATTAATTATTTTATTATTTTGAGTAACAGCAACACCTTTGCATTCCTTGTAGTCTCTTGTCCCATTGTCTAACGATATCATTGCTTGTTCAACACATCTAACCATATTATTAACACTAACGAGACAAATTATCAAAAAATTCTATGCATGCAATCGGGATGTTTTAATGAGGTCCCAGTGATGAAAACACAGTTTTAACAAATAAATTAGCTTCCCTCTTTTGGGTAACAAAATATCTTCCTTCCATATTTCACTTTACTACAATGTCGCTGCTACGACATTCGTAATTAATGTGTAATCCGATATTTCAAAAAATAATTATAAAATTGAGCCAGTTTTAGATAAAATTGAGCAAACAACCACAACAGAAGTAGGAATATATAAAATAAAAAAAGAATACATAACTGAAGTAAATTGAATATTGCACTGTACTCAAATGGACCTGTAATTAAAAATAAGCATTTACAGGGAATATACAAGGTGACTATGGAATAAAATTTTACAAAATTACAATAAAAAACTTAGGCACTCAGTACAAATGAATAAAGACTATTTAAATTTACCATACGACTTCTGTGATATAGATTTGCTCTTATTATTATTTTCTTATTTATTATCATTATAAATAAACAATATTTCAAGTGTTTTCACCTTTGTTCATCTTTTTCCCTAACCATCGCCTTTGCACCCTCGAAATCGATTGTATGGCATTCATTCAATGCATGATAGGTTAATGTGGCATAACTCTTTTTTTGTTCTGAATAGCTGTGTTGATAAATTCTTTCTTTAAAAAATGTTACTAATCTACCCACAATATTCTTTATCACAATCCTTCCATTTAATAGAACAAATAATATTCCTTTGTAAATCTTTTGGTATTATATTTTTTAAATTAGAAAATAATAATTTCACTTTTTGTTTGTTATTAAATGCTAAATTAATATCTGGTTGTTTCTTTTGAAGATTTTTTTAAATATCTCAGGAAAAACCTTTAATAAAGAGGAATTTGAAATATTTCAATTTGAAATTGAATCTGAAGTCGTCGCCACTCAGCTCTTCATTCGTCTTTTTGATCATAACGCGGTCGAAATGTAGCAGTGAGCCCCCTTGATCTCTTTTACGTATAATCGTATACTTAACGATATGCCGAAAGTGTATGAAAAGAAAAAAATTACTAGCATATAATTTTCTTATATGAATGACTAATGTTATTAGTTGTAGTATATTTCAGTTAATAATACTACAGATAAAAGAAAAAACATTAAAGTTTTCACTAATTATTGAAATTGTATTTCTTTTTCATTAATATAGTTTCAATCTCTGAAAAATAACAGATCTTGTTATGCGATTTTGAGGTCTAGACATTATATTCAGATTTGAGACGAGATAATATCTTACAAATTTTTCACTATTTAAATTAAGGAATTTTAATTATCAATTACAAATGAATTTTGAAATGCCTCTCTAATAGAAAATCTTAAGGAAAGAGTGAATAAATGAATTTATATGACGTTTGGATTTCCCGTAAGGTTTTTAGCGTTTGGACACTTATGGGTATGAGCTTCATAATGACGAGTACAAGTGACACATTTGCATGTACACTGGTTGTTGTTCTTTAATAACAAGAAACTATTTTGTTGCTTGTTCACTTATTCGAATTTGAGTTCACTGTTAATATATAATTGACTGAGTCATTAATTTATGATGAACAAATATTAATATTGATTATTTAGCAAATCACCGTTTGATGAGATAGCTAGAGAACACAAGTCCATTTTTATTTTTTCTTAAAATTTATAAAAGATCTTAATATGGTTAATTCAATATCTTGATAATGAAATCAATTGATAGATCAATAATACAAAGACCGTGAAGTAAGGGTAGCGTTGAAGAAACACTAACACTAAAGCACTTACACTACCTAGAAAAAGTTTCTTTATACTAAAAAGCTCATTATTAGTAAGTTGTGACATAAAAGTCCCTGGAACATAGGGGTACCATCACCGGAGATTGGCTTTTAAGTTAAATTGTGGAGAAGCAATCTTTGTACTATATCGATATACTATACAAACTTGATTATATAAATAGAATCATAGCATAATTCTACACTTCTTCATTCATTAAGGAGTAAATTAACTTTATTTTTTCTTTCTACCAATTGTACGATCGTACGGTTGGTGATAGAATAGCTGACACAAAGGGTTTTGAAAACCCATACAGAATGTTAAACCTATTAAAAGCTCTACACATCACATATTTCAACATTTCATCAGATGTAATGCAAAAAGTGATAGTGAAGTTCTATAAACGAAATGACAATTATAAACTTATAAACCTGAGAAGATAGAATCACCTGTGTTTTCATTAGACTATGCGACCTCACCTAGTTTTATAATCAAATTCCCTAATATGTTGCCGAAAAGCTCAAATTTTATGTTTTCTTCTATTTTCTTGTTTTTTTTTTTTGCCGTAAGAAAACAATACATCTTACGCGACCGATAAAATAAAATGATTACTACGCCACTTTTTTCACGTTAGTGGAACAAAATAAATTATAAAAAATATTTCCAGTTTGTAAAAGTGTAATAATTTATGAACCATTTGGTACTTCTCAAGCAATTAGAATTTGTTCATAATGAGCAATAGTTGTTCTGTTTAATTATAACAGTTGGATTCTTTTACTGGGTTTTTGCAGTATTGTATAATATATTAATGAGTGGTCAGAACACCTCTTAAATAAGCATTCTTTCCCTACTTATTTTTAAGTAATAATTAATTTTTTACACGTCATTAAGCGTGATTAATGTAGCATGACAGAAGCGTAATTACTAGATAACTGAGATACTGAGAGGGAGAGATGCAGACGTCTAGTTGATTATACTTTGAGGAAACCGGACAAAACTAAGGCGATACAGTTAAATATAAATTAGATGAACTGATAAAAAGTACATAGAAGTGGCACAAAAATGAAATGGTAATGGGAAGAAGGAAGATGGGCGACTGAGATAGGGGATGGGGATTAATTAGAACACGTTTTGGAAAGGCGTAATCAAGTGGACGAGGCCGTCAGGTCAGGAGACAAAAAAGGCGAGGACCCGGCCCAAGAGCCTTCCACAGACGCATTGTTATGTAAATTGGGGCACGGTTAATGCGGGCTTTTAAATGTAAATAAAGTGGGGAGCCTCTGGAGTGGATTAGGGAAGAAGCAATCAGTTTAATAGTGGGTCAGGGGGTACTGCAAGAGGGAGCAGAAAATTTGATTAGCCACCATTTTAGTCGATGGTAAATGGTCCAGAAGGGAAACAATAACCCTAATGGATAAACTATTACGACATACAACACTCTACATATGGACAAGTCTTTTGCGGCAATCTACTTCAGTAACCCTATTGCTTTTCACTCAATCCTACAACAGAATATTCCACAAAAAATAAATTAATCTTTACTCAATAAATTTACAACTATCCAAAAATAACCAACAACAAATACTCAGTGATTTAGTTAATTTAAATTAAAATGACTTACAAACCAAAACTGCAAGTCTTCTTCACTAAAATAAATAATCATTTAACCTGTGAAAATACCAATATAGGGTTACTGAAAATTACAAAAAATGAACTGAAAGATACTTCTATATTTCGAAAGCCGTTGTCATCAACGATGCACCGAAATATAAAAGTTTTTTTTTTTCAAAATGTCATAGGTATTTTAAACAGTAGTCTATCAGCACCATCAGATGATCTCTATCGATAGAATAGGACGTGAAGGTGGTATAAGATATCTCTATTATCATTATTAACTATTAGGTTTTCTGTTTAATTAGCAAAATCTGTAATTATTCCTCTTGCGCAGTAAATAATGGTTTCATTATGGATTAAAATAACTCCATTTATAAAGAATATGGATCTCTACAGAAGGCCATGAAAAACCAATTGCAATCTTATCATGCTGGAGTTCTGGACAAACTAATTTGATACTACTAAATTAACTAGGAAATTAATAAACTTTATTATCTGTATTAAAATTATTTTTCCTAACTTTATTCAAACCGGAAGTTATAGATTTAGCTATATTGATTTAGCTATTATTGACTAAATGGAAACTGAAAAACACAAAAAAAATGAAACCAAAAATATTATGATTCTGAAATAAAAAGAATAACTAGAGCTGTAGTGACATACCTATTAATTTGTAGTTTTCAGGCTCCCAGGGTGGAGGTTCTCTGGTGACAGCATCAAACTCGTAGTAAAGCAAGGAAAAGGTTTCCTTACAGGAGAGTGCATTCCCCGGGAAAAGAGAGCAGTCTCTAATGGTGAACTTGATCTCGATGTAAATCCTGTTAGCAGGACCTCGTTCTACCGAAGGAGTCCACAGCCAATTGTTTAAATTGTTATAGGCCACATCACAAACGACATATGACCTCCAGTTAATTCCCTTCTCGAAGTTTGTAAAACTCTCCTCAACCCACTGAAACAAAATAAAAAAAAACTGTTAAATTCATTCATAGCTAAATATATCCATGTATAATGAATAAATTAGTTTTTTTTTAAAAAAAAATTATAAAATAGGAAAACTTTATTAATATTTTATTTATTTATTTATTACTGACTGCATTATATTCATGATGCATGACAGTTGGTACACGTAACAGTTTGCATCCACAAAATACTGCTATCATTATCACTTTCTGATCATTAGACACTAATCCGACCTCGGAAAAAATCCAAATGCTATGAGATAATTTTTTAGTGATGAAAATAAATTAAGACACAAATTTAACACATTTTCAAAATATTATACTGCTTAATATGAATGAATGTCACTAGATCTCTTAGTATATCCACCCAATATCTATCTATATATTAACAAAGAACAAGTAAAAATATCATCAATAAATACGATTTTATTGATCTTATCTCTTCAAGCTGTCTAAATTTAAAACAATTTTCTAACAACAATCAACAAAGGTCATGAAGTTTCAGTGCTATCAACACTAAGCATATAAAGCAATATTTTATTCCATCTTCGTAAACGGGCTGGAGCTAATAACATCCAAGGAATGGCTTACAAATATCTAATGAAAGAATTAAAGACGGAATCACTTTACAGTTATTAGATATAAATAACACCGTGTATTCCATTTCTATTAATGACTGCAATGGAGATAGATTACTGAATTAATCATAATTAAAACTTTAATAATATTTATTGCTTGGCATTTTTTTTTTGTTATTAAACAGCTATAAAGGGTGAAACAAATTACTACATACTATAATGCTTACTATTACTACATAAAAGAACAATTAGGACTACCAGAGTGTCTCAGTGACTACAAGGCGGTACAGGACTATTTATTTAGTATAGTAAAATTAGTACCAAAACAAGTTACTTGCAGAGAGGGTAAAGATCACTTGCTTCAAACAGTTACTTATTTATATCTAAAATAAGAAATGTGCAATAGGTTAGTTTGTTATCAATCTTTTCCTAGTTTTTCAGGAAAAGACTCGATGATAAAATCCATAAAAACTGTGAAACTACATGAAGAAGACTACAAGAAAATGGACGTATATGTAGCTTGCTTTGGCAACCCTAAATGAGAAGACTTCATTTAATTAAAAAAAAAAAAAGCATTTAATGACTATCACATAAATATACCATAAGAGGTATTCAGCGTCTGTGCTTATAGATTTTCACCTCTATAGAAAGCCATAAAATATATAAAATCCATAAATGGCCTTTGCTATTGATTCAATTTTATCCAAAACTTTCGAACCAAAGCTTTCTTCAAACCAAGGAAGAATTAGTCATATATATCTTTAAAAAAATATTTGGTTTTGTTTTTTAACAACATACAGTGTTGCTTTTAGATTCGAGAGAATTACCCGTGAGGGTTATTTTAGATACGAAGTAAAAAATGACTTAATAAACTCTATATTGCAAGTCGTAAATTCTACTTTACTGAAATTTTGGAGCACGGAGCAATGAAACCCCTCTCCGAGAAATAGTATTCACAACATTCTTCATTTCCTTCTAGAAAAACAAGGACTACAAGGCCAAGGTTCGAACCACTAATGTTCAATCCTAAAAGAAAGGACACTAGTCTGTTAAACCACAGCTGACCCAAGGCCTAATTTGTATCTGATTAACTAATTTATCAGTGAATTGATTCTAATATGGATAAAATTACTTTACTATTTACATTTAATTATGATTCTGAAATAATGTTTAAATAAAGAACTAACACTCCGTTTTCACCTTTTCCATCGGGAGATTTCATAATCTATTGAATAGTACGGATCACGCAGAATCTTTGGGAATATCACTGCAAGCATCAGTTTAAATTGCGATGAAATTGGTACAATATCAATTTCCATCGATGCTAGCCTGTTTTAAAGATAACCCAATAATTAATATTTCCCTATAAAGTGAAAAGCGTTACTTTCCACATCTTAATACATTTAAATTTCACAAAAATTATGAAAGTTATTTCATAAACTTAAATGTAAATAAACGTGATATGAAATAATATACGACAATTTTCTACTTTAGCAGATGATGAATAGGATCGCCATTCAGGACTTGTGTTCTAACATTGATTTTTATTGAATCATATACGATAGACATTTTTAGATACTACTAAAGAACAAAAAGTATTTCTAGCAAAAGTGATAAATCACCTCTGCTAATGATCCTATTTCATCCAAAGCTAAATCATTCATAAATCCAAGGAAGGTTTATGCGAATCTTTACATAATATTAATGCGTTTCGGAAATTTGAAAACATGAAGATTTATACAGAAACTTGTAGTTTATATTTTTATTATTCAAACTATTTTTCTGTATCAAGGTTTGGCCCAGTGTCATATAATTCTCAAGAAAACACACCACACAAAAAAATTTATTATCACTATATTCTATTTATATTAAAGTAAATGAGATCAAAAGCTGTTTAGAGTGACTTTATTAACTATCATAACAGATAAAACTAGTTTATGACAAATGAGGCAGATTCAGTTATTATGAGTAGGAAACAGCATTTAGAGATCGTATCATTGTGATAAGTTAGACCACATAGACCGGATTAGTTTTCTTCTAGCCCGGGCATCAAGTGAGGAATAAATGGTTTGGGTTCATAGGTCTGTAGTAATAGAAGCAGGATATATTCGTCTAGTGTGAGTTATTGAGGAAGAAATTGGTATGAGCAGAGACATGGTGAAGCCGGGAAGCTTAGATTCCCGGTTCTTGAGGGCGATTTATTCTACTAGATGCCTGGGCCGATATCGCCCATCCAATACAAATCGCTCGCCCAGTCTGGGCCTAATTAAAACATCGTCTTCAGACTCAACCAGTCCTGCCCATTTATCTCTAAACTGACTCTTTGAGGACTTGTCACGTCTCTTGAATATAAACCTCCCTGCTTTATTGTTCCTCTTATTTACGGCTCTTTTGTCGCCGGTCGAGTGGTCCGCCTGCATTATAGAATGGTAATGAGGCGTTCTTGTTTTAATGAATGACCCTAACACCCGTCCTTCTGTAAAAGGAATTCTTTATAAACAATTATGTAATATTTAGACACTGAATGTACGAAATATGTTTCGAACTAAACAGCATAAAATACAATTGTTAATTTTGAAAAATTACTGTGTTCAATTTGGATTTAACTAAAATTTTACTCAACATTTCAGAAAATGTTTTAAAATCAATAAGTGAGTTCAAAATCGTGACAACAATAAGTTTTCCTATAATGGCATGAATAGGATTGGGTCAGGACTGGGTTTCTCATGACTAAACCAATGGAGTGATGTGGCTGAGGATCATCCTACTTAGGTTTAAAGATTCTTGTTTGACATCCTAATAACACCATAGGTTTCACATTTATTAGATACTGATTGCGAAAGTCCTATTTAAAACTTTTGAGTGACTTTGAGAATCTGGAGTATTGAAAAAATATAAACAAAAAGAAATATCTTGACAGGAAACTAGAAATTCTCTGTCAGAGTAGAGAGAGAACAGAATGAATACTTTTTCTCTTTGAAGAAACTCTCTAGTAAATAATAGCAAACATAAAAAGTAGTGTTATATTTGAACAGGATTTTATAATTTCATATTAAAAGCATATATCTCCACTTGAGAATGTCGATTTTGTTTACGAATCTTCAGTCTGCCTATTCAGGTCTGATTATTCAGAGGTTTGCATTGCTAACAAAGAATATTCATTCAATGGATCCATTTCATCTATATGAAATAAAAATGTATATTGAATTTTTTATAACATGGCTACAATTGCGATATGAAAGAGAATTTTCTGATTTCCGTGACGCAGTTTGCCAGTAAAGTAACCGACGTTACTCTGCGTGATTTAGTGTGACTCCACGTTGATTTGGTAACTATAGTGACCACGATTAGTAAAAGTAGATAAATAAAGAATTTCAATTAAATTCAGACATTCAAGTGAAGCTACAAGTCAATAATCAGAGAAAGATGTCAGTCCGTTTTCTACGCTACACAATGGCCGTACTGCTTAAAACCTGATAGATTTTAATAAGGTATATTTACAACTCCACAGTAGAATTAACCTTGAGTAGTTAAATTATCATCAAACTAATAAACCTAAAGAATAAATTGATGCAAAAAAATGTTGCTGAAAAAGTGGCTCAGAAGCCTAGGATAAGGGAACATGAAAAATATTTTTGTAAGTATATTGAAAATGAAGTCTCCTACATGAAAGGCATCTTACAAAAGTCTATTATTGAAACAAAACATCAAAACTATTGTAAAATTAAAAAAAAAAATATTTAAAAAAAAATTTAAATAATAGTACGTTGTGACGAAGTGAACACTGGTAGTAGAGAAGAAGGTTTTCATCATTGATGTAAGAATTGAATTAATTATTTCAATAATTGCTGCAGACAAACATATATGTTATCTCTTTTATTGACAAATGAAACACGAATCACCTTCTTCTGATAAGGGAATTTAAAACTGTAGTAAATATTTCAATAACTTGAAGTTAACTTCATATAAAGCACTATTTTTACTCTGATAAGTGAATAGTTTTTAAGCATCCAAATTAAAATCACTGACCTTAATTAAAATTACATTTTAAAAAAATTTTATGTAATCTACAAAATACTTATCTGGTATGTCAAATGGTTAGATGAAAAGATATACAGTTACTTTATGCATATTGGCTGAAATTGAAGACTTTGAATAGCACACCTGGGGCCCCCCTACTACCAGTAGTCGGCGTTTCCACTGGTTGGCGCAGAACCCTCGGAGGTGCTAAAGCACTCTGCTGTCACTAGGAGTACTTGAGAGCGATATAAATTAATCGTTCAATTAGATTAATGTACGACCACATGTGTGGATGTGAGGAAGGAAGGCTACATAACACATATAAAAGGACTCAGTGTTGTCGGGATTATTAATAACAAATTCATATTACACAATAGAGGGAAACTCACTTAAAATTTCAACAAATGTGTATATTAATTAAAGTTTAGTGCTCACAAAGCAATGTGCAGAGGATTATATCGCTTACCGCATTAATGTCACTGACGGCTATTATTGAATTTTTGAAGGATATACCCATTACGTAGTAATATATATATATTATATATATATATATATATATTTATATATATACAATAAATAATAAAACGAAGAAACACACAGAAAGACACAGACATAACTACATCGATTTCGACAATCTCGTCACAGGAGGTGCGAAGAGCGAAGTGATCCCGCAGTGAAGACAGGGGGTACTACCGCCCTGTCTTCCTGCGACTCTTGCTCTTCACTCTGATGCGACGATTGTCGAAATATCGATGTTTATTCAGTGTCTTCTGTGTGTTTCCTTCGTTTTTATTTTATGTAAAAAATCGCTGGACCGTTTTTTTAATTTATATATATATATATATATAATCTTGTTAATTGAAAAAAATGGATTATTTTTGTGAAAAGAAGAATAAGTAAACTAATAATTTTACTATTATACAATGAAGATTACATTTTTAAAATAATATTTGTTTTTTAAAGAGAATGCTATATTGGGACTTGTTTGAAACAAATACATATTTTCAGTTCCTCGTATATTATCTTGAAGCATAATACTACTTTTGACCTTAAAAGTATTTTAAGTATACAGTGCTACAGAAGGATTTTATTTAAAAAAAAGAAAAAAAAATATATATATATGAAAGAACAATCAAAATTAGTACATTTTAGAACTCTGAGAATTGAAAGAAAACAAAAACCATTGAATAATGCATGGAGTTTCCAGGCCAAATGGAACCCTCTGGAAGTTTGCTAAGTAACTACAAAGTTTGGAATAAAAGGGGACTTGAGACGAAAGACAAATAGCTGAAATCTGAAAGCGTACGGGGTTCTATTGAAAACAGTTGCCAAGGTAAATATTTCATAACAGTGAGCTCGACGAGAATCCATTTTCAACCTGTTCCCGGTCATATATTACAAAGCGAACTCATCCCTGCTGTGAGACAAGAACCGAAACAAAACTTTAAAAGCCTATTTTCTTACCTTCTACGAATCTAAAAGTTTTCTTACTGCTTTTGATTATATGAATACAGTAAAAACATCCATCATCAATAGTCTATTGTAATCTAAATATTTCGCATCTCCGGTAATCACTTAATGATTAGTATTTTACTAATGCCCTTTGGATGGTAAGGAATAAACTTATAAAGAAAAAACACAATTAATCAACATTAGTTTTACATATGTTAAACGATTTCTACATAAATTATATCAAAAGTAGTATCCACGTATGGGTCTGCCAAAAGTATTCCTAAGTACACAGCTGATTTTTTCAGAGGTCCCTTTATAAGGATGTATTCACTATTAATCCAAGGACCCACGTGTGCCGACATAAACACCATCTCGGAAATATTGTACAACTATGATACATTATCACCTCTAGAGGGTACAATGACAGAAGAAGGCTCTGAAAACAACAAAACAACTGCACAATACTCCTCACAAGGATAAAAACTAGAGTTATGTCAGATTCAAACTCAGAGGGTTCTTGAACTTAAAAGTATTTTAACATAAGTATACAGTGCCACAGGTGGATTTCATTTAAATATATATATAAAGATTTCACATAAACACGTGAAACAACAATCAATGATCAAACCACAATATGAAATGGGAAAACAAGACTAAGATCTTTCAACCGTAACAAGCGGTCTTCGTCAGAATCAAAAACCCAACCCTAAATTCAGTTAGGTTTTAGACTCTGACGAAGACCGCTTGTTACGGTTGAAAGATCTTAGTCTTGTTTTCCCATTTCTTATTGTGGTATATATATATATATATACCTAATACCATAGGTATTAAAGGTCACTATTTGTATGAATGACTTAAAAAGGCTTTAACTACCAAGAGGATGTGCAGTGAAAAAACGCCACGGCTCTCTCCGCGAAAATTTCAACTAATCCAACTTCAGTGTTATTCTAATATCGTTACTGGTAAATTCATTATTACTCTTCGTTTGTAAGACAAAACAATTCATCTATATTGAAATCGTAAAATATGACTTAGGATAATCTCTTTTCGATTGATTTTGAAATTTGAAAAACTCTAGATCCATCAATCCCACCCTAATGACATCAGTTCACCAAATTGCCCTCCTTTCTTTATTAGAATCATCAACCAATAGTCTATCCTTAAGCCATATTTCCCTGATGAATATCTAAGATTCTTCCATTTCAAAGATTAATGAAACTCCACATCTTTCTTAACATCACTTTTATTGAATGCTTGGAAGGACTGGGTGACTGGACCATTGAAACAATAACATTGTTACAATATATATCAGATAATATACGCTTCGATGACAGAAAACATTTGTAATCTCACACCATTTGAGTTAAGTCACATCCACAAGACCAGCTCCGTTCCATTGGCAGTTCCGTTTCTTGTGTTACGAGAGTAACAACACAAAACGTTCGAAACGAATGATTTGTATAAAACATGATAAAAATTCACTTTTTATTTGCCTTCACTAAACACAGTATTAGTACATGACCGCACAGCATTTAATTGCCTAGTTCTGGTTCCAAGGAGGTAGATTTTATATTCGTAATGCTTTATATCTACCATCATACAGTAACAGTCGTTAGGAAAATAGTTAACTCACATACATAGACAACATGAGATTAGATTTGGTTTCTCGGCATTTTAAACATATATAAACGTCCAATAAATACTTAATAAAACCGATCGATTTTATTGTTACTCTTTTATTGATAAGAAACATTGATGGGGTCAAAAATCTATTCTCTAACTTTCATGTTAATCAAGAGTTTATTTTCATTTCAACTGGATTCAAGAGAAACCAGGTAGGTTAGAAAAGATTATAATATAATCAGTATATCAAACAGAGAATAATAAAACGACAAAGAATGATAATTCAAAACCAACGAGTTTAAAAGAAATTAAATCAGCAATCAATAAAAAATAATAAAGCCAAATGAAAGTGTGATTAAAGGATTTCTTATGTATCTTTTCTCTTATAATTAAAATGCTGCCAACTTTTCCAAGATAAGAATCCCTTTAGAACTTCAGTGTCTTTTTATCACTTGATTTAAAAAAAAACAGTCTTAAAAAACATTTCTTCTCTTCTTTCCACACAAACACATTTTAAAACCCTCCATATTACTCTTCTGATTCCTTCAGACAATTTCTTTTCATCTTTTAATTTTGTATTCATACTGTTTTGAATTATAGCAATTTCCAAATGTTTTTTGTTTGAAAGTCGTTCTTCTCAGAAATCATAATATTATTAGTATATTATTGTTCTATAGTTTTATTTGATAGTTTGATTGTCATATCTTTTTCATTGATTCTATAATGTTAAGACACCGGAGGGATCTATAGTTGGCCCACTATAGGGAATAGTGGTTGTACCACTACTATGGAAATGAAAAATATTTTCAGGAAGATATTTTATTGCAGAGTATTTCAACCCAACACCGTCCTTTCTTGATGACATGTAATGTCGAATCCAAACCTGTAAGATACGAGTACCAGGTCTTCATCACAGAGCACTGCAGAAAAGAAAATAGTAAAATTTAGTACTGATAATAAACAGAATAAATAGTAAATGGAATTAACCGGTATTTGAGGACTTTCGTGCTGCTATTTTATAACTCCTAATAATAATATTCCACTTTCTTTAATTATTTGTAAAATCATAAATTTTACCTAATAATAAGTATTCATATTAATTGTATATAAGAGTACATTATGCTTATAATTAGAAAAAAGTATACAACTTTCGACAATTTTTTTTTCATTTTTTACGCTGGCGTTTCGACATCGTCATAATCTAGGCTACACAGATGGTATGGTATTCCACTAAACAAATTATTGTTCTTATTTGTAGCCTGGTTGTTGCATAAATTGAAAAATGATTTGAAAAACTTTGTTCTTTTTAAATCAATTTCTTCAAAACTTGATTTCAATTGGTCCTTTATATTTAAATTTGTATTAATCTTATTTAAAACTAATAAGGTTTAAGTGAATGGCTTGTATCGAATTAATTTTTTTTTATTTTGAACAAGTATTAACGTAAAGAAACAAGGATTTTTAAAAAAAAATTATTTTATTTCTATAATTTGAAATTAAAGAATTAAAAAAAATTTTAATCTAAAAAAAAAGAACTTAAATTATTTCCTTTCTTTGAAACCTTTCTTAATGAATGTCAGAAAATTGAATTCAATATTTCATTCCATGTTATAAGACATGTCACAATAACTTATTACTTTCTATTTCTCTACCTCAATTTGATAATGGAATTAAAAATTGTGTTCTAATATTTCATTCCATGTTATGAAGTGTCACCAATCAATAAATTGTGGAGGAGGTAAAGAATATTGGATTATTTTTATTACATTGTTAGTATATTTTTTCAATTAATACAATTTTGCAAAGTTTGAACTTAGAAAATAAATAGCATATGAGTAAGTAATGGCTATATTCTTTCTCTGCTTTTCCAAACTAGTACAACTTTTAAGGATCATGTTACTGCACACAAAGTGATAGGTAATAAAGCAGTTTTAAGTAGTAAAATTATAAAAATTACATCAAAACTCTGGAGATAGACAAGAGAATGAAAGATATTTGCAAAAGAACGGCACTGAGTCCTGATGCAATCGTGTTAAAGATGTAAATTATTAGGAGGGTGAAGGGAGGAGGGCAGCTGAGGCGTGACAGAGGTCCCGCAGACACGGTCCAAGGTGACTGCACGACGGCCGATCAATTAGAGCTTCCTCCGAGACCGGGGTCCAGTTCACGAAATCTCTCCTCAGTGGAGAGACATAAATCATGGCCGGTCGGCGGCAGAACGCTCTGCCTTCTGGGTGGCCCTCCGCGCAGCCCCAAACCCCTAATGGATACCTCACACTTCATCTTCATAATCCTACCATTTTCCCCTAATGTATCTCCCTTCCTTCGCATTTTTCCCTAATTATACCTCTTTCAAGCCTTATAACGGTTTCTTTTAGTGGAAATTATCACAAAAATACGACTTTTCACACTAATGTAAAGAAAATTTTGTCAGAACATATATCTCAAGGGAAAACTGGACAGACATCAGTTATTTAATTACTATCTACTTTTCAAAAGATACGAATATATGGAACTCGAGAACACATATTTCATTTTATTAAAACAAGTGAATTTACAGCTGCAAACGTAAACTAATGAACCAAGTTGAAATAAAATTTAAAAAAGTAAACACCCTAACCGTATAAATCCATATCTTGCCTTGTGTGCTCGAAAACATACCATGTAAGGTACATTGAAATAATAATACTAACCTGGATGCCACTAACAATTTAACAATTTTTTTCGTTTTTAATGAAGCATACCTACAATAGCAGAACTAAGTAAGCAAATTAATAATGTAGAGTACAACTAACAACTTATAAAATCTGAGTCGTTATGGAAAGCAAAGGATACGTTCTTGGACTGCATGAATTAATAGTCTTTTTTACAAAAAAATAAGTATATAACTTTTTACATTGCTCTAATATTTATATCTTGCTAATTAAACTGTACAAAAAAAAACTCTGAATTTGAAATAACTCTTTTATTTTAAGACTGAAGACAATTCCCATTTAGAAATTAAACACACATTTATCCATCAATATAACAATCAACAGTACTTATTTCTAAACACGTGTATGAATCACTACAAGTATTAACATCTAGTAAGGTTATGCAAAACCTGGACAACCAGATATCAAGGGTTGAAAGATTTGAACTGGTGTCCGTGAAAGGTCTCAGGGTGATGGAAGTCACCACCGACGGAAAGTCTAAACTCTAACCATCAAGATGCACTAGTAATAGGCATGCAAGAATAGGAATGACTAACTGAATCCTTCAGAATTTCATTATAAACGGAATTAAAAATTCTCCCCAATACAAAACAGGTCTATCAGAAGCTGTTATATCTACTACACTGACACAATCCTGAGGAACCTCTTTTGTAGGATTGATGGGCATCAGGTCCAACAAGCTCGATTAACTAGTTTATTATAATTCGTTACTAAATAAACATATCAACGTAAAAAAAAAAACAACACGAAAAATAAAACAAAGAATTGCCACCGGGCTTTCTTTTCATCTGACAAGGAATGGCTAAATCAAATGTCGGGAAAGAAAGAAGAAACATCAGTTAGACTGTTTTTAGCCTTTATCTGACAGAAATGCCAACAGGTTTCTACACACACACACATTCCATCCTCGGCGGTTGTTTTTAATTACCACCTAGTGATTAATTTACGCTGGGTAAGATGGACGTCATCCGGTCAGACAGGGAGTCATGAACGACTGTTGACCATCTCACAGTACATTCCAACTCACACCCCTTCACTCACAACTATTCCAAATTCATTTAATGCTGTGCCATTCTCACATCCTTATATATATATATATATATATATATATAATTATATAACTCGGTTTGGTAAAATAAAAGAGAAAAAACCACTCAAATTCTGTATGATTTTGCTACCACACGTCTTAGGAGTTTGGAGAACAGTAAAGAAGTGGAGGAGCTAAGCAGGTTACAAACAGTTATAAAGAACACACAGTAAAGAAGATACAATGAATGGAAAGTGAGCAAACTTTAACTTAAATATAATTAAGAAAGGGATAAATGGAGAAAAAGTACTACTAAAAAAGTAACTTTATCATATATCTGGTGGGGTAAGGCTAGCTCAGTGGTTACGTGCTCGCCTCTGAACTGATAGGACCGGGGTTCGATCCCCACCTGGCCCTCAATTTATTCACGCGGGAGGTGAATAAATCTGAGCACGTCGTCGCTCGGAGAAGGACGTTAAACTGTCGGTCCCGAGCCTGTACGATGTCAGGTACTCGCTAAAGATCCCTACTCTAAATACACTTGAGTTAAGCAAAATTTAGGACTCCCACTGTAGAATCAATCTTCATTGTGTTGTATCACAAAGGACCAATGCTCGGCCTATGTGTGTTCCCTTGTGGAACTGCCACTGCAACCTAACCTAACCTATATCTGGTGAGTCATCCGCAGTTGCCTCCAGGTCATTTGGGTTATCATTATTCTGTGTGCCACTGTTACTCGTATCTGAACTTCTGTATGGCCAGTTTCGAGCATCATTCCGATTATAATGTATGTATAAATATAACAAGATTTCACAATAAACACGTGAAATAACAATCAATGTTCAACCCCTCACCAGATGTTTCTGCATCTAGTGTTTCAATTGGGTTTTTAACTCTGACGAAGACCGCTTGATACGGTTGAATTTCCTTAGTCTTTTTTTTTCCCTTTTCATATTGTGGTTTGATCATTGATATATATGTATAAAGGTAAAAATCGCAGTAAGGACTTTCAACTAAATCACTAGTCTTCACCAGAGTATCAATCGAACTGAAAGAAATGAAATACGACATCCTGTACGATACTGAGAAGGGATGGAATAAAGGTATTTTAAAGAGTGTAAAGAGGCAACAAGAACAACAGGATGAGCAAGTCATGGAAAACAAAGGAGTTCAAGAAGTAATAAATAAAGACTATCAGATGGCTGCCAACCCTTTACAAATAACCTATAACGTATAAAGATCTATGTTATTAAGAAACACTATCAAGTCATCTTTAATTAAATGCTTTATTCAAATTAGATTCAGTATTATCGAGAGCAATAGCCTTGATTACTAGGATGGACTGCTATTAGATAGTCTTACTCATTTCTTCCTTAACTGCTTTGTTTACCCAGAATTATTTTGTCATTTTTCCTATTTCCTTGTCCTGTACACTGTTCTAAAATACCTCTCTTGCTTCCCTTCCTTCTCAATATCACACCAGATTCTTTTTTTTTTTCTAGAGTGCCTCTGACGAAGACATTTGTTTTGTTAGAAAGATTCCAGATCCATTTTGAATTTCATACATATAGATAAAGAAAAACCTATCAGTCAAAAATGAACTAATATGAATGATAAATGTAAAACAAAAACGTTGCAGCTATTTATTCAATATATGGAAATGAATGGTTAAATGAAAATGAAACTTATAAACAAATCAAAAGGTTACAAAATGGCAAACGACAATCCTCTGTGACATAAACTTCAACGTCAGATTAAGTAGACAAAAAAAAAACCAGGTACAGTAAAAAATGGAAACATAAAATAATGATATTAATGTTTGTGAAAGTTAAAAAATAAACCAACTAAACCAGGAAAAAAGGATAGGTTTAAGATTGATACCAAAAAAAGAAAAATACGACTAAATCGCCGGCAAAGCAATATGTTCCTCCTTGGAGGATATTGTAGTAGCAAAATGACATCTAGATACAACACCCGCTAATACAAAGTTCAGTCTATACTTTTGTTTTCAGGTTGTCATTCAAACTACACCTTAGGATTTGGTACACGGTTTTTTGTTGAAAACTGTGAGACTTGCCACCATGCTTGTGGTATTGACTGTAGAGGATAGTGAGCCCAGAAATATTGAGTGGACTAGTACTTTAATAATACAGTATAACATTTTTTAGTTCCAGGTAACAGTATTTTTCCTTACGGCTATAAAATAATAAATCGTTCAATATGCTGCTACACTTAATTTAACAAAAAACATAACTTTTTTTTCTTAAAAGAATAATTCAGTAGGTCAAAACGGAATATAATTCTATATAGTATAATATTGTTGTTTTTATTGGATGAAATATTTTGTGGTGAGAATGCAGGGAAGTAAAAGTTATCTTGCGGGGATAATGGTTGGAATGACTGAATAAAAGGTCAGTTCTTGCTGAAACATAACAACACTGAAAAAGTAATAGTTGAGGTTGATTTATGACATCTTAATGACAAGAGAAACCCGAGCGGATTAAGAAAAGCCAAAAGAAAAAGTAAAAGTGCAGGCAGATTAGGAAAAGCCGAGAAAAGGGCCTAATCTTGAATTGAAGAAAATTAAGTAAAACGCGATTAGCGTTGTAGTTCTAGGGAGAAGGAAAAATAAGGAGATGATTCCGGTTGGACTAACGACGAAGGGGGAGAGGGAAAAAAAAGAGGGATATAGTGAGAGAGGCATTACAGGTGTGTAATGGGGTTTTGGGCGTGCAATGGAAGCACTTCATTAGAAGGCTGATGCTACGGCCTAATGCGCTTCTCCGTCCACTAATGGTGGCTGCCGGATTCCTCCGCCTTCACACTATTGAACAGTTTCTTCTGGGATGAAACACAGCAGCTCTGCTATTACTCAAGTTGCCACCGTGTGAACGTATTCGCTCAAACCAAACAAAAGCTCTAATCTAAAAAAGAGCAAGTGTATCCAGCATTAAGCAAATGACATCTAGATGCAATACCCGCTACTACAAAGTTCAGTCTATACTTTTAGTATAGTGTTCCCAACAAGACATTATGCAGCGTCAATATAACAATTTCTATAAAATAAGATTGGACTAAAACAGTAATTATATAGAGTAGAGATCCGATCTTTTCTTAACTCCATAATGGCATTTCCAACTTTAGAGTATCACTAAATATCGTTCATTTTTATTTTACTTTACAAAAAATTACTTAAAAATTGCCTGAAAAGTCAGTATAAAAATATTTCACCATATTTCAAATCAGATCAGAGGATATATATATACATATAAGAATTAAATGAAACGGTTCCAAGAACTAAATAAACTATATTTTCAAACAGATTACACAGAAATGAAACAGAAATCAAATACTATATTTCGATGGCCTCGTCATCAGGTAGACAGAAGTGAATTCCTCCGAAGTTTGGCAACGACTGATTTCTTCGGAGTGACACACATCAATCTTCCTGATGGCGAGGCAATCTAAATATGGTGATTTCTTTTTTTTTTATTTCTTTTAAGTGTGTTCTTTTCGTATATCAAGTTTATATATATATATATATATATCAAAGGTAGTGTTGTAAAAAAAATAAAAAAGCACACATTCACTAGTTTAAAAATTAAAGACAGTAAGTCTGAGTTTTTCTTTTATTTGTGATTCTTTTTTAATTTTTATATACACAACTCGATGAAGGTATCAAATGTAAAAAAGAATAGACTCAAAATTTATGACAAACTTATTGATTCTTCGTGATATTGGGAATCATAATCGTCTAAATCACAGCATAAAGCAGAAAATGACTAAGATCTTTCAACTAGTGAGTATCAGGTTGAGTCTAACGAAGACTCAAAATTGTTTTGCTTGAAAATTTTAATTATTCTTCTGATTTATTGCTGTGAATTAGACATATATATATATAAAGATTTCACATAAACACGTGAAACAACAATCAATGATCAAACCACAATAAGAAATGGGAAAACAAGACTAAGATCTTTCAACCGTAACAAGCGGTCTTCGTCAGAGTCAAAAACCCAACTGATATATTTTAAAACTTTGATATATATATATATATATATATATATATATATATATATATATATTAGCTGGTGTATTTGTCAAAGGTAAAAGAATTCATATTATGATACTGGATATCTCATGAATAAATAATATGAGAAATATTGCCTTAAGGAATACAGTATTACCTCAACAGTGTGATTTTACTACAATATTGTATAAATAAAAGATTCGAAATTAAGTTAATTTCGAAATTAAGCTATTCAACACACTCTACATAAGAATTATCAATTGAAAATTTTAATAAACATTACTATAATAATATTCTATGAAAAAAATGTCTTTGCGTTTTCAGCTCGAAGAAACTTTATGTATGCATCTAAACATATGGATATTATCTTTTAGAACTTGTTAGTTCTAACTGTTAGTTCTAAACTTCTTGCTTTCATAATACGTTTGTTACGAGAATATGACAACTTCGTTTCGATTATGCAGCTATAATTTCATGGAGATCCAAAGAAGATTAATTTTTCAGCTTAGGTAAAACGGTTAGAAACAGGGAATGAGTTTTCTGTTGAAAATGAAAACGCAGGGTTAAAGTTAGATCGATTATTAATAGATATGTACAAAAACTGTAGTACAAGGCTTAAGGGAAATACAATGAGTTTCTGTTATATTTATGGAAGCCTCTCCAGGGAAAGAATATTAGTTACATAATATCATATATGTTTACAGAACAATTTCATTGTAGTCAAGGAAAGTAAAAATAAAAATCCAGTTTTGAACTTAAAACACACAATAACTAGAGATGAATGTCTCTTATTTGAAACGATATATTTGAAAACCGAAACGTGATCAATAAAACCATTCTATGATGTTGAAGTATTGCATGTCTAAATTACATTAAAGTTCGTGTCAGCCGAAAGGATATTTAGCAGTAATTTGCCTTCTTGAAGGAGACAGAGAGGTTCCCAAGAGAACGATGGAAAATTGAAAAGCAGGCCAACTGGGCCCCAGGGAAATCGACAACGTCCTGCTTCCATTCCTCTAAATCAAATACCCCATACAACTTTAAAATATATCGCAGCATTTTCTTTATCAAATTTCAGAAAGAAAAGAAGGAAAGTAAAATTAGTTTGTCTAAGAAAAGAAAAACTGGACATATTTTCTTAAAATTAAATAACTTTTTTTTTTTAAATAAAAGTAGTTTTATCATAAGAAAAAGTATCGTTTTATAATCTAGCCAAGCAATTTCAAGTTTTTGAAACTTTTCATCTTATGAATACATTTGTACAAATTTAAGCCCCACAAAATAGTCATTTTTGCTCTCTAGACCAGTTTGAAACAGTTTTCCGATTGTATTACACCAAGAAGAATGGCAGGTTTGACTAATGACAGATATATGTACGCATATAGACAGCACTATTAAAAGCCGTAGCTAATACACTAACTAGTCTTTTTTTATATCTTAGTGATAAATAGAGAACAAAAATCGTAGATTTTACTTGAGTTTATAACTCATTAAAACTTTACCATAGCTGTTATAACTATAACGTTAAACAAACCAACTATTAACTAACTACAAACTAAACCACTAACTAACCTAACCAACAAACAGTTATAACTACTAGGTGTGTTAATATATACAAAATTCTTTCTCCAAATGTATTCATAACTGCAACTCAAAAGCTGTAATATACAGCTTTTGTCAAATCCAAAGAATTGATATGTAAACAAATATCAAACAATAAATTAATATTAATTGTTGGCATTCTCTGAGATATTAACAAACTAATAACATAATACTAAATTTACATTCTTAAATTTAACTTTAATATCTTTTTCTAAATATATCTGCGGGTATATATATTTCACATTGTAGGCAAAACATCCTTAAACAGTGTTCAATCCGCAATTTGTATTAACCACGTTTGGACTAGACGTTTACTACCTATATAAACTGAATTATCTTGTTTAGCTCACCGTATTAGGACAAATCAAATTATTTCTGATAAATTTACTTACAACTCAATAAAGCTTAAAGAACAGTTATTTAGTACCTTAACATAAAACTAATTAGCGGTAATCAGTCGAAACGATCATAACCAAACCATAGCCTTAAACAATCTATATAAAGTCAAACTGTAATATTCCTTTACATGCTTTTTAGAGATTGTTTCACTTTGTAGCCAGATGAAAACATGGACTATTCAAGTATTATAGTCAAATTTATTTTTTCGTTAAATAGTCTTTACAACATCTATGGCACTTAAAGTCATAATATCATGTCAGACATTACGTAACACAAACCGAAGGGTTAAGGGATTCAAAGTCAGTCTTCTTTTGGCGTCACAAGTGACCAAGCCACTTTCATTAAAGTATAAGTAATAAATGTATTTCTTATATTTCATTTATTTGAAATTTCCTAACTAAAACAAAGTTTCACTTTGTTGCAATTAGTTTGTTTTAAATTATTTATATTTAATGAATAAAAAAAAACTTGCAATAATAGTAGATGAAGTTCAAACCAATTCTGTATAATACATCACTGTCTTTTGGACTGAGAGCTTGTAGCATTATTTTTTTTTTGTTTTGGTTTTTGTTTGGTGCATTTAAAACTGACCGGAGTATGGTTATAAGACTCTTTGAGTCGTAAAGTTAAAAATGGATGGTTGTAAATGAACAGGCTGGACTGAACGATAGACTATATGAAAAGGCTCTGCTTTATCAGCAATACATCTTCTTCGCTACTAAAATAGTTCTACAAACATATCTCAATCTAACCACCTTAGAAAAACCAATTAACCTGAATCTTTCAATAATTTTACTCTAGACTACTGAGTTCATTTTATATAGTGTATGCCCAAAAATAATCTAATATAGATAAGTTAAACAATAGAAAATGTTTCAACAAATATATATAATGATTAACAGTATATTAACTTCCATAGTCGTCCAACCGGTATCACGCGTTGTGCATCTTCAAGAGGGAATCTTCAAGACATTCCTCTTGAAGATGCACAACGTGTGAAAGCGGTTGAGCGACTATATCACCGATAAACGAGGTAATACGAATTGTTTAAATAACACTATTTTTTTAATATCTGTAGAATTAGCATGTATTAGTTATGTTGAATATAATCGTTGAAATCAACGTGAAATTCGAATGTCCTAAAACATTTATTCATAAAATCAAAATAAATATTTGGTATATTTACATGCATGTCCAATATAATGTCTTAATTATTTAAGAAATAAATAATAGTTTGTTTATGTATTGAAGTTATATCAGTAGAGAAACTGAGGTCTCTATTCAATTGTATGGCAATTGAAAAACAATTTGATGATTTCAAAATAATTCAAATAATCAATGATCAAACCACAATATGAAATGAGGAAGAAAGATCATAGTATTTTTTCTTCATTTCATATTGTGGTTTGATCATTGATTGTTATTTCACGTGTTTATGTGAAATCTTGTTATTACATAATTTAAATAATGTTTAAGTTTTCATTTTTAAAAACTGAGAGGTATCAACAGGAAACTGTAATTTAAGTGTTAGGGAAGAGTTCACTTTAGAAATCGAAGGAAGTAAGGTATAGTAAATCTTTTATGTTTATCTAGAAAAAGAAGAATGTCTACAAGGCAGGTGACGAATCCTAAAGAAAGGTAAAACAAGGGCCACCAGGGGACCTTTGTGGTTAGAACTTGACCTGGATGGGTCAGGAAGGGACCTAACAGGTATCCAGACATAGTCTGGGTTAATTTACTGCCTTTTTGTCAGTGATCGTTGCTCTGGAATAACAAGAAGCTTGCAGGTAAGGAAAATATTATAAACTGATTTCACGCTTAGATAAGCGTAATGTTATTAGTTTGAAACTAGAAATCTGGGAAGTGCTGTATCCGTTCTACAAGCCCCAACAATAGAAACTACTTCGGAATAAGTTCTACGGGAATATGATGTACAGAGGGCATCAAACGATTTAAATAGACTAACAAACTCCATTAACTGCTTTTACAATTGAACAAGTTCTAATGAACTGACATGTTACAATTAATAGGAGAGTAAAATTAAATTAACCAAACAGTGGGGAAGCCAAAGTTGCTTGAATAAATTTATAGCTCATAGGGTTTCCCCATGAGCACTGCTCTTGGTGATCCATAAAATGCCTTACACCAAATCCAGGGATCAAGAACCTAAGTACCAGTAATGTAGAGCAGTCTCCGCAAATTGCTCTAGTAGTTCAAGGAAAAGACAGTTTGCTGATACCAAAGACCAGCTGATTCTCAAATACTCTCACCCAGAATGATAAAGAGAATTTTCAACTTAAATTTGTAACTCTTGTGTCCTCTGCCTAAGATACATGACACGTTCAGTCTGCTATTGAAAGAATTTTAAGTCCATCAATTAGCCAATAATTAAAAACAAATAAAAAATAAATCCTATTTATGTATTATTTGTTAAACCGAAACCTTCTTGACGCACAAAATTAAATATCTGATATATGAAAATAAAATGAATGAATAATCAGGAATATAAACTAAGATAACAATATGTTTGAGTTGACATTTTTATTTTTTTTTTTACATCATCATGAGAAAGCCAGGATTAATTGCTATTCTAGTGATAACCATCTACAGGAGTGGGTGTGCAAGAGGACTGTTTTGCATTAAGGTGAAGAAAAAGAACATGTTCCCGAAGTTGCACGCGTCCCAGTATTTGAGTAAGTATTAGATGAAACATGTCTTTTATTTCTAATACTATTTGCTAATTAACCATTTTTTCTAGTGCTCACACTTGTTGTATCAGAATTGAAATATATTTATTAAATCTAACGGATTTTCTTTCTTTTTTAAATGTTCAAAATGCCTTTCTTTTTTAAATGTTCAAAATAAGGGAGTTTTCATTACTTTAATTAAATTACATTTTTTCATATCAAAATTGATGGATTCAAAAACCAAAGCATCGCAACTCAAAATATTAATCATGATAATAACTAATTTAAACCTGAATAAGATTTCAACCAATGAATATCCAGGATGGCAAATAAACCATCACTTTTTTGACTTATCACTAACAATATTATCTAGTAATAATTAAAATTACTGGTCGTTAATAATATTTATAAAATAAGAATTCCAATATATACAGGGATAACCCAGAAATCGTTAAACCAATTTAGCTGTTGAGAAACAAAGTTAACCTTCATCTTAAAATTAATATTAACTTGTCCATTGGACAGAATGGTTTAAATTTCATAATGAAGTTGAAATGATGAAAATTAATTCAATCATTCTTTAATTATTGATTATTCGTAAATTACGTCCTTGACTTTAGCAAATGTTCTTTTTTTGATTAAATACGTTTATCAATTTCATGGTTTAAGGTATATTTATGGTCACTAATTTTGCACTGCAAGTGGCTGTGCGTAATAGAGTTGAATATTTAGAGTGACATTAAACACATACCTGAACCCAACTAATATACAGTCAAGTACTTGTTCCAAACAATGGTGATATGCAAATACTATTATTAAATGTACATTTATAACAAAAGGTTGAAATAAGCTGTTAGAAAGGTCGAACTTTGTTAAAACTGGACTTTGGAGATAGGGGATGGGAAAACTATTAGTAAGAAAAGCTAGAATGTGTACATCGTGAGTGTGAAGCTAAGGTGAGTAAATCGTTTTTCTATTGTTCCGATCAGGATATTTCAGGTAAATGATCTGGATTGCTTTACTGATATAAAGATTAAAGTAATAGAATAAGGACAAAGTTATTTAGCAATTCAAAAGTTGGTTTTAGTGCCAGCACATTTGGAGGGGCCAGGGTAGCCCACACCAGGACTCCGTGGTTCGATACCCAGTGTGGCACTCAATTTCTATCACGCGGAAAGTAAAAAAAATTGAATGTCGTCCCCCAGAGAGGACATTGATCCGTCGATGCCTAGCCCCTCCACGATGTAAGGAACGCGTTAAAGATCCCTACAAAATACACTTCAATTATACAAAATTTAGGATTCGCATCGTAGAATGTTCATTGTGTCGTATCACAAAGGACCAATCTTTAGCTTATGTGTGCATGGGACGGTAACTGCAACCTATCCTAACCAGTACATTTAATAGGAGAAGGTAAGGAACTGGACGATCAAAAATGGAGCTTCGTCAGTTCCAGAGTATAGTAAACCTTCCTGACTGGTCAATACGACGTTAATAAGATTATTTACTATTTGAAGGTTGAAATTCACTATTTACCCGTTTTATGATATATAAGTTCAGATTGGGAGTTATGTTTGCAATTTATTTCATTCAGAACTCATTACAATAAGCAAGAAATACTAAACTTGCCTTGTAATTGTAAGGTACTGTTTATAGTTTACCTTATTATATACATAACTTCTCAGATCCCAGAGTATGAAAGACACACTGAAACCAAAAAATTGGCCATTCATGGTACCACACAATGAACATTCTACATTAGGAGACCTAAATTTTGTCTGAATCAAGTGTATTTAGATAGGGATTTTTAACGACTACCTGATATCGAACAGGCTCGGAATCATGAGGAACCACATGCTCAGATATGTTTTTACTTTTCGCTTGAACAAATCGAGGGCCAGAGTGTATATACAAATCCAAAGGCAAGCACGCCGCTAGTCTCGTAATCCTGGACTCGTAATCCCACGTAAATGACTTAGAAACTTAATAAAGACACTGAACACAGTTATAAGAGAGGGTATGAAGTTGGATGTCTGTACAAGGTAAGTCCTTCTTTCTGTGAACGACGACAATAAGTTTACACGTTGTACCGACAGACTCTAGTTCACTGGATCACAGACTCTGTGACCACTGGCTGATCCTTTAGGATGTCTACAATGACATCACAACTGAAGAGCGTCTCGACTATCCACTAAAACTTTTAAGAAAACCAAAACAAAAAAAAGAGCTATTTCACTTAGATCAATACATAAAAGTCTAAGATTTAAAAAAAAGTTATTCTGAAATAAATCTCCATGATTCAAAAGATAGACTACGATAAAAAAAATAAATAAAGTACATTATTACATATAAATATAACCGATATCAATGTCAGGGATATCTAAGCGGATAAACACAGTCTTACAAATCACTTGTTATATCCTAAGATGAACTCCAAAGGCTGATGACATCTCAGAAAACATTTGAAAAATGGCACCAACCGCAATTAATCAGCATAATCCTCTAATCGTCAGGCCGATCATCAATCAGAGGCCGTCAGATATCACGGCAGGGTTTCGCATTCAGTTAATTAAATGAGCCTTAGGAAGAATCTCCGACACAATAGCTGTTAACTTGTTAAAAATGGCGGACCTTTACAAGTCAAACAATAACCCATGAACACTTCATATAAACTTGCAATAAATTTAAAACTGAATATTATTTCTCTATTTAATATACTCAAATGACAGAACCACTTATAATAATGTATGATCGATATCAATAAATTAAGCTAAAAAGCTCATATTAATTTAAAATTAATTTGCCATTATTTTCCAAACACCTTCTTATAAGATAGCAAAAACGGGAAGGCAGTCAGGTAGAACTTTTTTTCTATCAAACCCGAACGTCCATCTCAAAGAATGATTATGGGAGAGATAGAAAACCAAAACTAATTCACAACTAGAGTTGGAGGAAACGCTGTCAAATCAAACTTTGCATGCATTTCTTAATATTGACTTTTCCAAATAACAAATTTAACTTTTTTTTTTACAGTAAAACAGATATATGTTATTTAAAATGAAATTAAATATGTATGCAAACATTTATATCACACACATTTTCCTTGTCATATGTCCGTAAAAAATAACAATTGAATTCTATCCAGCATACTCAAAATGTGGGAATTGTTGTTTTCCTTCATTTATTGGGTCTCAAACAATAATTGTCAGGTTTTAATAACTTGCAAGCTTGCTTTTATTGAATTATTGCTGGCAGCTGTTTTCGAAATTTTAAATACTGTACACTGGAGGCACTGGGATTATCATTTAATAAAATGTATGAGCAGATTACATTACTTCTAGAACATATGATGTTTTCCAACGACATATGAGAAAATGAACGTAGTTTACAGCTATCTGTACTATTTACAAACACTGTAAGAGAACTGTTAAACGATTTTCCAAAGGATCGTCCCATTGCTACGCTAATTCTTCTGATAATTAAAAATGAAAAAGTCAGATCACTTCATTCTTCTTGAGCTGTCAGGTCAGTTCTACAGGAAGAAGTATCTGACCCAAAAGCAAGTTATCGGTTGATATTTCGACTATTAGTCATTGTAAATCAGTACTAAAATCTTTCCACCACGACTAAGAACAAACAATATTTAGAGTACAAAGAAAACTGATTACAAACAAAGAAACATTCCTTACTAGCAGTTACCATATAAAACTGAGAGACATGGTAATTTCTTAATGCACTTAAAGTTCAGAGTAAAATATAACATTATAAACATAACACAACCATGCACAAAAAAAAAAAAGATTTTATTAGGTACCAGAATTGAATATATTAATTAAAGTCAAAAGTATAGAAAAAAAACGAAAATCAGGAAGGAAACCTCAAAGGAGAAATTAGAATTTAATTCAAATGTACTTGACGCAAACAAATATAACTAAAAATATTCATAAAAATAAAAATCAAATACATTCAATCTACATATAACAATTTTTTTCTCTCCTTAAAATGTTAAAAATTTAACACCACAGTTATAATTACAAAATAACTTTTTAAAATAATATTTTTGAAATATAAAATTAAAGAAAAGTAAAGCATTCACATTAATGCATAAAAATCGACGAGAGTGGTTCAGGAAATGTTCACAGTTTGAGAGTTGTTTTAAATATTATTTATTTATTATTATTATTAATTATTATTATTAATATTAGTGTAGGAAAAGTTTCTAAATGTTGCAGAGAATAATGTTATGAGAAGCAACATAATTGTTATTAAATTAGGAAATAGTTCTAAAATACCTAAGGAATAACGATAGAAATAAAAGAGGCAGAGTGGTCTGTTTTAACAATAAACCAATGGGGGAAGTGCAATAATGGTGAGGAGGAGATTGGGAAGGAATGTGCTAGGGAGCCATTAGGTCCAAGGGAGAGGGATGTGCAAAGAATGAGTGATTCAGAGGATGCCGAGGGTCATCAGGGGAATCTCCAGCGATGCGCGGAGAAAATGAGGAAAATCAAATGGTAGTTAAGGGCCAAGTGGCAAGAAAGGAGAGGGAGAAAAAAAAACTCGCTAGTTGTGTGATGGCTTGCAGCAGCATCCCAAATGCACACGATCTTCAGGTATCACAATTACGTTTGCGCCCTCTGACAAAGTCTCAGAAACGATATTAAATTGCCTTCTCCACTGATGTCCAGAGCAATACATTAAAATGATGAATACCAAAAGACACTCTTCAAACATCATCATTATGAATAAAACAACACATACTCGAATTTCGCAACCCACGTATAATGGATTTATGAAAGCATTAATAAAACAGATTTTACAAGAACAACTTTTTTTGTTAATTCCTTCTCATAAAGATACTAATGTAGTAATGATATTAAAAATGCCTATTACTTTGACTCTTTTATAAATTTGTTATCTTTTGATGTAATTTACTTACTTATTTCTAGTATAAACTAATATTTATTTAGAAAATAACATAGTATTGTATCCACATAAATCTCTATTTCATAAAAAAATCATGAAAATGAAATAAATGTATAAACCACAAGTTCAATTTTTTTTAAAAAAAAGTCAATTTTTATCTCAGAGATTTATAAAGCCTAGTCTAGCTTCAGAATTCAAAAATCCATATCGATTATAGGCGGTTTTCTAACTTTACATATATATATATATATATATATATATATATATATATATATATATATATATATATAAAATGATCAAACCACAATAAGAAATGGGAAAACAAGACTAAGATCTTTCAACCGTAACAAGCGGTCTTCGTCAGAGTCAAAAACCCAACTTCAGTTTGTTTTTTCACGTTTTTTCAGATTGTTGTTTCACGTGTTTATGTGAAATCTTTATATATATATATATATATATATATATATATATAGTCATATCAATGATCAAACCGCAATACAGAATGGGGAAAAAAGACTAACATTTTTCAACCGTAATAAGCGGTCTTTGTCAGAGTCAAAAATATATTTGAGATAAACTCAGTTGGGTTTTTAAATCTGACGAAAACCGCTTGTTACGGTTGAAAGATCTTAGTCTTTTGTTCCCCATTTCATATTGTGGTTTGATCATTGATTGTTATTTCACGTGGTTATCTGAGATCCTGTTATATGTCCACATGTACGAGTATATCAAGATTTCACAATAAAAACGTTAAATAACAATCACTCTTGAAACCACGATAAGAAATAAGAAAAAAATACTTTTAACTGTAACAAGCGGTCTTCGTCAGAGTTGGGATTTGAACGCTTCTTACAGTTGAAAGATCTTGGTCCCTTTTCTCACTTCTTATTGTGGTTTGGACATTAATATGCATGTATATAAGTTCAAACAAGAAGAATAATAACAGAAAAAGTAGAGATACACATTTAATAACTGTAAATGTAAATAGTATTGTAATTTACTTTAAACACTATTGTTACTTCACCTATATAATATAATAAATATCCTAGGTATATTTCGTCGATGAAATAACGAAAGTGTTATATGAAATACCACTTATAAAAAACAAATATCAGCATAATATGAGTAGGAGAATATTTGTATATAGAATTCTGTAGAAAATTCGCAGAAAATATTTTACTGAAAATAGAAAGTTTCGCATACTATACGGCATTTACTATATTGTGTAAGTGATATTACTAGATTATTATTTAGAAAAAATGATGAATTTATTTAAAAACAGACCAAAGAGAAATATGGTCCTATTTGAGCAATATATAATAAGACATTAAACTGGTTTAAACTTAGTACCAGTAGACAGTTACTGGAACAAACTTTCATACAAACTAATGCTACTTTTATAATAAATTCATATATTGAATGCATAGAAAATTCACGAAAGTTGTTTTAAAGCAGTTACGATAAAAATGGAAATAGAATTAATATTGTTTTGACTGGTAAAAGCGATTGGAGCTTGCTTTGATTGACTGCACAGTCGAATTGATGGGAGTGAGGGGGTGGGTCTAGTTGAACCCTATACTGTTGTGTAGTCAACTTGGCTCATTGTCACTGAAATAATATGAATATTCATGTATTCGCATGATCAAGGGCCTGTCCGATGACGTCACTCGATCATAAGCCAAATCTACGCATTGCAAACTGCCTAATATCTGTCCTCTCCACGTGTTTGTAACAGAGTCGCTTCCCTTTATCCACGTACACTCCAACTGGGATGTTCAGTTCAATGAAATGGAATATGTTACAAGTCCCTCTCATCAATTCCGTGCATAATTTTCTCTTTGCATGGAACATGTTGCTAATTTAATTTGCATCCCTTCAATTTTTTTTACATTTCCATAGTAAATACAATTTGCTAATAACAAATCCCTATAACTTAATACAGTCCCTACTGTTCCTTTATATAGATAAATATGTATCACAAACGGTGAGTAAATAATTGAAATAAAATTATTTAACTAAATTTAAACTAATATTGTTCTTTCATGATTCTAAATAATGGAACTGAATTAGCCTTTCCTTCTATTGCAGCGACCTTAACGCAGTTTTCATAAACGTTTCAGATTTTCAAATTGCCGGTTTACTGTGAAAGTTACGCAATCTTATATAACAGTTCGTTGGTAACTCCTTACTTGCAGCAAATAAAGAAAGACAATTTAAATATATTTTTCCATACATTTATATATTTTGTTGATGATTGCAGCAGGATGTGGACACACAATTTTAGCACTGGTGGTATCTCGATACCACTGTATTTCATTGAACTGTACATCCCAGTTGGAGTGTGCGTAGATAAAGGAAGCGACTCTGTTACAAACACGAGGAGAGGACAGATATTAGGCAGTTTGCAATGCGTAGATTTGGCTTATGATCGAGTGACGTCATCGGACATGCCCATGATCATGCGAATACATGAATATTCATATTATTTCAGTGACAATGAGCCAAGTTGAGATACTCCTCAGGACAATTGTTTTTTCCATTGTTGTGTTTTGTAGGTGATGTAGGGTCGTGGAAGCTCGCCTCCACGTGGTCCACCTCGGGCGTATCTCGGAGGCTGGCATTGCCTCTATCCTCGGTTGGAGCTTGGTGCTCCCGAGATGCAGCGAAAGAGCTTTCACGTTAAAAAGCCATCAATCTGTTCTGTTATTACTCGCGATATAGCTGAAGAAGCAGGGTGCGCGGAATAATACCAAAACCGGTATCTCGATCTTCCTGTGAATCTTTCTATATTCTGCCTGGAGTTGAAACATTTGTCCCAGAAACGTCATAGTAGATGAATGAATAACAACCTTTTGACTATTAAAACATTTAAATACGTAAATATCATGAAATTAATGAATGAAATAGTCTCTTATTGAGGGCTACAGCACACGCTCAATATTACGGGTGTAGTCGTACATTAGAGACCAGGTCTCTTCATTGCCACATATGCACGGATTGTTCAAGACGCTTAAGAATAATTTCTTGATACGACTGTGAGTTCGACTCGTTGGGATTCATATGCCATATCCAAATACCTATTAACTGGTAAATTTTCAGGTAGATGTACTAAAAATAATTTAGTTTTAATCAGTAAATGAATAGGATCGATATGAAGGAAAATGTACTTGATTATTTTTGATGTAAAGTCTCTGCTTATTAATGTAGCTGTATCTGATGTCATGAGCTTACTCCAGGAGGAATTAGTTAATTATTTCTCCCCCTACCTACAACCGCTATAATCGAGTTAGTTAAGTTATGTGTGGTTGATTGTCGTTTTGAATTTGAAAATAACTCCTCCCCCCCCCTCCTGAGTAATTTATATGTAGAATTTTTTCAGACTAAAATGTTTAATTCAATTCAGTACAACCAAGTTAAATGGTTTATATATATTTAGAACTGTCACAGATCTATGAATAAAGATGGCATCTTAAGAAAATTAAATTCATTAGTGCCGACAATCCTATTCAAATGGAAAAAGAAGTAAATTGTAATTTATCCTTCTTAGATGTCCTTATATATAGATTGCCTAAAGAGTTCCGTTTATGTGCACATAGAAAAACGAATGTACTTGTGTATGTCCATTTTTATTCGTCCCAACCAAGAAATGTTAATCTGGTTTTATACATATGATTTCGATGTAAGTTTAAAGATGCCTAATAGAATAAATCAAACATTTGTTTAAGTTTTTTTTTTTTTTTTTGAGAATAGTTTGTTACTGGACAATTTGTTACTTGACAAATTTGTACACCCCCCCCCCCCCCCAAGTTGAAATGAGTCCATATAAAGCAATATTCGTGAATAACGTTCATTAAACTATACACCTTAATAAGGTTTTATCCAAATCCTGACAACAAACTGACTACTCTATATTTCTAGGTCTCAAATTATAAAGTACATTGATAAGTTTGAAATGTGACGCAGTGTTACAATTTTGTTTGCTGGTGGTAATTAAGATCATAATTATGAAAAAGACCGTTTACGGTTCGATATCTATCAGAGAATGTAATAAGCATTTTTTCAAGATAATTGATTATTATGAAGAAATAAATTCGGGATGATTCATGTATTATTATACTGCGACTAACAATTACTTAAATAAAAGAAGATTAACTTTATTGGCAAATGGAAGTGACAGTTGGCAACTCTATATATTTAAGATAGGGCGAGGAGGCACGTGAGCTAAGCGAATAAGGCTGGGTGTTGTCGTAGGTAGGGGCAAGATGACAAAGGAGTGAGAGAGGGCGGATCGATAACAACAGCGATGTGGGCTTATTAGGGGGTGGCAATGCACTGGGGACACACCTTGGAGTGCCAGAAAAGACATTAGCACAAAATTGACTCTAGGATGAGGTTAGGGGCTGAACTAAGGGGGTGCTTTTTAATTAGAGTGATAACGGGGGAATGTAGTGACTCAGAGGGTGATATCTGGCAATAGCTAGCTTCCAAAGGGGCTGAGCAAATAGTTGTCATTCGGAACACATGGCTAAAAGTAAAATTACATCAAAGAATGTCACTGAGTCATATTGTGCTATAGTAAAGCCAATTGTCACTTCTACAGTAAAACAGTAAGCACCACTATCTTGTCTCAATCTAACCAAAACATTTATAACGAAAATCATACACTGATGTTACCATTTAAGTCATACTTACTTAAAACCATATTACCTATTAATTTTTCAGCCGTACTCGACTTGCATTGGATTCTGTCCAACTTATCTATTGCCATAAATTAAACAAAGGGTTACAAAAGGTAGTTTCTGCTTGATTCAAAATAAGTTATCACAGAAGAAAACCGGTGATATGATGATTTCAACCTTTTTATTTATATAGTTAATGGGTTAGTTCCACTGAGGTTAGTAATATTAGAATTAGTAATTAGTAAGCTGTCATACCTCGTAAAGTCTCAGAAAAGCTCGACCGGTTTCGGGTCCGTCTGGATCCCATCTTCGAGAGCACCTAACTGACTGTCAATGTTATTTTCCCATAACCTACCTATATATATCATCTACATTGTGGAATCAGTGTTGTCTGTGTAGTTAAATGATATATTTAGGTAGGTTATAGGAAAATAACATTCACAGTCAGTTAGGTGCTCTTGAAGATGGGATCCAGACGGACCCGAAACCGGCCGAGCTTTTCTGAGACTTTACGAGGTATGACGGATTGTATTATTACTAATTATTTTTATTTATGTTGAAGATAATCTACCAATAAAATTTTAGAAATATGTTGTGATTTAGTAGGAAAAGATACAATCGAAAATTTCATTTGACCTGTCATCAGGAGAACAATTAAGGATGGCCTTTTCAAATGACGATTGGCAACAATGTGTTTCTAAAAGTAAATACATACATTGAACAATGAGAAAACGATCTAAAATAAGCAGCAATTGTTCAATATTAGTACAATTAGTACTCAAATAAAGAAAGATTAACACTTAAAGTCTCAAATTACCGGTTTCAGTAAGTAGAATAAATGTACTTCACTGAAAGCTCTACAGAGAGACCAAATGTATCGAAATAGAGAAGATTGAACATTTTCTGTGGGGATGGATGGGAGATTACACATATTTTTAGGTCATAAATGATCAAAACAAGTTTCATGACTGTAATATAGCACTGACCCAGATAAAGTCAAAACAATAGAATGATAAATCATACCACATTTGGAAAATATAATATAATATTTTCGGTATAATCATACAGCAACATGGATTACACTGTTGTGAACCACTGGAGGTATATTATACTAGCATAATCTCTTTCATTGCGAAACATCATACAATAAAGTAGTTTGCAATTAAAATAACGTCTGTTTATAATTTATGACAAGAGTTTGTCTATTAAAAATTAACATAGAGCGTATTATAATAAAATGATATTATATCAATGTTCAGTGTGAATTACAACTTTATTATATCGTACCTTCACATAAGATTTTCGTACATTGTGAACATATGACTAAAAAAACAACAATAAACTGAAACTAAAAGAGAACTCAATTCTAAATAAGACTCAGGAGTGAAACCCTTAACAATCTTCCGCACTTGACAGGTTTCTTTTCTCTCTCCTCCTTTCCTGACGCAGAGGTACTTATAACCTATTTCTCCATGTATATACAAAAATTAATTACTTTTTTAATTTAAATATATAACACTATTTCACCTGTTGACGAATATATAGTTTTTTGAAATGGGTTGTTTCCATTTAAGATTGAATATTTCATATGTTCATTGAAATCACAAATATTATTTCGTACAATGTTGTCCTTTTTAATCATATGTTGAAGATAATTGATTTAGCTAATAATATATGTGTGAAGTGCTAAAGTACACTACTTGTCTGTACTCAAGAGGTAGTAGAGGCAAGGAATGTGTGTTATTAAAGGTATGACATATTGATATTTATAACGGCAAGGAATGGGAGAAACATTCAAAGCAAGAAATAATTGTTAAGTTGCAATGGAATTTTAATTGTTGGATGCAAAGAAATGAAAGTAGTATATATATATATATTCTTTTCTATGTGTTCTTTTTAAATTCTAGTTTATATATATATATAAAGATTTCACATAAACACGTGAAATAACAATCAATGATCAAACCACAATAAGAAAATGGGAAAACAAGACTATGATCTTCCAACCATAACAAGCGGTCTTCGCCAGAGTCAAAAACCCAACTCTGACGAAGACCGCTTGTTACGGTTGAAAGATCTTAGTCTTGTTTTCCCATTTTCTTATTGTGGTTTGATCATTATATATATATATACTTCGAAAACAGAAAGAAACAGGAATGAAAAATCTAGAAACGACTTTCAATATTTCCACCCTTTTAATGTCTGTGCTCAGGAATGGAAGTGGTACTGCCAGAAGACGAACAGAAAATCAATTGATGTAAGGGTGCTTTGACCCTAAAAGAGTTTAATCTATAAGAGTTTAATCAACAAAAACCCAATCGTTTTTAAATTTGATGAAACTATAATTGAAGCAATCGTCAAACAGATTAAGACTTAACTAATTCAATAGGGATAAACACTGTACGTGCTTCCAATTTCTAAATTATGTAATTCTTTTTTTTTTTAATTTCCTATTCGAATTCACTTGCTGACTGACGTGTCAATGAAAGGGCCTCAAAGCTTTAATTCCCTAATCTTTGTGGTGAGTTACTTATATATACAAGTCAGTATATATATTCAGCGATAGAAAATATTAAAAAGTTTTAAGGTTTTTGAGATTGCTAAGAATTATGGCATTATATGACTACAAATCTCTACTTAGTAATATTCTGTCTAGAATAACCATATTCAAGAAGCTTTGGGCTTTTCTAAAAAAAAAAAAAATTATTTACAAGTTGTGATTTCTTGCTAATAGAAGTATAAATATGTTGAAAGTTTGAGCACAACAATATGTCAACGTTTAATCTACAATAGTACAATATGGTATTTTAATATGGCAGTAAAGTTTTTCTTGGTCAAAGCCACTAACAGAACAGTTTATTTCTTAATTATAAATTGTCTCTGATGAAGATTCTAACAAATTAAAGTCTGCCTTTTCAAATATACATTTTTTATGTTATAATTGTTATATTGAACTATACAGTTTTTAATTAAATAGATAATACAGTAACCCCATATTTGGTGAATTTATGTGTGCTTCTTGAAACTATTTATTGCTAAAAACTAATTATTTTCATTTACGACATCATGATGAAAAATTTGAAAATAGGTAACGCAATATGAAATATTATTTAATTTTTACGTCATGTAAAAATTTAAAGTTGTTAAAAGTAGAATAAATGCCTTAATTGAAGGGTTGGTTCATTGAGAGTGTTGAAAGGTCTTATTGGAGACACTGAAGTCGACAAATCTAGTTAGAAGATTTAGCGAGAAGAACTCACTAACCATCCATCAAGTTAGTGAAGTTTCTTAGTTAATGCTTGAGCCACGCTAAGACTGACTTACTGTGAATATCACCTCTTTAGAGCCGCCTCCCACTGTGAACAAAACTCAACCTCCATTTCTTCTCACAACTTTACAATGTACAATTAATGTTGTATAGTTCTTGTGTAGTACAGTTGCAATTTAAAATAATTAAATTGCATTAAATTCAAAATTATGCAATTGATAATTATAGTTAGTAAGAATGATTAACAAATTAAGCTAAACTTATAGCTTTCGGTAATAAGCAATGAAGAAAAGGGACAAGTGAAGCCCAGTAGCTTACATGCTCTTCTCTGGACTGACACAAACAATCGAGGTTCAATTCCCACTCTGCCCCTCGATTTCTTCACGTGGTATGTGAAAATATCTCAGCACGTCGTCCCTCATAAAAGATCAAATCGTCCCGAGCTTCTACGATGCTAGATACTCATTAAATATACCTACTCGAAAAACAATTTAGCTAGGTAAAATTTAGGATTCACAATGTAGAATATTCATTATATAATATCACAAATGGCCAAGCTTTCAACTATCTGTGTTCTGACGGCCATTGTACTCTAACTTAACCGATAGCAATGTGGACGTCGTAGCTGTCTAGACTGTTCTATCATTAATCCTGATTGTTACTGTATCTTCCTATTAGCAACTTAAACTATCCTCTTAACTTTGCTGATTTTACAACTCCAGTAATGGTGTACCTTGTTTGGATTGTACCAGGCCAGACTTTTTTTACATGGACTTGACAACTACGTGACTTAGACTCCGTACGTCACCACAAGAAGTCGTACGTTACTCACATAGTAACTTTTTTGTTGCTGTTCATTCTAACTTTCATGGTATACTCATTAATTTACACAGGCAGCTTTATAAGTGATTGTTCTTTCTTTTGACAAGAACAGTTGCATTTTAAAACTATTATTATTAATATTACCTAATTTGAGTAGTTACATTAACAACAAAATTAAAATAATGAAAAAATGAAAATGTTAATATTTCATGTTTGTAACAGTTAAAGTTTATTTTTCTCAAAATCAATAAATCAGTGAAAGCTACATTAAAGAATTAAATATTGACACAAGAACAAGTTTCGATTTACAACAGAATTCTCTTTATTCAATTTATTTAATGGACAGGCATTATTCACAAAAATGAATGAAAAATATTCACTTTCCATAAAGTAAAGTAAATTATCATTAAAAAAATGGAAAGGGAAGAAGGATGAGAATAGGAAATGTATTTTTTCTAAAGGGTTTATTAAGAGAAGAGGGGAATAGAGAGTTGACTATGGTCGAGAGGTTGACACAATAAATCCACAGGAAGATTTCCAGCACTCTCAACATTATTTATTTCCAATATGATAATGGACAATAAATTCGAGTCAGTTCTGGTGATTGGAGGCCAACAGCTAGATGGGCATTTGAATGCTAAACATAACTCCCCATTCTACCACCAACACAATGTTAATCTATGAATTCCCTTAAATATATCTCAAGCAAAATGAATTTTTAATCGTTGCATCGTTTTTAATATGAGAGCTTCCCATTATCATTCCATACAGGGAGGGGTGTCACAATATACGAGCAAGAATCACCAGTTCAGTTTATTTTTTCTTTTTCTGTTTTTTACAAGTATTACTACTTCAATATTTTAACTGCTACCGTTTCATTTTGGTATGATATATATACATTTATATATATATATATATATATATATATATATATATATATACCATGATAAACGAAAAACGGTCCGGCAGGACAAATAACAATTAAAATAAGCAGTGACACATAAACAGAAACACAACAAAGACTCACTTTTCAATATTTCGACCGTAATGGCGGTCGTCCTCAGGAGAAGAAGTGAATTGACGGAGGGACGACAGTCAACTCAATATATATATATATAAAAGGATTTCACATAAACACGTGAAATAACAATCAATGATCAAATGATCCAACCACAATAAGAAAATGGGAAAACAAGACTAAGATCTATCAATTGTAACGAGCGGTCTTCGTCAGAGTCAAAAACCCAAAGTCAGTTGGGTTTTTGACTCTGACGAAGACCGCTTGTTGCGGTTGAAAGATCTTAGTCTTGTTTTCCCATTTCTTACTGTGGTTTTATCATTGATTGTTATTTCACGTGTTTATGTGAAATCGTTTTATATATATATATATATGGTATATACAAGATTTCATATAAACAAGTAAAATTGCAATCAATGACCAAACCACAATATGAAATGTAAAAAAAAGACTAAGATCTTTCAACTGTAACAAGCGGTCTTCATCATGAGTCAAAAACCCAACTGAAAATCTTATACAATCTTGTTATATATATATATATATTGGGTCTGTGAGACAGTATGAAAATCAGACATGTAACTTAAGATCTTTCAACCACAACAAGTGATCTTTGTTAGAGTCTCACTTACATGTCATTAGTGTCATGCTGTCAGTTTTCATCAACGAGTCGATATGGAGAAACTGTCTTGTGTAACTCTTCACTATACCGGCCTTTACAAATTTCGAATCAAATGATAACTGTCACTTACTTAAAGTAGAACTGTTTAACGGATCACCTAACGGATACCTTGGCATACAACAGAAATGCCTCTGCCTTACAGCATGGAAATTAATATTGGAGAGAGTAGTCTTTTCTTTACCATGTCTTGAAAGATCAATAGCTGTTCAGTTTGCTTTTAATGAGTATTTTAACACACAGAATATAATATACCATGTCAAGTAATTTGGTGGGCCACTTTCAGCGCATGGGAAGCTGTCCTGCAGTTAGCATACATATTTAATTTGTAAACCAATGATTTAATGAATAATATATTCATCCAATACAACTATAAATGATCATACGGTAGAAGAACTGAAGAAAAGTATTTCCAAAAAAAATCTCTATATATACAAGGAAAGTTTTGCTCATAATTTCTTTGTTGAAAATCCTCATATCACAAAATATTTCCACTTTTTCCTGCAATAGGTATTTCATGTCATAAGCGATTGTACAATTGTGATTTGACATGCATTCAAATTTCACGAGGTCATTCAAATGTGCCTACCTTGTGTATGAGGATGGGTTAAAAAAACTCTTACAGACGAAAGCCATTTGTCAAAACATTCAGATGAAGTGCAAATATCAGTATAAGTTGGTACTCAAAACACCATGATACAAATAAACACAAGTATACTGCATAAAGTATTTTAAAGTATTAAAAATTATTTCATTAGTAATTATCAAATACTGAAGATTTATAGTCATTATTCTATAATAGGCTATCTCTTTTGCCAATTAGTCATTAAAAATTGGCCTAGTGACTAATGAATTTTTAATGACAAAAATGAATGTTATTTTGAATGAAATCACATTCATTCGAACTGATAATATTTCTATTTCCCAATACAACTACCAGTGTAGTAAAATTTGTAAAAACATAAATCCCTAACAACATAATTAAAGGTTGGTCCCGTATTCGGTAGAATTTATTATTCTTTTATTTATTATTTGTGGAGGTCTTTAAAGTTTTTTTTTTTTTTTTTTAATTATACAGGTAGCATCAGGCTTCTACTATTAGATTCCTTGCAGCCCAGAATAATTCACGTTCTAGCTTGTTTTCTTTTTTGAGTTCCACAATTTAATATTTAACACCTAATAAGCTCCTTGGTGGTAACCGAAGTTGTCATACCTGCTGCATTAAGCTGACACTTATTGTAGCACCAAAGGACAACTCTTTCTTATTGGTAGTTGTATTCACTCCTATTTTTGATTAGTCTTAAAGGTTGTACAGTAAGTGTAGGGAGAAATACTTCAATCAATATAATAACTCATTTTTTGTAAGTTTTTTTACGACTATGTTGGGTTGAGTTCTGAAACTATGCAAGAGATTATAATGCCAGATGGAAATGTAGACAGTAAATTTAAGTAATATCGCCAGAGCTTTCATACTTATATGAGAGAGGAATAGCTCCATCACGGTGGGGTATAATGTTTGGACTGATTTATGAAGAAAGTTGGTCCCGAAGAAAGGTAATGTTTTGGGGAGCAACAGTGAGTTAATTGAGGGCGAAGGGACGATTCCCGAGGGTGAAGGTGGGTCTGGGGTGTCGGGCACCCTTATTGATCTAGGACGCACTCGACATCTGCTGACGTGGATGAAAGACCGAGACCCTTGCTCCGCATTCTCGCAGCCTCTGCAAGAATTATACTAAACCTCCTCAGGTACAATCCAACACTGGCTTTTTTTCTATATAATTCAACCATCTGGTAACCAATCAAAAAATACATTCGTCATTTTTTAAAATGAACAAGAAAAGGAATAAACACCTGATGAACTGGGAGTTTTTACACGTCTGACATACTTTTTTCTATATTCTATAGAAATGTCCATTAAATTTAAAACAATTATTTTACCTCATGTTATTTAACTAACCACTAACCACTATTAAGAAGCTATCTTTTTGCTAGTTAGTCATTAAATAATCATTATTCATTAGAAATTAACTTAATTTTTAATGACAAAAATGGATGCTATTTTGAATTAAATCATCTCCTCCTTTCAAATTAAAATTATTTCTATTTCCAAATTACAACTGTTAAAATCTAGAAAAATAAATATCCCTTACAACATCATGACTTGACTCAACTAAGATTCAATGATAAATCTTACATTATTTCACTCCGATGGTTAATAGTAAATTTATGAACATTAATATGATATCTGTATTGAAATTTAAACAGGTGTCCATTAGTATTTCTATTTTATTTAAGAAAGCTTAGGTGACTTTATAAATCAAAAGGTTATGATCTATTATATATAAAAAATGGTCTAAGACTTTACAATAGTTGTTGTTATTAGACATTACAATTAATTCCATGTGAAACTATTGCTCGATTTTGAAACTTTGGTAAGGACATTGTTTCTACAGTCAAGTTGAAGAAAGCATGGCATAAGTATTTTATGATGTTTAAGTGACATTTTGGTGTTGGAATGGCCGCAGTGATTGTGAATACTAGGATATAAAATTTATTAACTAAAAATAACACTGAAATATGAATAGCAGCAGTTTACAGTAAAACAATATGAATAGCAAATAAAAATAATTCATGAGCAAGAAAATAGTGAAAGGATGGACTTTTAAAAAAAGTATAAAGGATGGAATTAAACAGCCCATCGAACAATTTCGTTAGATAACTGGTAGGGCAGATAAAAGGAAGTTTGGGGGAAGATAACTTTTAAAGGGTCTCTTACGAATGGAAGGATACTCTAAGGGGAGAAAAAGTAAAAAAGTGGTTGTTGCTAAAAGTCGGATCTGTAAAAAGGAAAAGGGGATTTCGTTGAGAGATTGGAGGCGGGAATTACATTTATAGGTATGGAAGGGAGGGAGATGTCTCCCCGTGGGCACATAGGTCCCAGGGCCGAAACTGTAAAAAGTTTTCTGGAAACCCAATAGTGCTGCCCAGTTGGGATAAGAGACAGGTGACAATTCACAATAGAGCCTGCTTCTCTTATCACTAGGGCCAGCCCGTCGCTTCAAAAAAAAAAAAAGAGAAAATATATACCTTTGTGCTCAGTTCTGTGACCAATTACAAATAAACTACAACGAAATTCACTCTCTTGAAAAAACCAGTATTTCCTAAGCAAACAGTTTTTATTTTCATACGTATACAACTTACTTTTGAACATCGAGGGAAAACGAAAATTAAGTCTTCTTTCAATCATGCATACAGGTAGTATCCATATTAGAAAAATAGTAATAAACGTTCAAAAACAAAAATCAGTTAAGCAGTAAATGAATTATGTTAACCAATTTTGTTAAGAAATTTGCTTTCCATAACTCCATCATTATGAGTTATTATACCATCATTATTACTAATGAGTGTATATTACAGACAAAGAATAATAAGCCTTTAGAAGTAATCTTCATAAAAGAAATGACAAATCAGAATTAAAACATGATAAAACCACGAATATTGATTCATAATTTACAAACCTTATATTCATATATTTATCTAAAAAGTAATTCTAATAATTTTGTTATTTATTTATAAATTTCTCGCCCATTTTCACTTTATTAATTTCTTGGAAATACTTTCCAGTTTTGTTATTGATTTTTTCGTGTTGTGTGATAGTAAATGCAACAAATGTCCATAATTCATTAAATTAAACATATTTATATAGGTGAACAAACTTCTTTTCTTATCCTACAATTACCATTAATTTCTAATTGAACATAACTATAAATCCAAAATGAGAAATTAATGGTAATTATAGCAAAAGAAAAGAAGTTTGTGTATAAATATGTGCACTACAATGGATTACGGACTATTGCTGGATTTGCTATACACCACGAAAAAAGCTATAACAAAACTAGAAAGTCTTTCCAAGAAATGAATAAAAGTGGAAATGGGTGAAAAATGTATAAATACATGTCTACAAGAAGGACTGCTCCCAACATATATATATATATATATATATAAAGATTTCACATAAACACGTGAAATAACAATCAATAATCAAACCACAATAAGAATTGGGAAACAAGACTAATATCTTTCAGCCGTAGGAAGCGGTCTTCGTCAGAGTCAAAAACCTAACTGAGTTTGGGTTTAGTTAACAACTAAAAGTTGTTAACCATAAATCTAGAAACATACAACAAATAAACAACAGCTAAGTTTAACTGGAACCTAAGTCCAACATGAATACGAAATAGGTGTTTTTAATAATAGTAGAAGTGATTCGACTTACTGTTTCTTAATACCTAAATCTCGATTAAACTGAATACCAATTGTTGAAAATGATACATCCATTCAGTGATGATTCAAATTAATGCATGCTTATAACAGAGTCAAAAAAAGTCACTGATTATTCTGGTTTCCAGAAATGTAAAAGTATTTTTACATTACTAACTTTTTAGGATTCAATTCGCACAAACACCAGATAAATTAGTGTGTAATGCATTAAATTTGCATGTATTCTATAGAGTTTTCGGTAAAAGACTGATGTCTACAATAGCTAGGCTGCATTATAGCTGCATAAGTAGATTCAACGGATAAATAACATAAATTACTAAGTTTATATTTCAGAATAATTTTAACATACATCTAATAATTCACAGATATTGGACGTAAGACTGGAACAGGGTCCAACAAACTCTTTTGCATCCAAATTAAAGTACATTTCTTTTTTTTTTTTTTTTTTTTTTTTACTAAATATGGTAAGGTTTATTATCACAAGTGGATTCGTGATATTTTTTAAAGGGAACAATAAAAAATGAATAATGTTTCTATCGGGAGAAGGGTGGTCACGCAATAAACTGAGATATGATTTAGGAAGGGTTTCGTCTCGTTTTTCTCTCTTTTTTTTTAATATGCATACACGCTGGAAGTGGAAGGAGGGAGCGACTTTCGGAACGTCACACGCGGCCGTCTTCTCCCTATATATTTTTTCTCAAGACTGGATCGGGTGGTAGGCCGGTGCTGGGGGGGGGGGGGGGGGCAGAGAATATGCAAATAGAGTTTTGGGAGGTTCTTTTGTGGCCTCCCTACTTCTACTCGACAGTGCAAATATTTGCGGTCTCCCTGTCATCTCATCTGACCATTCAACAAACTTCTGTTTACAAATCCTCAGCAAGCCCGAAACATGTTCCCCCTTATCTGTGCTCCACCTTCCTGTCTCGAATAGCTTTACAACCATTTTTTTTTTTCAATTAAACTGTTTATTTTCTTCTTTGAGAGTTTACCTTTTTGAAATCACATATCATCATCAGTAAATAGACTCAAACATTACTTCTGCCAAAAAGAAAACAAGTTCTAAACGGAATTTCCTACATGCTTTCTATGCCATACAAAAAAAGACAGTATTTAATTTCATAAGAGTATTATTTGTTAATATTATAACACTATGTTTATTTTAAATTACTCTTCTTATTCATGACGTCCAGCCATTGCCACTCTTAGTGTACATGATCTTTTAGATAATGATGGGAGAATGTGAGTTTTAACAATTCCACTATGGTCTGTTGATAAATTTAGTGGCCCAGGAAGTTAAATACACATATACATATATATTTATGATACATGTCTGCCTTGAAACAAACTATAAATCACTTGTAACGACGATGTTGTAAGTTTAGAGCATGGCGTTAAAATTGGCAAATTGATTAACACGTGAAATCCTCAGTGTATAAATGGTGATCTCAACATTCCTTGTATCAATATACGGCCACTACGAAATGAAAATATTACTAAATTATTTATAAAAATTTATTATGCTAAAAAATATTTTATTTAACAACAAGAGTGTTCTAAACATAAATATTTAGTGATATTTAAGTTTATTTGGAGATAGCTTGTATATAGGAACGAAGTTTTATCTGTTTAACACGCTGTCTATCTATCACAGCTGTCTATCAAGAGCATAACCCTCCTTGAATAATTATGTTATAGAAGCCACTTAGATTGTGGCTCTGTTCTTCAAGATAACGGTTGTCAGTTCAACTCCGCTCGTACCATACGGAGAAGAGGTTATCAGTTATACTCTAACATATATCAACCTCTGTGGAGTAATAATATCCATTTATTTAATCAATTAATTATTTACTTGACAAATGATTAAAAGATAAAACATTATACGATTCAGTTTTTCAGCTGTATTTATTTATTTTTGTCATATTCATATAGCTTCTCATCCACTGATTTTTAAAGTTCAAAGATGGGTTTCTTGAAGATTTGTTGGCCTAAAGAAATTACACTCCTGTTTATATGCCAACGTTTCGCCAAAAAATTGTTTGGCATTTTCAAGGCTTAAACACAATTTATTAACAAATAAAACATAAGTAGTAAAAATAAATACATCCAAGGAATTGTTTTCTGTAAGTTCATATTCCGTGGATGTATTTGGTTTTATTACTTAAGTCGTTAGTAAATTCTTTTTAACAATGAAAATGCCACAAACGTTTTTGGCGAAACGTCGGCTTATAAACAGGAGTGCAATTTCTTTAGACCAAAAAATCCTCAAGAAACCCATCTTTGAAATTTATTTTTGTAATTAATTTATAATTAACTTATTAAAAATATTATTTAAAAATAGGGTATTTTAATTCTTTTAATTACTTAGTTCTTATCGTCGTGTTCCACTTGATGGCAGACTGAATTCATTAAACTTCTTTAAATAATACTATTTAAGTTTCCAAATAGAAAACAATGTTGCCATGTCAACGGTGTTATTGGATTTAACGAAAAATGAATACCGACCAAAAATTCTGGCAATCAAAAACAAAATTGTATGCTTTTATACAAAATTTAAATTTTCTGTTAATAACCTACCTTTTATCAGTATTATACTTCTCTGATAAATTTCAAAGGTAAACATATTAAAGTTGCTTATGTATAAAATTCAGTAATGTATTTTCTTAGGTTTATAAACAGCTCATGAAGAAGCAGGTATTTCTTATGAAGATTTAACAAGTGCAAAAGAAACTAACGCATAAGAAGTTGTTTATGCTATAAACAACACATGAAGAAGCAGGTATTTCTTATGAAGATTTAACAAGTGCAAAAGAAACTAACGCATAAGAAGTTGTTTATGCTATAAACAACGCATGAAGAAGGAGGTATTTCTTATGAAGAAATAACAAGTGCAAAAGAAACTAACGCATAAGAAGTTGTTTATACTATAAACAACGCATGAAGAAGGAGGTATTTCTTATGAAAAAATAACATGTGCAAAAGAAACTACGCACGAAAAGCTGTTTATGCTATAAACAACGCATAAAGAAGAGGTATTTCTTGTGAAGAAATAACAAGTGCAAAAAAACTATAATGAAAAAAACTCTCCAAAAAAATGACCCTTACTACACCTTACTAAATTAAACTTACTAACTTAAAAAATACCTTACTACAAAAAAATTACGGGGAAAATAACAAAGTTTACTAATAACTTATTAAATACATTAAATAACGGTAATCAATCATTAACTTGTTCGTCTAGTCTAAATGCTATGAGTGTATATTTAAAAAAAAATGCAATGATAATTGTAGAGAGTTTCTTCTTTGGTAATTATTAATATAAATTCAGTTCGAATATATTTTTATATAATGTTACCATAAAGTAGTTTGTCGTGTATCTGATGAACTGACCAAAAGATTATTTAACAAGAATAACGTTCTTCGTTGCGAAGGAACTTTTCCAACAAAGCAGTAAAACAAGAACCGTTACAGTTTTATGACAGAACAGACTTTAATAGTCTTTAGGGCTCAAGCCCTCCTGGGGTTTTATGTAAAATATAATATAAAGCGACACATTTTTTTTTTTAGAAATTTTATTACGCATTAGTCAAGACATATATATGCTTTAAAATATATAATTATATTCAAGAAACTATATGTAATTTCTAATCAGCCACATGTTGTCATTAAGCGCTTCATTGATAATAGCAGGGAAGAAATAAATGCACAAACAAGTGCATTTCAAAAGAAATGCATATTTTTTTTGCATAAACTGGCATGTTTAACAAAATATCTATTCATTTGGTGACCTATTTTTTAAGACAGTGACACTTTATTTGACCATTCTTCAACAAGCAGGCTACCTATTGAACTGAACGGCTAGTGAAAAGGTGCCTTATCCGTTTTCACTTATGTGGTAGATAGGTGGTTGGGATTTTAGTCTGACGAAGACCGATTGTTACGGTTGAAAGATCATAGTCTTTTTTCTCATTTCTTATTGTAACTTCGGCATTGATTGTTATTTTCCTCGTTTAATGTAAATCTTTTTATAGACATATAGTGAATTACATGTACTACCCAAATAACTAAATAATGTTACTTAGTTGTATAACATTCAAATATTAAATTTTTATTTTTCTGTTTCTACTGTTATTTGGAATTGTATTCGATTTTTAAATATCTCTAAGCAATCTAGTTACATTCACAAAAACAATACTTGAGTGAATAAAATTCCAATCTTCCAAATATTTCGTTCAACTTATGACAACGTTCAATAATTTTCAATTCCTACGTAAAAATATAAATTCTGTAGTGTTTAATATAGTTCGTTTCAATAGTTTTATTTAAGGTTGTTTTTCCTATATTCGTTATGGCATTAGTTAGATTAATTTATAAGCTACCAGTGGAATATAAGAAAATTATAAGGCAAAAAGAACAACTTTCTAAGAAGATAATTATGCCGAAGCCGCTGTGATTTCCAATAACATTTGTTTAAGAGATGATTTGCTGCCAATATATACACCAAAAATATAAATATGTATTTTTTTTGTCCGACTATTAAATATATAGGGTTTATATAAATGCATATTACCTTTGAAAAGGGAATACAAGTGATCAACTTGCCATCGTTTTGAACAATGAATTATATATATATATATATATAAATTATATATATAAATTATAATAATATAAAAAAAAGAAACGGTCCACGGACTTTTTAAATAAAATAAATTCAAAACGAGGAAACACACAGAAAGACACAGACATAACCTCACATCGATATTTCGACCATCGTCGTCATCAGGAGGTGTGAAGAGCGAAGAGCGAAGAGTCCCGCAGGAAGACAGGGTGGCGACTCAGAGTCAGAGGGCGGAGTCGCCACCCTGTCTTCCTGCGGGACTCTTCGACCTTCGCTCTTCACACCTCCTGATGACGTCGATGGTCGAAATATCGATGTGAGTTATGTCTGTGTCTTTCTTTGTGTTTCCTTCGTTTTGAATTTATATAATATAAAAATATATATATATATATATATATATATATATATATCAGTACCTTCACTATAATAGTTGCCATCACTCCCATGTAAAGTAGGTCATTCCCCGATTCCTGTTTATGCACCTTCACAAAATTTGTAGCAATTTAAATCAACATATATTCCAAAATGACCAATTAAAAAATAATTATCTGCCAGCCGTACCGTAAATTATCCTCCGTATATTCCTAAGAGTCATATAGTAATTGCTGATGTACGTCATGGTTCCGGTTTGAGAAGTGATCTCAGTAATACTACTTTCCTCGTCACTACTTATTTTCTGATGCTGATTGACTGCGTACAGTTATCAATAAGTATTTTGCTATACAGTTTTCTTCTTCCAGCACTTAATCTACCTTTAGTAAGCCACCTTCAGCCTCCAAACCTGCTAATATCAAATCTTCTTTTTACATATCTCTTGTCCAATACCTCTCAATACTGCTGGTGGTATACTTCAATTTAATGTATTGCACTTACCCAATAATAAATCCTATTCTATCCTTTATCCTACCTTAGTAGTTACACCGAATACTATCCCCATAAATTACCAAGCAAAGCTTACAAATATATAGGCACATGCATTCCATCGATCAGCTCAGTAATAATTCTATTACCATTCATGATAGCTCCCACGGACTCACTTTCAGTTATTCTTTCTATGTAAAAGTTCTTAGGCAAATTCCTGGCTCCAACGCTAATATCACTGTGACAGTTTCTGAAGAAGTACTTATTTGTTGCCTGAGAGGTAATTCTGCTCCTGGACTTAACATCAAATCTTAATTATTTTTTGTTATTACTTATTTATACATTTAAAACAAATTTGTTAATGCGCGTATTTTTGGTCAATTTACTTTTTTTTATTATTTTAAATTATTTCCATATTTTCATTTTTTTTCTTCTCTACCCTCTCTTGGTAAGTTCCCAAAACTGATTGAGTGTTTATTCAATGATATATCAGTTGTTGAATGCCTTCAGGTCGGTTCGTAACTATCTATTCACTTTTATACTTAAGCAGTCGAAAAAAGTCTGTTTTTGTGATCTCCTATAGGTATTTCTTTCCGTAAATTTATTATATATACACATACGATATTCCAATATACTGACCAAACGATGGAATAGTACTAAAATAAATCGGTCTCGGTCAGTTTTCCAAATACAAAACAAACTTATATTCAAACGTTTTTTTCGTTAGCAGAAACAGGAATTTATTTAATAACAAATCTATAAACTTTGGATTATCATAGGACTATCTATGTTAACAGTACAAACTTTTAGCTATATATAACACCATATTATCAGCAAACAAATAATGGTACAACTGTAAATTGTAATGATATAATTACAGAATTTATTATGGTAATATTTACGTAAATTTTTTTGTACCTCGCGGTGGGTGCATTGTTTGTGCACTACTGGTTTAAAATGTAACAATATCAATCAAACGTGTTCATTCAATACATTAATAAACATCGAAAGTAAAATTATGATAGTCAGTGTCGTATAGAACCGATAATATACAAATCCAATTTTTAATATACTAAAAGCTTTTAAACTTCTTAATCTAGTTTATGATTCTCAAAAGGATTAATTCCATACTTATACGTAACTACAAGAAAAACAAAGAATGTCAGTAACTTGGAAGTGGTAAAAAGATTTGGTATTCTAGTAAAAGATAAAAATCGAAGACAACATAAAGAAAACTTAAGGTGGATTGTACAGGATTAGCAGAGTATTTGTTTGAGTATAGAGACCCTTAGACTTGGAAGGAAGCCCGGAGAGCCACTCTGTCAAATAATCTTGGACTTGGGCCAGAAAACAGCCTAACCCCACAGGCAGTTTCAAAGAGATGCAATATGACCCGCAATTCAGTTATATATTTAAACTAGAGGGAAGTAAATGAAGGACTCGATAAAAGTTGAGAATGATTTGTTGGCTTCTTGAAAGGAAGCAGTAACTCAATTATTTGAAAATCTCTTTAACCTAATATCAGAATAACAGAGAACATCTTATGCTAAATTTGCGAAAGAAAATTTGTCTTGTGTACAAAAAAGCAGAACAACTTTTAAAAACTCGTCTTAAATGAAATAAAGAACCCACTGATCCCAAACATTACAGTCAATTAAAGAATCATTCTTCATATAAACTAGTCGTTCATAAATGAAATAAAAAAATCTCACAGGTTTTTTTTATTGTAGAATTATATAACCATAGAACTATTGTTACATAATGAGCAAATAAAATTATCGATATATGTTTCCATGCCAAAGTAGCCCAGTGGCTTACATGCTCGCTACTGGACCAGTGATGTGGGACTCCATATTCACTCTGACCCTCGATTTCTTCACGCAGGAAGTTAACAAAAATTAGAGCACGTCGTCGTCCCATATAGAGGTTTCAGCCATCGGTTTCGAGCCTATATGAAATGAGGTATTCGTAAAGCTCCCTACTTTATATACAGTCAACACTAAAAAAATAGTTCTAAAAAGCGTCCGATTTTACATCGCAGCTCTAACTTGCGTATAAATTTCATTTGCAAACTCTTATTGAAGGTGGCAACAAGAAGCTCTGGATGAATGGAAAGGTGACTATTCGGGGATCGGCGTTAACACGATTTGGTACGGTACTTTCACAAGAAGAATTTAGCAATGACTGAAGATTCTTGATTTGAATCTTCAGTACTAACAGTAAGCAAGCTGACCATGAAGCTAAATTAGATAGGCGATTGTAAAGATCTCTCTCTTTTGTACTAGTTGTACAGAGTTACGGGAAAAATATTTCTTAGGCATAAGAACCTAATAACTACTAATCCAAAGGTCAAACCATACAGAAAAAATATATTTATTAGAAAACAATAAATTAGAAAACAGTTCAGAACGAGTAGTAAGAAAGCAAAGATTGAAATGGTGTAAAATATAGGGGAGCATTCATATTAAATCTAGTTGCTTGCACAGCAATATGCGAGACATATGTGATTCCGTCTCCTAGGTCGGGGATCAACTCAACCACCGCCAGTAGACTGTTGCCACGGCAACGAGACCGCCTGGCTAGGGCACAATTTTTAATCACCCCTAGAGGGTCCGAGGGTGACACCCCAGCATAAAACGCTTTTGATTAAACCCCGAGCGTTTTCAATAAATCCGATTTGTCCCACCGTCAGGCGCACTCCCACGCAGCTATTACACCAATTGAGTTTCTAATTAAAGGTTTAATCAAATTTCACAATGGGGAAAGAGGGTAAAAAAAAGACTTGGTTTTCATTGGACTCGAGGAAAAAAGGAAAACCGCAAAGAAATCAATAGAACCATTTTATCGTGAAAGTTTAGAGAGAATGTTCGCTATAGTTTTAAGAATATACAAATGTTTCTGTTGCTAACACATATATCGCATTAGTAAACATATCATCGCGTATTTTCGCACACCAAGAATAAATTTATTTACAAAAAAAATCAATTGTCACATTCCAATCGGCAATTCATTCTGTTTCTGACTTGACAAGGGCTGTTACTGGTAATTTTTAAATGACATATTTTTTCATACGAGGTATTACATCTCTACACTTCCCCTTCAATATTCCTTGTAAATAAAGATACTGCAAAAAGTTCATGAAATTTGACGGGCATGCACTCCTCTGACTTTGAATATCATCTTAAGCCATTTCATAAAGCTTAATGACATATATTGTCTCATAAATATTGTCATAAAATATTTATGGCTGTGAGTGGTAAGTATGCAACTGTAACCAACGCAAATTGTTGGTTGAATCTTCTTACGGAAACTGAGTTCAAACTAAATTGATCATACGCTTTATTCCTTTATACGAATCATTGGGAATAGGACATAAATTGGATCCCAGAAAAAAACACGAACCGAAGATATCAGTTACAGTTACATAAATTGAATGCTCCTAGTATCTTACACATTAGTATTTAACATGTGTGCTAATACAAAAGCTCACATCTGTTATAAATCTTGGACCTTTGTCTTTAAAAGCCTCTGTCAAAACCACTAATGACAATTAGGCTTACTCTACTATCTTCAATTACAGGTAAATTTATATTTATACCTAAAAAATTGATAACAAAGAGCAAACAAAATGCTTATCACAGTAAATATATCAATAGAAAATTCGTCATCAGGAGAAAATGAAAAAAGAAGATGAAAGGGGGATTATGTTAGAGCAAAACCAGTATGCTTAACTTAACGCTTCGATTTTTCTCGGATATACGTAAGCAAACTTATCTTTCTGATATTTTCCCGCTATCGACTCTTAATCAAAAAGTCAACCTCAGTAAGTGTTTCTTTTCTGATGCTCTGTAATTATAGTTTTATAAAGCTCACCCAGAAATAAATATTCAGTTTTTTCTGGACTGTTAATGTTTCTATTACCTACAAATTGAAACATACACAGTTAAAATTTTGAATGCAAAGAATTTATTGCATTAATATATATGAATATCCTTATCATGACAATGAAGAGGTAATTTGGGAAATTAAATTGATCTAATAACAAGCAAAATGTTAAGAGTTCCCGTATCTTCTGATTTATTGTTGATTTAATAGTAAATATGCTGGCATCCATTCCGAAGCTGATTCAAAGGGCACCATACAGTCCTTTCCCTCTTTCAAACATGATATCAGTCGCTATACTTGAATTTCAGATAAGACTGCCATTCCATTGTGTTCATAACATTTAAATAAAATACCCATTTCATTTCACTTCTATATCGCTATATTTGTGTCTCCATTAAATAAGGCTCATTTAAAATGATTCAGTTATTTGGTTTGATGGCCTATTGTTGAATCATAGGTAAATACACTAAGAAAGTCCATTGAAGTATTGTAATATTCCTTTAAACAACAGCAATTTAGAAAATACAATGAAATATGGAGATAGTTAATAAAATCGATTTTTTTTTTGTGTTGTGATTATTGTTCGAAGTAATCTAAGTATGTAATGAAAGAAGGTCATATCAAAACACGATCTAAAATGTTGAATGATGGAAAAAAATAATGGATTAACGAACAGTGAGTAATACTTAAATAGAAAGCTATTAATAACTTCAGGAACAAGTTCAAATGCCGTTATCAGTACACTAGGTTAGGTTGCAGTGGCTGTCTCGTGAGAGGACACACACAGGGTAGACATTGGACTTTGTAATATCAAACAAGAAATGAATATTCCTTGTATATTCAATCAATATTCATTTATATTGATTCTTAAGTCTCTATATTGCTATAAGCCTGTTCTGGTCACTGGTCAAAGGATCACACAAGCCAAGGAAATTTTGTTTTTTTTTTTTTTAATACAAGGGACATGTAAAAGAGCCAGTTTAGCTTGTATCCCGCCACGTAAACTAATTTAGAGAATGAAGTGGTAAAAGGCCTAGATGCCTCTCCACTAATTTGGCATGCACCTTGCTGTGCATGGCTAGCTGACCCTTGAAATGAATATTCCTTGGGAACTCTAAATTTTGCTTAACTCAAGTGTAAAGGGAATAAAATTGTAATAAGTTCCTATCTGAGGAGTGATCCCAATAATACTACTTTCCTAATCAATACTTGTTTTCCAGGTGCTCATTGACTGGCTATCAATCAGTATTTGCCTGCACAGTTTTCTTCTTCCAGCACTTAATCTACCATCAGTAAGGCGCCTTCTGCTTCCAAAACTGCTAATATAAGATCTGTTTTTTACGTATCTCTTGTCCAATGTCTCCCAATGTAACTCATATGTAACGGGAGTAGGATATTGTCTTGAGTTCCTGACAGATGTATTCATCTGAATGACCACTCTCCAACGGACGATAAACTCATATTTTTTTTACCTCCTGCATGAATAATCAAGGGTCACAGTGGATAACGAACCACGAATATAACAGTCCAGGGATGGGCACGTAATCCACCTGAACCCTAACCAATATAACAAATATAATTTATTAGTTTCAATTCAGAACCCCCAGACAAAACCTTCTCCGCTAATTTCATACTGACACACTAAATTTTGGAACATATTTGCTCAAAAATTAGTGGAAATTGTCTTAAGATCAACACTTAAAAGGTTTAGTACACAAAGTGCACATTTGTTTTTACATTTTAAAATTTATATCAATGAGGGATGAAAAGAAGAGAGAAAAGGGATACATTCATTATACAGTGCAACAGTTGGCAACCATAATAGTGAATATAGAAGTAAACATGAGTTATTTCGCTTCACTGAAAGCTATTTATTAACTGAATCAATTAGTTGCAAAGCGGTATGTAAACAGACAAAGAAAATTAATCTTTTACAACTACCATTAGAAATAAATTACTGTCGTTGCAATATGTTTGCCATTTTATTTATTTTTATTTTTTTTTTTTTGAAATGTTACAAGTGCACGTTTAAAGAAAAAAAGGTTAATGAGTTTTTCTAAGATGCACATATTCATTTCTGCATAATTTCTTTATAAATTAAAGAGTTTTGAAATGTTATGCTACTTTTTTTTAATGCAGATTAAATTTATGTATTAAACATTGTAAATCATATTAATGTGTTAAACATATTAAATTATCTTATACATTGAACCCCTTGTAACGATTCTGATTATACTCAATTAATTTAAAAAAAAAACATCAACTTAATTATTTTACCCGTAAAGTAGCATTATGAGGACAGTTGTAAATTTTCTTCCTGAACTCGCCTTTGTTTATCCTGATCAGCTTTCCGACCTTTGATTCCCTCTCCTACACTTTACACAATTTAACTCACCAAGAATACTTCTTTTGGTTGAAAAAACTTAGTATTTTTTTGATTTTCTGACTGTTGCATATACGTTCATTTTTATTTCACGTCATTATTGTGAATAGTGATCCATAAAGAAAACTACCCACAAAGTTCAATAAACGTTTCAAAGTAAACTATAGGCTTAATTTACGGATTAATTAACTACAATGAAAATACATTGTCAACAATGTTCTAAGGCCTTTCGTTAATACATCATCAGAGAGAAAGGGAATTAAAAAATAATAAATACTTGTTAAGCTATTAGTTATCAGAAATTTCTAGAATTGCTGGCAACCCTGACTGTATTTAGGGTTCCAATAATTGAAGGAGGATTAATCTGTTTAATTATTCCATTAATCAAAACTTCATCTAATTTATAAAGTCTTAGGTTATTGTTTATTAATTTCTCATAAAAGTTTTTTATGAGTGCACTTTTGATAATATTTCTTCTTCTTTCTGAATGCACAAATACTATTTCATTTACTTCCTCCCAACTAGTTGCATCATTTTTGTTTCTTGCATGAACAAAGAACACTTTTTATCTTCTCTTCTCATAGAATACTTATATAGCTTAATTCCTGTAAGAAAACCTTCGTTCGTCTGTCCAATGTAACCCATATGACAGTCTGTACATGGTATCCTGTATACACAATAATCTTTTTTTCCATATTGTACACAGTAGGTATACACAAAATGTCAGTAGGTGTACAGTAGGCATATCATTCAAATAGGGACAGTATGGAATGACTAACAAATTCCTTCTTATGAACTGTTCTTCATTATTTGATATCATCATTGCTTCACTTTTCCCATGATACTGTAGATTAATCATTTTCAATACATTAAAGAACCCGAATAAGGTTTATTAAGGTAAGAACCGAAAAATACTGAAAATAAATCAAGGTTACAGTTTCATACGTAAAATCAATATTTTTAATCATATTATAATTTTCCCTTCATTGTTGTTGCTTTTCGTGTTTGATAAAAACAGCAGGAATCAACTGGCTTTCTAATTTGCAAATGTCAATCTCCTGATGTTGGCAGATGTAAAATATAGAAGTAAACTTTTATTATTTTACCACTGAGTATGTTTCTCAGGTTTATTTCTGAAAGGAAAATTTGTATTTTTTATGGGGAAAAAATAAGTTGTCTTATGTCGTCCAAATTGCAAGATATAATTCATGAGAGATAATATATTTTCCAAGGGAAATTTTACAAAAGGAAAACACCAGGAGGCTTAGAATATGTTGCAAGATGCTTCATATAATAATAAAAAAAAAAGTTTAATATTAGGGGTGGTTCAAAATTCTGAGTTAGATATCGAAATTACTTGACAGAGGCAGTGACTGTAAAACACACTCGAAATGTCAGGTGAAGAGGGAGACAAAGCGAAAATGAGGAGAGGTAGATCTGGCCGGCACATCATTAGAGAAATGGGTTCTTGCTCATTAACGACCCACGACCTTGTCTCTTCAAAAATCTCCGTTTTTAATTTCAAAAATATACACCCCCAACCAAATAATTTTTTTTTTTTTTTAGTTAATTTTAACAAGGTAACAGAGTGCTCATCAGCTAGAGGACTCTTTGAATCAGAAAAAAAAAGAGATCACCCAATTTAGGTCAAGTTGAGTTGTTGCGACCTACGTGACTACTCAAAGATATTACTTTCTCCCAAAAAAAAAATTACCTGGCGATATTCTCTTGGGAAAACGTGGAGCAGAAGATCTCACAAAAATTATCATTTTCATCCATTTACTAATTTAAAATAAATTTAATTATGATATTTTGTTAAAAATTTCTTCACAATCTAGAATATAATCATAATATAACTGCACTAAAATATCTTTTCATTTTTTCCCTAAAAATTTAGAGAATTTTCCCAAAAATATAAAATATTAATAATTCTGAATACATAGAGAAAACATTTTCTTAAAGTCGGCATAAAAGTGTGTTAGCTTCAAACATTGACATGATGATGGAAGGTAATTATATACATTTAAATACAGAATGCATAAAATTTTTTTATCAAAACTTTGGATTTTACATTTTCTATATTTCATCATTTTATTCTTTCTTTCTTTCTATCTATATATGTTCTATAGAGTCGACCCACTCTCTTTTATGACATTCAAGATTGGATTCAATGGAGATATTTGCTTTCATTATGGAAAAGCAAATGCTGTCATAGTGAACTTAACGTGGGCATGGACCATCATTACCCAGATATGGCTAAATATCAGTTAGGGAATACTGGTCATTAACAACTGAAACATGGGATAGGAACAATGTCCTCACGATTATTGGTTCAGGTCAGGTCATCAGAAAACTCTCTCAGCAATATAAGTGCATCATTTCAGAATCTCATTGGAAGCGACGATGAATGCAAACCTTGCTCAGCAGCTGAAGTACAGTCAGTCAATCATACATGTCTAGCGAGAAATACATAATAAAGTACAAAACACTAAAACAGTAAAATTCACAGATTTTGCTTTGTACACATCCTTTGTGCACCACTACATTAATTGGCAAAGGTTGAAGACTACAATAAAGCAATACTGATAAAAAATTATAAAAATAAATTGTGAATTATGTTATAGTAAGGTGCTTTCATTTGCAACTTTCTATAAAATCGTATCTTATATCCCAGTTTATTTCGTTATCAGTACTTAATACGTACTTATTTAACACACCAAACATTTAAATTACATTTTCTAGAATTCAAATAAAAATTCTATAAGGTCGACACTTACAACAGTTAAAATTAAAGTTAAAATTTTATGCCGTACATGGAAAATTCCTCATGTTTGCTGGTATTCCGCAAGCAGTAGTTTGAAAAACTCTGTTCTAAAACATCTAATGAATGTATTCGTGAGATTTATAAAGGACCATACTTATAGTCTTTTTATTTCAAACTTGAATTAAGTATACAGTATAGCCAGATTTCAATGTGAACAATAAAAGGATTACAGGAATGAAGAGATCACAGGCATCAACTCAGGAAAACTAACAGTGATATTGAAAACATAGAACTAATACTCAGCCAAGGGCTAAAAACTGAAAATACCTCTTTTAATTAATATACTGTAACCTGACCGGAGAGTGAGTACCAACGTAATATTTATAATGAGCTGTTGAGAAGTATTAAGGAAACACTGCTACATCTTTTTCTATGAGCTATTTGGCGCAGCTTTTCAAAGGTTTCTAAGGAATTATATCATAATCCTTCTTTCCTAACTAACCTCATCAATTTGAAAAAAATACTCCACTTTCCATTTTCCTAAATCATGTTCTTGTATATTTTATTATATTTACTGTATTTTAGAGGTTGATATATTCAAATAACTCATCACATTGAGTTACAGAGGGGATTAACGCCCTGAGACCTTTCCTTTACACGTCGTCAGAGAGCAAGTGAATTCAAGTAGTAAAAAAAAGAACAAGTTATGCAGTTTGGAAATTGGCAGCAATGCATTCACAGATTTTAGCCTCCTGACTATTTTTCTTATCGTAGTTGGTAAACCATAAATCAAGTGAACGAAAGAAATTTAATTTCATGATGTAAATGTATATTTACCTTACACTAATAAACGAGCTATATATATATATACTTAAAATAAACTGTGACACATAGAAGGAACCATAACAAAGGCTAACTTTTCAATATTCGACCTCCGTCAACTCACTTCATTTCCTGAGGCGACCGCCATAACGGTCCAAATATTGAAAAGTGAGTCTTTGTTATGTTTCTTTCTATGCGTCATAGTTTATTTTAAGTGTTATCTGTCATGTCGGACAATTTTTTCGTTTATCATGGTAAATATATATATATATATATATATATATATAAATATATCGTCTTCCACCTACAGTATTGAACGCACGAACCTCTTCTTCTTCCCGATTCCGAAATGCGGTTCGAAATATTGATCCAGGAGCTGTTCTCGTTCTTTATGTGTTATTTTTACTTTACTATAAGTAAAGTATAGTGATCGTGAAAAATTCGATCTCGAGATTTTGACGGAATTACATGTTTTGAGGTCCCAGAAGTCGTTTTATGAAGTTTTTAACGATGATGTCTGTGTGTGTGTGGGTGGGTGGGTGGGTGCATGTGTTAGCATTGCTTGTTACCACGCTACGGTCCAGAATCTTTGATGGATCAAGTTGATATTTTACACAAAAATGGGCCCCATTTAGACGAAGATCCCTATTGTTTGGGAAGAATTATGCATGATGGGAAAGTCACTTTTTTTTGCCAAAAACCTGTTTTTTTAAAACATTTATTTCTCCTAAACTACAAACCCTAGAGTTTTGAGATTTTACATTATCTTTGAGGTTACAAATGGAACAAACGAAAAATATATTCAAAATTTTATATCAACAGGAAATATTTTTTTTTCAATAAAATGTACAAATTTTGACTCATAAATCAATCTCAAACCTTGTGAGAGCGATACAAGCCATACTGTTTGACGGACAAGAATGAAACTATGCCTATAAATAGAACATTATATGGACAAATGATTGAGATATTTTTTTCTAAAATTACATTCGCTAAAGGGCGTTAGAGTACGATTTGTGTTTTCAGAAAATGTTTTTTTGACGCTAAACGGCTCGTTAAAAAATTATGAAAATTTGACCAAAAATGGAACAAAAAATAGCAATTCATAAAAAAAAATCATGAAGTTTCAATTACGGAAAAGAGCAATAACGATATAAAAACTCTTTGTTTATCCTAGACTAAGAGATCACCTGCTATACTTGTCGAATTTTTTGTATTTTTTTACATTGTTTACATTGACTTAGAATTTTTTGAGCGAATCCACTGAGATAAAATTGATGTTTCTAATGGAAAAATGAAAATATATTATTGACTTATAAAGATGTAAGAGGAATAATATTGTGCAGGTAAATTATAACTTTCATTAAAAAAAAAATCGTATATATGTTATTTGACAAAGGGGAAGGAAAATGATCTTATTAAATACTAAGAAGCCATAAAATTCCCAGTATAATAATTCTGTTAAAACCAAAAATGTAAAAGATAATTCAAAATTGAAATCTTTTCGTTAGAGATTAATAACTGTAATTATCGTACATCTTTAATTAACAAATCACATTAAAACAACATTTTCTTCGCTGTTTAACAAGTTTTTCAGAGAAAAAAAGAGTATTTTACTGTTTCAAATTTGAAAATTTTACATTAATATTCAATGTAGAAGGATGTCAAGTAAACGATGTAAGAAATCTACTGGCTATTTGAACAATAGCCATGTTCTCTTGTAGGATACTATTTCGTTTCAAGAAATGTTTACTTTGGTTTTTCAAAAATGTTATTACTGCTGTAGTTATACTAATGAAATTATTTGCAAATAATAAATTATTTGTGATATACAAAAATAAGCTTATAAATTCATATGTCCTTCAATCACTATGTACTACCTCAGGAATGACGGGCTAATAATTATATCCCATTTAGATGTTTACGTTATGCTTAAATGAGACGTTATGTTTTATATACTCAAGAAATTTGACATTAAGTTACTTATAGTAAAGTAGAGTGTAGGCCACTCCAGATTTTTTTTTCAGTTATTTATCTGTACAGTTTGTAACGTATAGTAATTTCATTTATATATATATATATATATATACACGAGTTCGAGATTAACAAAGAGCAACACACAAAGTAGGGAAACACACTTACAAACTCAGGAAAACTAACAGTGATATTCAAAACATAGAACTAATACTCAGCCAAGGGCTAAAAACTGAAAATACCTTTTTTCTACATTTAATTAATATACTGTAACCTGACCGGGAGTGAGTACCAACGTAATATTTATAATGAGCTGTGAGAAGTATTAAGGAAACACTGCTACATCTTTTTTCATGAGCTATTTGGCGCAGCTTTCAAAGGTTTCTAAGGAATTATATCATAATCCTTCTTTCCCAACTAACCTCATCAATTTGAAAAAAATGCTCCTCTTTACATTTTCCTAAATTATGTTCTTGTATATTTTATTATATTTACTGTATTTTAGAGGTTGATATATTCAAATAACTCATCACATTGAGTTACAGAGGGGATTAACGCCCTGAGACCTTTCCTTTACACGTCATCAGAGAGCAAGTGAATTCAAGTAGTAAAACAAGTTATGCAGTTTGGAAATTGGTAGCATTGCATTCACAGATTGTAGCCTCCTGACTATTTTTCTTATCGTAGTTGGTAAACCATAAATCAAGTGAACGAAAGAAATTTAATTTCATGATGTAAATGTATATTTACCTTACACTAATAAACGAGCTATATATATATATATATATGTATATATACTTAAAATAAACTGTGACACATAGAAGGAACCATAACAAAGACTAACTTTTCAATATTCGACCTCCGTCAACTCACTTCATTTCCTGAGGCGACTGCCATAACGGGCCAAATATTGAAAAGTGAGTCTTTGTTATGTTTCTTTCTATGCGTCATAGTTTATTTTAAGTGTTATCTGTCATGTCGGACAATTTTTCGTTTATCATGGTAAATATATATATATCGTCTTCCACCTACAGTATTGAACGCACGTACCTCTTCTTCTTCCCGATGCCGAAATGCGGTTCGAAATATTGATCCAGGAGTTGTTCTCGTTCTTTATGTGTTATTTTTTTTTCAGTTATTTATCTGTACAGTTTGTAATGTATAGTAATTTCATTTATATATATATACGAGTTCGAGATTAACAAAGAGCAACACACAAAGTAGGGAAACACACTTACCAACTCAAATTTTTGGGTAATCCGTCTTCAGGAGAAAAGAGAATGGGAGACCAAGCACGTTGTAGATGCAACGGCAAGTAACCCATATATATATATTATATATATAGTATATATTAGAAATGAAGGGACATCAATACATACCGGGAAAGTGTGGGTGAGAGAGTGAATGAGAGAGATAGCATTTCACAGGTAATAACACTACAATGGAATGAATGAATAAATCAGATTTAATAAAACCAGAGATAATCTAATTCATTTGAACAAAGCGATCCTTATCAAAGTCGATGCATATTTATACACCGAGAGTCTTTGGACAACCTTGACACTGAATGACCATTGTCCGCCTTTCACTCTACAATGTGGACAGTCTTTAGATTTATAATTCTATTTGCATCGTATTAGTGCCTTAATGCATAGAAATGATGCTTGTTTGTTTGTTTTTTTTTTTTTGAACTTTAAACGTATGACGAGGACACATTATATTAAAATATAATCAAAACTAATAAAGATTTATATTAAAAGTATTTCAAAAGTTTACCTTTAACACAGTAAGACGAAATTAAAAGAACATACCTGAAACAAAATTCATTTAATTAATACACAAATTCAATGTTATAATGACAAATTAAAATAGGTAAACAACTGACAAGCACTATAAGATATAGAATTGTATTGATAACAAAGATATTATCGTAAATGAAATTAATAAAAAAGCAATTGAAATCATGGCGAAAGCAGTAAACAACTGCTTGTACACAGACGCTTAACATCGTGGGGAGGTGGGACATAGCTCCAGTTCTACCTGTGTGACTTATTCCACATCCATTTGGATATTATCAACAATTTGTTCCTCTTAATAATTACAGTTTTTCTTTACAAGTTCTGCTGAATTTACTTTCTTTTTTTCTCTTACGTACATTTTACATACTAGGTACTTTTGAATTGTTTTAATTATTTCTTTTTTCATTGCTTGACAATATAGATGTACAGAAATGACTTTACAAGCAGTTGTAAATAAAAATTTCTGTTTGTTGCAATAAACAGATTTTTGCAATGCAGTATTCGTCAGGACAATCCAAATAAAATATCAAATATAATGCAGGAATGTTGTCATTCTAGTTTTAGGGCAAATGTTTTGAAGCAAACATATAAATGTTTGAGTTTAGGCCAATATAAAATTCTGTGAAAAGTGTTTTTGTACATCAACAAAACTGAAAACGGAATTCGAAGCAATTAGTGTTGAATATATTACAAACATCGAAAAGAGAATGTACTAATAATTGCATATGCGTTATTATTCATAAGGCTAACCTAACATTAAGAGAGGGTAATAATTAGGCATTTTCTAATGTCCTTTCTCTATTATTCCCAAAATAACCCTTCAGACATCTTGATATCATTTTTTTTTTTTTTGGTGCAAGATAATTAGGGGTGTGATCCTCCATGGGCACCATTATGTAAATAAGTAAGTAGGGGTTGAAGAGGGGTTGAAGTTGGAGGCGCTAGTTCTGATTACCGGTAGCCGAGACAAATCGGCCTCTAACGTGCCTTTGTCGAGAGCTTCAACAAAGCCACTTGTTATTAGGGATCGGAATTAGAGTCTGTCTGCTGGAGTCACTGCTCCTCATCCCTGCCTCACCTTAATAACCCTAACCACAGAGCCAGCCGCTTGCATCCCCAAACACAACTGACCGGCTCACATAATCAACTACACACACTTCCCCTATTAAACATTCTTCAACTATAATTCTCCTTTACCTTAAACTGACATTTTCTACAAACTCATCAAAACGTCTTTATTATCTAAGTGGAAATGTCATTACACATACATAAAACATATTTCCCTATCTCTTAGATACCCAAATGTTCATGACTGACGTACCCTTAGTAGTTCCTTCTGCAATATTTTCTCTCTATTTCCGCGTAAATATTTAAAAATTGCTACTTGTTTAAAAAATCTACCTACAAACTAAAATCACCTTAGTAAAGTCCTTAATCAGCGTTCCATTCTACATTTCCAAGTGATTCAAACCCCTATATACCCTTAACTATCCACGTCTGATGCAAAGTGTACAGATAATTTTACAACTTTTGTCCTATAAATACTTATTTTATTATGTTTACTATAGCGTTCATACTGTACAATACGCACTATAATTATTATAAATTAATAATATAGTAGTATAAACCATTCCACATATAGAAGCTAATAATGGTGCATTCGTAAGATGTGGAATTCTGCTCTGCAACAGTCAATTACAACATACACTGCTTTGTACGGTAATTGGATGATCAGAGAATAATATTGCGTGGGTTGGGCATGCTATTACATGGTTCATCCCACATAAAAATTTCTAAATTCTGGTTTAAACTGCTTCATAGTTGGGATTGTTCAGGATTAAACTATCATGGTACAGGATTGTCAGCAACTCCAGTCTCTTTATATGCTTACCAGAAGATACATCTATTGCACATGCAAGATACCGAGTCAAGACATATCCCGACTAAAAGGTATTGGAATCAAAATATATTCGAATGAAAAGATATCCGAATTAAAAGGTATTCGATTCAAAATATATTCGAATTAAAAGATATCATAATTAAAAGGTATTCGAATCAAAATATATTCGAATTAAAAGATATCATAATTAAAAGGTATTCGAATCAAAATATATTCGAATTAAAAGATATCATAATTAAAAGGTATTCGAATCAAAATATATTCGAACTAAAAGATATCCAAATTAAAAAGATATCCGAATTAAAAGGTATTCGAATCAAAATATATTCGAATTAAAAGATATCCTAATTAAAAGGTATCCGAATCATAAGGAATTAAAACTTGATTTAATTACCAAAAAGAAAAAAGGAACTAGAAAAGAATATTGACCATTTAACCTTATTGTTTGTTTTAAAAGAAAAATGCTACTATTTCTGCTTAAAAATGGTGAACCATTAATCAGCGGCCAGAAGAATTATTTGAATGTCTAATAGTTTTATGGTATGTTTGTATTTACTAACTTTCCCTTTTAAATATGTTTGTTATTCAGCTCGTTATTTTAGATTATTCACATATTATTTCACTAATGCCATTCTACATTTCTGGAAGGCAGAGAGAGAAAAGAGAAAAGCAAATTACTGAGCATTTAATTTAGACTGTTAATATTTTTGTGACAACAGTAATATATTAATTTTAATAGCACACGACATAAATTTTTAATACTAGCAATTTAAACTAATTTCAGCATATTCAAGTAATTTATATCACTACATATGCATAGTACAAGTGAATATATTTAATGGGTTTCAGATTGTTTTATGTTTAGGACTATATGATAATAAAACCTGAAGGCTAGTTAATATGATAAGGCGTTGAAAATACCAACATAGCTAATGATAAGCCACTTCATAAATTAATTATCTCTGAAGGAATCGTATCAGTTTAGTGGGCATTCATAACATAATTCATCGTTAGCTGGGCAATCAATATTAATGGACCACAGTAATTATTATAATGTAGTGTTCATTAGGTGCACTGCATAATGCACCGCTAATTACTACCATATAATTCATACTACTGTGATTACGGTTAGAGAGTATGATTCACAATATAGTAGTCAATAACCATTAGCTAAATATATATATGCAAATATATTGCGGATGCATATCCTTCAATGACTGAAATGGGTCGCTTGAATACAGTAGTGCAATATCAATACTCAGTATCCATAAAATATGATGCAAAGAAGGCAACTATATCAAACATACTATATCATTATTAATATATTTATTTACGACTTGACAATAAATAAGAGGACTAAAAATCAATCATATACTCCAATATGAAATTCAAAATGGAACTAACACCATTGCTTTCTGAATTTTAATTCTGAATTTCAGAGTGATATTTGTTTATTGTGGTTGTTTAATTCATATATTATATCAAGAGTTATTGTTGATTATAAATTTTTATGTTATTATATATGATCAAACAACAAATGATAAGGGAAAAAAGACTAAGATCTTTCACCCGTAACAAACGGTCTTCGTCAAAGTCAAAAACCCAACTGAAACACTAGATGCAGATGCTGTTAGGTTTTTGATTCTGACGAAGACCGCTTTTTACTGTTGAAAGATCTTAGTCTTTACTCAATTTTCATATTGTAGTTTGATTATTGATTGTTATTTCACGTATTTATGTGAAATTTTATTATTATTAATATACATATAAATATAACAAAATGTATATTCATATTTACATATAAGTAGGTATAGAATCCTACAGAAATTATACAAAAGGTATAAAGAGAAAGTGGTATTTTTGTGTTTGTGTTTTTCTTCTGTTCCTGATCGTATTAGTGTGTTTTACTGTATTAATTTATAGTTTACAATTACTTGTTATAATTATATACATTATCGGAGAGAAAAAATGCACTTGAAAAGGAATAAAAAGTCACTTTGATGTCACTCACCACAAAAAAAATAAGTGAAATTTTCTTAGCTAAAATGATTGAAGGTAGTGTTAATTTTTAGACAGACCGAATGTCCCTTCGTTCTATTTATAATTCCGAAAGAGGTGTACCAATGGTGTTTCTTAAATTAATATGAAGTGCAGCTGTTAACATATTCACATAATGGTATAGACTAAAATTCACATTTCCGGAAAGTATGAACGGTTGTTTTGAATGTATGTAGGCAATGAACAACAAATTTTAGAATGAACACGGCAAAAATTAAGGGAAAAGTGAGGAGATGATTTCTTTGGAATTTTACCGGTTCTAAAAGAAAATGTTTAAAATACCAGCAAAATGCATGGTAACGAATTAATTACTCGTTGTAAGACAGTTTTTATTTAAAAATATGTTTATATTGTATCGGAAAATATTCAATTTATGATAAATGCTTTCGAATTTTAATTTTGATTTCTTACATTATAATGTTTACATCTATCGATATAAATTTACAAGCAAAATGTACATACTAACAATGAACACAACTTTATAAGGTTCTTTGAACTTTAGAAGTTCTTAGCTACAATACTATCAAAAGAATCACCTATAATGCGTACGGCTTTTCACGCAAGATCATAGAATACTTAGGAAATCGAGCCTTCATGGAAGGACACCTACTGCACATTATCGACTGCTACATTACCGAGCATTACTTCAATGATTGCCTCAATAAGAAAGTTAGAAAATTCTGAGTTACAAACCATTAATCAACAGCCAGAAGAATTATTTAAATGCCTGATGGTTTGATAGTTGTTTGTATTTAGTAATTTTCTCTTTTAAATGTGTTCTTTATGTTATTTTAAATTTCTTCTTATTTTAATTCTTCGTTACTTTAAATTATTCACAAATTATTCAACAAATATCAATCTTAACTTCTGAAACTTGGAGAAAAAGAAGAATTAAGTTAATGCTTTTTTGAGTTTTCATTAAGTTTTCTGAAATTATGAAAAGATAATACTTACTCATAACTACAGAAAAATGATCAATTTTTCTATCAATAAAAAATAATCTACTCTACTATTACCGAATGTTAAAAGCTTCGGTAGCTGTTTAGAGACTAATTAATCTTTGCAGACATGAGGTATTAAAATCACATCATAGAGATGACGGTTATGACACGCAGCACTAAAAATAACATAAAACTGATAGTTGAAATATTCAAAAGATTGTTTGCAATAAAGATGACAAATCATAATAAAGCTGTCAACATTTTCCGATCAATCGAGAAAATTTATTATTTTGCTGAAGTAAAAATTGATGATCCAGTGAATAGGATATATGGAAATAACGCTTCACGCAGAAATAAAGTAGTTAATAATTCTCAGCTTACTTATTATTTGAGTTGAAGACACTGGAATGGCAGTTGATCGTCTTCTATAAAAAGTTTCACTAGCAATTAAACTAAGTAGTGTAAATTTCGAACAGGCTTTTTCTAGAGACGGATATTTCAGTTTAAAACTTGATTATCATTGAATGCCTTATTCTTTTTGCGTTTCATTACTGAATTGCAAGTAATTCATTACTAGTCATGAATAATTGAAATGATTCCTTTGTGTTATTTTTCAAACATACAATTTTATGTTCATCAGGATTCAGGAATAGAGGGCGGTGATGTTTAAACCCCCCACAGTAAGATAGGAAATGAGACTACTAATAACAAACTAAAATTGTTTGAAGAATAATATGAGTCACACAAAAAGTATTAGAATGGTGAAAGAATATTGAAGAGTTAAAAGGGGATTGAAAAGATAGCTGGAGGCTAGTGGACGAAACACCGGCTGTACAAGGCGGAGGGATAGCGGAAAAAATCATTTGAACTAAAGAGACATGGAGCGTACGTGGCACGTGCCCCACCGCTAACAGCATAATGAAAACGGCAACAAGAGCCAGCAGATTTGAATGCATAAAGATGGCTGTGACAGCGACTACTATTCGAGCCATTAACGTCACCTACAGCCTAATAAGAACAAATAGTCCCCGACTGGCCCCATTCAGACAGGAGTAATAACGGGGCAGAACAAGCTCAATCACCCCTTGCCATTAGCACCTCGCGGCAAAACCTTCCAACCCTTGCTCAACCCTTTTTGCATCCCTCTTGTAAAGGCCTTTCTTTGCCTAATTCACCTACATTATAATATCCCATAATTTAACACTGATAATCACTAACAGATCATTAATTTCAAGAATTAACCAATATTTTATCAGAATTCATATTTCATTAGTCTTACTTGACAGCAATATTGAACTAACGCCTCCTCATTAGGTTATTTCTTTCCCTAAAGTATTATTACCGATATTATACCAACATTTTGACCACTCTGAAGTCTCAGACCAAATATTACAACACCATCCATACTTTTATCCATTGATCTCAATTAAAACCCTGTTTCTGTAATTTGCTAGAATATATGTCTTTTTCCTGCAAACTAACCTAATTGAAATAAAGAGGTAAATCCATATAACACTATATAATTACACACAGAGTAAGGAAACACACTTGCAGACTCAAATTTTCGGGTAATCCGTCTTCAGGAGAAAAGAGAAAGGGAGACCAAGCACGTTGTAGACGCAACGGCAAGTAACTGGGTTTCCTTTGTAAGTGTGTTTCCTTACTCTGTGTGTTGCTCTTCTTGAATTTGGAACAAGTATTGTGTCCAGTTTGGATCGTGTTTCGTTTAATTAAGTGAAAGCTATATATTTACAGTTATATGACAAATCTTGGATAAGTAATTTATGCTCAATTGTAAACACGCAGGCATACACAAATGTCAACATGTCAACTTGATAGGTGTTGTACTTTACTAAATTTGGTATTCCAAAAAACCTGAATAATAACCCTCTTACGGAACACATAACACTGAAAAAGTAGTCTCAACTAAGAGAGTATCAAGCATATCTTAAATTTGCAGAGGTTGCCATGAACTAATCTGAACGCAAGTCAATTGTCATTAAAAAGCAGCCGGAAAAATTGAGAAAAGGGAGGGTAGGGTATCCCAGCGAGCATGAGCTCGACATATCTGGATGGTTTCAAATATCCACCTATCCTGTTCAAATGACGACGGAAAACCCAAATGACCAAATCAAAACCAGAAGTAAGTTGGTTACATGAAGGTCAGGGTAGCACTTAAGCAGTGGCTTAAGTGATTGCCTCTAGATTGGTAGATCTGAGGTTCGATACCAACTCGACTCATTCATTAAACCTTCGGTCCCATGCCTCTATGATATCAGTTACTTCTAAAAGATACCTACCCTAAATACAATTGAGTTGCTGCAAAATATGGGACTCCCAATGTAGAATGTTCATTGCGTGACATCACAAAGGGCCAATCTGTGGTCTATTTGCGTTCTCTTGTGAGACATCAACTCAACATAACCTACCTAACCGAAGTCACTTATATTGTTCGTTTTGTTAACAGTTACCAAATAAAGGCTGGAATAAGTTGAACGTTAGAACTTCATGGGCCATTGTATAGGTAATGGTCGTTTTAACATAATTTCAAAATTAAAAAAAAATCTATATTTTACATATATACCGTTTTCTAACTATTCTCGTTACATAAATCACCGATCTATCAGAAAGAAAATACAATTTTTTTAAATTCTTGACCGATAAACATTATTCTTTGTCCATTTACCAATAGAGTAAAATTATTTGACTTTAGATGCCACACATTGACTACAGATTCATGATTAGAGAGCAAAACAAACAGTAACACACAAAAATGATTTGATCAGACTACGCGCTTTGAACACTGAGTGTTCATCATCAAGTTATATCTACAATACAAACAATATATGTATAAAAATTTTGGAATGGAATGGAGGACTTAACTAACTAATCTAAGTTAGTAAAGTTAGTTTAAATTCGATTGCTTTCCTGAATTCAATTTCAAAATGTTTCTACATATTTGTTTGTATAGTAGATGGAACTTTATGATAAACACTAAGTCTTCGATTAAAAAGTTGTTTGATTAAATCATTTTTGTGTGATGACTTAAGTGTTTCTTCTCCTCTCTAATCATGACTATATACCGCATAATAACTGCTTGCATAGCTCGTGAGATAAAACTGTAAATTGTTGTCATATTATTTTATATTGTAATGAGTAATTTTACAACTATGTTGTTCAGCTCTTATAAAAGCAAATAAATAAAGAATTAATCGATTGGCAGAGTCCAAAGAAAACAAACAAATAACAATTTCCTGCTGAACAATTTTTACTTAAGAGAAATGTAAGTAATTGGAAACAATATAAAGAAGCCAGTAACAAGTCCATAAACGGCAAATGCTCTTGACTTGAATGGCTTATTGGTTGAATTGGGGGTGTATGGTGAAGGGACTATTACCGCTTAGGAAGGAGAGGAGATTGAGGCTCATAAAGGAAACAGTACTGGATCCATTGGTTAAGGAATGAAGGGAGGCTCGCCTGCTCATAATGGGGAAAACACGTTGAGTTTAGGGGTCTTTATGTTGGGGAGGCTGAGTTGATGAAAACACAGAGTTTAGTCTGAGTAGGTAGCAGAGACTATAATGACTACATCACCATTGGCGGAAACGAAAAAAATGTTTCATTATGTCTAACTACAGGGAAATTTTTTGTTATATATATAACAAGATTCCACAATAACACGTGAAAATAACAATGAATGATCAAACCACAATATAAAAGATCTTAGTCTTTTTTTCCAATTTCATATTGTGGTTTGATCATATAGATAAAAATATTTCACATAAACATGTGATATAACAATCAATGATCAAACCACGATATGAAAAGGGGAATAAAGACTAAGATCTTTTAACCTTTTAACCGTAACATGCGCTCTTCGTCAGAGTTAAAAACCCAACCGAAACATCTTAGTCTTTTTTCCCATTTCATATTGTGGTTTGAACATTGTTTATATATATATATAAGATTTCACATAAACTCGTGAAATAACAATCAATGATCAAACCACAATATGAAATGGCAAAAAAAGTCTAAGATCTTTCAACCGTAACAAACCGTCTTTGCCAGAGTCAAAAACCCAGTTAAGTTTTTGTGAAATCTTGTTATATAAATATATACATAACATTACACAGTAAATATGCGAAAACAAAATCCCAGTAAGTTCAAATATATTAAATCGCATATAAAGGAAAAATAATAAACAAACGAATATAAATAAGGAAAAAAATCTTTTACAACTTATAGTGATAATTTTCATGACTACAGAGTCACGTGTGTATTACTACACGTTACAAGGAACAGTTCAATAGATAAAACTAATATTGAAACAGAATTTAAATATTTCGACCAAGGAAAGGTCCTTCTTAAAGCCATAAAATGAATCTTCTTCATGTTTGAATTCCGAAGAAGTCGAAATATTTTAGTCCTATTTCTAAATTTCTTTATCAGATTCACACGTTAATATGTAAATAACCATATTTCATATAAAATAGGTGAAATACAAATCAACATCTAAACTATTTTAAGGAATTTAGAAATGACAGAATAAATTAGAATAAAACAACAACTGATATTTGTTGTTTTTTTGTAACCTCTATTTTACATACCGTTTTTCATGGCCTTTTATTGGCCAGGACGTGAGGAGATTCAGATCATAACTGTGGTGATAGTTATTATGGATAATAACCACAAAACTTATAATAATTTGAGGACAAAAAGATAAGGTTATCAGATTGAACACTGAAGAGAACACTGAAAACCAAAACTTGGAACGAAATCAATGATTGTAATAGATAAGATGGACAGGTAAAGATGTTTTGAGTGTTACGAGTCTAATGATCATTAGTAAGGATTGTTTATTCTTAAATCAACCGTCCTATCGGCTGTAGTGATGAAAGTAACAGTTCTGCGTAGAAAACCGTCACATCGATAATAATTTCTACTGTCATAATAGATGTACATGAGATTTCACTATATAATTTCAAGAGTTGAAGTTTTGTCTAATGCAGGCGTCTTCAAATGGGGGTCCTGACCCCAAAGGGTTAACGATAAGGTACAATGGGGTTCGCAGGATGCTTCACATACATCATGAATGTATTGATATATAAACATTTTAAACATGAGAATATTCATTTCACGTGATTTCTGTTAATTGTTATGCTATACTTATATTAGATATTGAATCATTACTGAGACTCGCCATCACTAAAATCGAAACAAGACTTCATGATCTCTTCTGAGAGAATATGAAAGCACATTCGTCTCACTAAAGGTAATGTCACTTTTTTTGTTTTTTATCAACTTAATTTCTGAAGTAATAAATTTTACTAATTTTTTAGTTTAGTCCCTAGGGGTTAAAAAACTTAGGAAATGCAAAGTTGGTCGCGATGAAAAAAGTTTCAAGAACGTTGTTATAGTGGTTAGAGTGCTCACTAATTATCATACATCATGAAAACATTGAAGAATTTAATTAAGTAAAAAAACATCAGAAATATTTATGATCACAATTGTGGTAATCTAATCGAAAAAGATTAACCACAAAAGTAATTTGTATCAACTTTTACAACGCAAATTGACAATTATCATGAAGTAATATTAACGAAATTTTAAAACTTTAGACAATTGATCATGAATTATAAACAGAATTAATATTTATTTTACTAGTGGCTACAAAAAAATTATAGTAAAACTTTTTAATAGAAATGAAATAAGTTATTCTACTTTTGTCAATTTATAGATAAAACGCTGCACAAATTCTTAAGAGAAGATGTTCAATAGAGTGATATGTCTTCCAAAAGTTTTGAGAAGTTTGCGAGTAAAGGCAAAATTAAAGTGGATAATTTGAAGAAGGTTGGAAACCACAACTCAAGGCCGACCCAAGAGAATGAAGTCAACACTACCTGGAAGAAGAAGTAAAAAAAAAACAACCACCCAGGGAAATCACCTGAGCAATGCCGCAAATTAGATTTCTTGTGGTAGACAAATGTGGAATCAGTCAGATGAGAGAAAAACCAACTTCTCAGCCCAATTTTCTTCAACTGTCTTCTATTTTTCTTAAGAATTGCTTTTCTTCGGAACTGCGAATACTGCACGTTCGCACAAGACACTAGATTGAGCGCTTTACATAGTAAAGTGCCTGATTTACAATATTCCTGCAAACTGCAAAATTATTTAATGACATACCTTTAATTTTCAGTTGAAACAAATTTGAATATTTATAACATTTTGGGCTGCCATATATATATTTGGGAGATAGCTTACAACAACATCTTTAGGATAAATCCTAAAATATCCTAAATCTTCTAGATTTGTGGAATAATTTCTGAAGATGTTCATCTTCAAGAGCAAAGTGATTTCATCCCATTAACTGGTTAATGTTTATTCATTCATTAATACAACCAGAGTGTATAAACAAGTCAGCTACTTAAGACAATCTTGCTTGAAAATAGTGCCGTGCATACATCTCATACATCTTAAATCTTCTAGTTTTTTTGACTTATTTTCTCAAGAAGTCCGTCTTCATCAGTCTGTTGTTACAGATTGAACTACAGACTAAACCATAATTTAATATATTTCATAATTTGGGATTAACTAGAAGGATGTAAGCGGGAACACCAAATTTCAATTTGGTACTGATTTAAAAGTTCTTTATTCAGTTGTATCTGAACAAGTAATATTTTTAGTTGTAAGACAAAACACCCAGGTTAGGTAGAAAGGTCATTTGACTGCATATACCATAAAATCATTAAATGAATTCAGAATCTTCAGTATTAAACTGAATTGCTGGATTCATACTGTTAGTCATAAAATCGCTTCGTGTATAAGTAACTATACCTTGAAATGACGGAGGACAAGTGTACTTCACCCGGGGGTTTTTTTCATTTTTTACTGGGAGTTATAGAAATTTAAATATTTTAATATTAATATAGCTTCTCAACCACTGATTATTAAAGTTCAAATATGAGTTTCTTGAGGATCTTTGATCTAAAGAAATAACGTCGGCGTATAAACCGGAGTGTTATTTCTTTAGACCAAAAATCCTCAAGGAACCCATCTTTGATCTTAATAAGTATTTTAATTGATAAATACATTAAAATGTACATATAAGCAACTAAATAATATTTATTTAAATAAATAATATTTTGTTTATTCAAAAAAAGTTTTTATTAAATTAGTAAAGTTAATGTGACTAGAAAGTGAGCGCTACTCTAAATACAAAAGCTCAGCTACACCACAGATAGGTTGCTCGTCATTTTTCTCCAGTATTTTTCTCTTCATAAATGTATTTCCTCTCATGTGTACAGTGTTGAAACTCAGAAAGGCTTGTAATATTTAACAGGTAAAAACGTAGCAGATAATCAAAAGAGAACCTCTTCGTTAAAATTCACAAGTCAATCAAAACAATTATTTACAGTTGATTTTATCATTTAACATATTATAATAAAAAAAAAATCAAGCAAACACGAACTAATTTGTAACATGTAAGCTGGAGAAACCTTATTTTAGCCGTTTCCTCTTAAGATCAAAATTACTTCAGGTTAGCATACATGATAGTAATAGGATCTTAAGGTTTAAATAGTCTGTTAAAAAGAAAATTGATTTCCCTTCAACACGAAACTGAAAATTACTTAATTCCTCCTGATTAAGTAATTCCAGGTCGGAATTACAGCGTTTACCTTTAAATACCAGTATTGGTAATTGTCGTGATCCGAACGGTAAAATCCACGAGTTCTGAGAGATTTGCATGCAGATTACTTGAGTCTTCTTAATTCATTCATTAGTGCTTCTTTTTAGGAAAATGGTTCCTCAGTAGACTAGATGAATTCCTTGAACTGCATCGTAATTAGCTTGCTTTGAGATTACACGTAATTACATATCGCTGCTAGCAGAGGCATGAATGAAACGTAATCCATTTATTACGGATCACAAAGCGCCGAAAATAGGTAAACCCATCTGTTTCCAACACAAAGAAAATAAAAAGAACACAGAAATTAAAATTAACAGAACTTTAAAGTAATGTTGGCGTGTATATTTTTATTGACTTAAACATTTAAATAAATAAACTTTAATAAAAATTATCAAACCACAATATGTTTTGTAGTGTCAACATCGACTCTGACGAAGACCGCTTGGTGTGGTTGAAAGACCTTACTCTTTTTCCCCCATTTCATATTGTGGTTTTATCATTGATTGTTATTTCACGTGTTTATGTGAAATCTTGCCATCGAATTTAATAACAATACACGTAAAACACAAAGGAATGGTCTCTTGTCTGTCGGTTATTATACGAATGACATTCTAAACCTTTATCAACTTTTTCATAGACATAAACAGCTTACATATACATCCGTAATTTATTTGAACTGTGCATTTCATCTTTAGTACACTAACTAACGCAGTTTTTCATAAGCAGATCTGCACGAGTCCAACTGGAAGTTGTACTACATGATATTGTCGGATATGCTAGTGTGGTAATTCAATTTATATTTTTTCTCCGTTATAAGTTTTACTCATTATTTCTTTTTCCTTTTATATTGTTATTCCTAAGCGCATCATGACATATTAGCATCCAGTTATTATTCTTAACTGCTCAACAACAGCTTATTAAGTGCATGAATGAATATTAAAGAACTGCATCAAAAACTGTGCATTCACATATATTGTTATCAGCAATTTTGTATTTTTTATTGGCCATGCTGTATTTGCAACTTATAATTAAACGTATACTGAAAATTCAGTGGTTCATTCAAGGTACTCCAGTCTGGACGGACGATTTGGAATTCGTTTTTAACAAATATTCTACAGACTTTTTTGTGTGAGACATAGAACATTTTCAGCTCACAATCCTACGTAGAGAAAGTAAAAAAATCTAATTAACAAAGTAAAGTGAAATATGGTATTCTTATGTTGAATCAACCCAGTGAACGGTACTACATAAAGCATACGAATGTTACCTCTGTAAATACAGCCTCTATAAACTAACTCAATACATTCAAAATGGTAAATAAACTCACTTTGAAAGTAAAAAAAAATTGACAGCACAAAAACATTAAATGCCAGTCTCTCGAAAAACAGAAATTGAGAGTTAAACAAAACTAAAGATGAAAAGCTTTGTTTACACTGTTTCCCTCTGATCAAAATGTTTGCGAGTACATTTCTGTATTGACATAAATAAATTAAAACAATATTCTTTTGAGCTCTTCCAACAATCTTGCTTTATTTTCACTTCTCTGAGGTACAACCACCTCTTCCTATATGAAACCCAATTTAAAATTTTATCCTGAATCATAACTTTCTGATTCCCATAAGCTGCTTCATAGCTTATCCTATATGAAACCCAATTTAAAATTTTATCCTGAATCATAACTTTCTGATTCCCATAAGCTGCTTCATAGCTTATCCTATATGAAACCCAATTTAAAATTTTATCCTGAATCATAACATGCTGATTCCCATAAGCTGCTTCATAGCTTATCCTATATGAAACCCAATTTAAAATTTTATCCTGAATCATAACTTTTTGATTCCCATAAGCTGCTTCATAGCCATAATATATTACATGATCAAACCACAATAAGAAATGGGAAAACAAGACTAAGATCTTTCAACCGTAACAAGCGGTCTTCGTCAGAGTCAAAAACCCAACTCTAGTGTTGAAAGATCTTAGTCTTGTTTTCCCATTTCTCATTGTGGTTTGATCATTCATTGTTATTTCACGTGTTTATGTGAAATCTTTTTATCGATGAATATATTACATATATGGTATAGTTGGTTCATAGAATTTAAATATTGTATGTATGTATTCACTGTTACATTTTCATTAACCATTGATATAAAAGTACAACCATTTTAGGGAAATTCACACACGGGGACGAGCAATACTATACTTCTTTGATGGATACACCTTATATCTGTGAACGGTTAGGAGTGTAACATTTTCATGAAATGATTAGATATTTATTGCGATTGTTATGCTTTACTTAGTAATCAAATTGATATAATTACAAAGGGCTCTATAAAGAGGTGGGGTGAATGTAGGGCGTGTTATTTTTATTTGTTTTAGGTGCGGAGCAGTTGGTGGGGAGAGCGCTACTCGGTCCTATTGATCCAGGCCTTAGGGCCTGTTAGGAGCAGGCAAGACACGCGGAACCTGTTGGAGCCCTTCGTCCTGACCCCTCATCCGACCTTCCAATTGCAGTCTAGACCCTGCGTCATGCCCTCTACAGCGAGTTCAAGATCACATCTCATTTCTTACAAGACTTAACAAAAAAGAACCAGCCACCTCACATTATATGTGTCTTCACAGTAAAACTGTCCAAAACGAATATCCCAGTCTATAATCATAATGATGCAGTTATGCTACTTCTTCCAGCAAACGAAACAGATTGTCAATAGGGACAACTTTGTAAATTCATAAAAACATTGAAATCACTACTTCATAGATGAAATATCTTTGGATGAAGTTTTCAAATTGCATATTCTTTATAGATTTTGAACTCTGAATGCTTGCATAAATACTTTTGAGTTTGTAAATTTCTTTTTAAGTATTTTTTTTTTGCTATATGGTTCCTATGCCTATATTGGACAAAAGTAGTGCACTTTGAATTTCTGTATACTGTGAACTAGTATATACATTTACTATGTAATACTAGCATAATATAAAATAAATATACATAATAGCAGCATCTTATTCATAATAAAAACCAAAAAGAAAACCAACTCATAACTACAGTTCGCGATTCTAAAATGGAATGAGGTATTCTGTATGAACCCGTGATGAAAAACGTTATAACATTTTAAATACTGTTAATACTTCTCATTATACTGAAAACATTCGAACTAATCTTGATTTTTATATCGTGTGGTTATTTGAAATCTATATGTATGCGTTCTAAAAATTCATTTAGTTTTAGAATTTAATTTAAAATAAGAAAATTAATGAGAGCTGGTTTTTCTTTACTGTATCGTTTACTTAATCAATGATATTTCTTTATATGACACTTAAAGAAATAACAGGGGCCAGGTTGGCTTAGTGGTTAACGTACTCGCCTCTGGGATGGTAGTCTTGGGTTCGATCCCCACCTGGCCATCAATTTATTCACGCGGGAGGTGAAAAAATCTGAGTACGACTTCCCTCGGAGAGGACGTTAAGTCATCGGTCCCGAGTCTGTACAATTTCAGGTACTGGTTAATGATCCCAATTCGAAATCCTAACTTGAGTTAGGAAAAATTGAGGATTCCCAATGTAGAATCACCGATCAAACCAAAAGGCGGTAAACAGCTGACGTCATCACCCGCTGCTACGGTTTAGGTTTAAACAATAAAAAAAATAATGAAATAACATTGACCTAAAATTAGCAATAACAATAAGGGCATAATGTGAATACATCTATTAGTTCCCTGATTGATTACCAGAGTGTAAAATTAGACTGCTTTATGGAAAGAGGACTTTAAGATTTCATTATTTTTCTTTCATTTTCTCAAGCTCCCTTTGTCTTTTTTTTTTTTGACATACAAAATTAAAGCTAGACTAAGGGTAAAATTTTCCAATAGAAGTTAATTATACTGGAAGAGGCTGGGGGAAGAACGTGATAATGGAGAAATTCCACGGGTGAGTTTGCGCCCCGTTTTCTGCTGATGAGATGTTTCTTCTCAAGCCTAGAGCAGAGGCACAGTGATAAAGTGAACCGCATAATGACTTGTCAGTTTGCCTACTGCTCTCAACATTCCACCCCCCACACCAAACTCCCTCAGTCCATGTAAGAAAGGCAACTTTTGCAAAGAGAAAAATTAAACTATGCCAGTCACAGTATAGTTTATCATAGCATGCTATCTGACATCATCAACTAGTCAGTTCTTACTAAAATAAAACAATAAATTATTTTATGATCCATTTCTAATTTAACGCAAAAAAGACCAATTACGATGAATTATTGTGATGAAAAAGTCATTTTATATGTTTACCATGCAAAGCTACTATAAAGTAAAAACGGAATATCTTTTCCACCATAACGACATTATGGAATGGCAGCAAAACTGACCCACGTGATGTGAAGACTGAAGACCTTCCTTGCTTAAATCCCTGTTCCTACCACATTTACTATCGGCTCTCATATCTTATTGCTGTGTTAAAGGGATTTTATTTTGATGGTTGTTTTATTGACATCATGTTTTAAACTGTAATACATACGTACAGTTTGAAAAAGAAAGAAAAACTAATCAAACTAATACACTGGTACTCGTATTCAATATTTCGACCATTTTAACGGTCGTTCTCAGGAGAGGAATAGAGACGGCGAAAACTAAGTAGACAGCTTTACAGAACATGTGAGGGTTAGATGGAGTGAAAAGTTCGAGAAATTTGAGGAGAAGAAAGCACTAGAAAAAAATAATAAAAAGAAGTTTTTATAAAAAATTATATACATAGAAAATTAATAAAGTGATAAACTAAAAAAAATACTTAATCTAAAACAACAAAAATTTAAATGATAATTAACTTAATCAACATTTGGCTAGAAACATAAGTTAAAAAAAATTACAAAATGATTTAAGAATCTCTGCCGAGAATTTAATAGTTAAGGTTTATAGTTAAGCTACGGAGATCCTAGCAGCCATAAATGGGCTCCATATATAAACTAAAACTAAATACATGAAAGGACATTTGTAAAATATATCACAAAAACCCACTAGTATAGTCATGCCTCCGTATAACGGACTAAAAGGAGGGAACACGCTTTTATATCAGTCCAATATTCCTGATCATCTGAAATTTCCGATACTACAATATTTCAACTTTTTAATCAACTTAACTTACTGTGATACTGTTAAGTTGACTCCTTTCCGCTTTTCTATAGAGTTTACTCTATAGTTTTAACAATGTTAAAAAAAAATGTTAAATATTTCACAAGTAATTCACAAATCAGGGCTAAAAAGGTCGAAAAACAGTGTCCAAACAGCTACACGGGTTCCGGTACAGCTGTAAACAAAGCTATATATTTTGTCCGTTGCTACCGAAATCCGTTAAAGTGAGGTCCGGTAAATCGAGCTATGAGTGTATATTGAACTCCGAAGTCATCAGATAGAATGATGTGATTCCCTCTGAAGACAAGCAGATAGTCATGTCAAATGAGTCCTTACTTGTCTTCGCTTCCTCCTTATCACGAGGCAGACGAAATATTTCTGATATTTCTGAGAACATTTCTGATTTTTTTATGCATAAAATAGAGTCACAGAAATAACACGCTTAAAAGATATCAGAGAAACTGACTACTATTTCAACCTCGTCGTCATCAGGTAGAGACATAAAGAAGTGACATGCGATGTATGTTTATACATAGAAACTCAAAGGGGAAAAAACATTCACTATCCTAATTAAATAATTTTGCAACTTGTCGTTTTTAAAAGAAACAAAGTGATTCAGAAACTATTAAAGAGTGAAGGAGTGCAGGAAAACTTATGTGTCCATTCCTGTTTACGTTTCTTAGTTTAAAGTTTTAATTCGTTGGTGTTTATATAATAATGAAGATGTTAAAAGCAATATGAAAAGTTAGAATAATTAAGTGACAATACGTAATTAAATAAAGGTATTATACAAAAGATTAAATATGTGACTATAATAATTTTATTAAAGTTTAATAGGAATTCTTTTTTTTTTATCAAGAAAAAAAAAACAGAAGCTCTGAATAATTATGATGACCCAAAACAAATGAGAGAAACGAGTGAAAAAGAGTTTACAATTTGTCAAAAGAAGCAAGTGGGATGGATAAATATAAAAATAATTTTATTTTCAACCACATTAAGAAATTTAGAAATGTATACATGGTTGAAAGATCTTAGTCACATTTCCAAACTCATTACTGCAGTTTTATATGTTCATATATGTAGTTGTACATTCTTATTTACATATATATATATATATATATATATATATATATATACAAAAATAAGAGATACAAACATTATAGAAAAAGGGAAATGAAGACATAGAAGGTAAGGGAGGAAAAAGAAGGCAGGTACTTAACAGGAAAGAAAGGAGAGATAAAACACAGGAAATGAAACTGGCTTGACCACAACAAACTTCCAAGGTGGTGAATGTTCACAAGTAACCAATTAGATGAAACGATTCTTCAAGTAGTGAGTCTCAGTGATTTCATTTCTGTATGTTTTTTTAAAATTCTAATTTATTCAGTTAAAAGAATCGTTTCATCTAAACGGTTAAATATATAAATATATATTTGCACAGTTAAATTTCTTGCCAATTTCTTTATGAATGAGTTTTCGATATAGCTTCTAGGGTTAGTTTATTGCACTTAGTACCAAACTAATGGAAGTGTCAGATTAGGAAACTCCAAAAGCTATATCAAAATATCATTCTGTGCTAGTATTAACGAAGGTCTGGTACCTAATAACACTAATACATATTTTATAATGAAGTGTAGAATGCTAAAGTGCTGCGAAATGTAGCCTGCTTTGCATAGAAGAGTGAATCTGTATAGTTACTGTTTTGCAGTCTGGTACAAGGATGAGTGATATTGGTTGTGATAACTACAGTGATGTACAAGAACAATCACAAGTGTAAATATTATTCAAGAAAATAGTTCAATTGTCAGCCTCATTTACAGTAGGAAAAGAATGTTCTTTTAAAAGAAATACTTTGCATATTTACCATTAGTAAATATGGTGAGGTTTTCCATGGCTTCCAAAATTTCATGTAAGTCGGATTCACCAGTGGAAAATGTTATAAAAATTTACCTATAATATATTAAACCTAAGGAATTTAATATGGAACACCTATAGTGAAAGTTATGAGACAAATCAAGCTGGGATCTTGTTTTATAGCCACTATCAAGCAAGTTGGCATCAATCAAGGAAAAAGTATAGCCTCCTTGACGTTCATGGCTCTCAAAGTCACATCCACCTTGTCACTGATTTACAATTTACTTATCAATAAAACAGAGCTAAGAGTTTTGTGGCGCTATAAACTTGTTGAGGGTGCTATAGCTATTATCTTAGACATGGAATCCAGCCCGTCAAATCAGTCATGGAAAGCACTTTAATGTCTATCCTGGAATGCTATCAGATTATTAAACATCAATCCAAAGCCAAAACATTTAATAGAAAACAGGATTTAAAACTAAAGTTGGTTGTGATATAAAAAATACAGCCATGTTCAAGCTATTGGCAAAACTCAGCCCTTTCGTATCACAATGTGCTAGTATCACACAGATAATGAATTTTACATATATTAGATTTACTCTTTTCGACTCCAACTCCGATTCCTCAACAACATAAGTGTCCACCTCTGTACAATTACTGCATTGCAGCCCTGCTGAGCAATACATTTTTATAGTTTGATGGATGATATTTCTGATAAAAGAAAATCTTATCTACATACTTAACTATAGAACTTATCAGACCAAGAATATTTTTAAAACTAAGACTGGCGGTGTATAACCACAGAATATTTAACGATACAAACAAAAAAGGGATGATCTGGAAGAAGAAAGCAAAGACAAAAATTTTCGTGTTTTAAGGGATATAGCATGAGGGACTGAAGGACGCTTTAAAAGATAAAATAATCAATCAGGTGAACATAAAACTTGTATTTGGTGCCCTGTAAATGTGCACTCAAATAGAAATAATATCTTTAAAATCCTATAAGTAACTAGTCAATAGTAGAAGAGTTATTTAAATAATGATATGAATTTATCTAAACCATAATGCTAATGGCACATGGATATATGCCTGAATGATAGTATGACCATGACCAGTGGTGGCAGACATTTCGGCAAAGTAAACTGTAATGCTTTTAACAACTACGGTTAAGTAGTACGGTTAAGTCCAACAAGTAACGCACTTGTCTTTAGTATTAATAACTGCAGGTTCAGATCTTTGCTATAACCCTAGATTTTATGTTGGAGATAAAACATCGTATATACGCCATCCTTGGGATAGTATAAAAAGTTGTCAGTCCAGAGCCTGTATATGAGGTACTCTCAACCGTAAGGTCCTCGTCAGAGTCAAAAAACTCAACTGAGTTGAGTTGGGTTTTTGACTCTGACGAAGATCGCATGTTACAGTTGAAAGATCTTAGTATTTTTTCTCCATTTCATATTGTGGTTTGATAATTAATTGTTATTTCACGTGTTTATGTAAAATCTTGTTATCAGGTACTCGTTTAAGATCGCTACTCTAATAAACTTGACTGAGTTGAAATTTAGAACTCCCGATGAAGAATAAAGTCAGTATTGTAATTTACCAATTAATAAATAAATGCACACTACCTACACTGGAACAATACTATTTTTTTAAAGCCTAGAAGTGCTGATGCAGGAAACAAACTTAAACGTAATGAACCATAGCCGATTATACTCTATGTAAGTCAATATGTAATTGTAAAAAATCTAAAAACTATTGGTATTAGAAAATAATTATTATTTTAAATATTTAAATCTAACCGGCTTAGGGGTGATATAGTGCAGAAAATGGATAGCATAAGAAATAACAATGTACGAAGAGAGAAAAACTTTTATGTTTACATATGTTGCGATGGACTGATTAGTTTGTTTGATCAAATGAAACGAGTTCCACACACAATGGATATGAAATAATTAAAGGGACCCCACAAACAAACGATATAAGCAAACTCAAACAGCAAACAGCAAACTAACAATACTGAAATTAGTAAGGGGAGAGAAATTATTATAATAGAACAGTGTGACTTGCAAATATTAGCGTAACGAATCAACTTGATAAAATTTAAAAATAAGCTTCGATATACGATTCGTCCAGGAGCAGACGGAAAACAACGAAAATTACGAGTGAAATAGTGACAATTTGTGTATATGATTGCTTACACTGTAAAAAACATTTTGTTATAATCAAAAATTGTATATAAGCGATTGAGAAGTTGTGCAAATATTAAATAATTTAAATTAGATAAACCATGGAAAGATGAAAATTTTTACAGTGAAAAATTTTGTTATAATCAAAAATTTTATATAAGCTATTGAGAAGTTTTAAAAATATTAAAGAAATTTAATTAGAGAAACCATGGAAAGATGAAAATTTAATCATTTCTATTTTTAAAAATCATTAAAAACAAATGTTTCTGTAGCAGATACTAACTAAAAACAATCAGAAGGAAGAGGATAATAATCTGATAAAGATGGTTAATACATGAACTAAGTTCTCAATGGTAATAAATTTATCAACGAATTCATAAAACAATTTATACACAATTCAACGAAACTGTTGAATATAATTGCTATCAATGTCGTAAAAAAAAAACTAAAAAAAAATTGCAAGAACATAAATGAAAAAAAAAAATAAATAGTTTGAGGGAAATAATGTGTGGCCTGAAGGTAAGGAGTTGGTCCAGTTGTACTAAGAGGTTAATAAGCACAGGCGGAACGGCCGCATCCTCCTGGCTTGCATTAAACCGGGCAACGATAAATAACAGGCGGCCAGGCTAGGTTTTAGTGTGGTTTTACTCCACCTAATTGACAGCTGGTTTTGAATTTATGGTCTCTCCAGAGCGCCTGCCCCCCCAATATAATCGCATCTTAAATAATAAGTCCTCAAACCATACCTCTTTTAGCGTATCTTATATATTATTTAGCCTGCTTTAATCCTGCAACTCCCGTCAGGATATTCTTCGATTAATAAAAGTCTATTAATTTTTGAAGCGATCATAACAACTAGACTTGATTTTTCAACTTACCTATGCTTCAAATATTTTACTTATAATTTCCCAATTTAAGTGAAGTAATAAAAAAACACTGGATAATCTAAGAATTCTTAAAGTAAAACACGTTTCCAGCAAATATTAATTCCCATAAAAAGATATTAATCTTAATTCTATATTAATTTCATTTTATTGTTTTAAAAACATATTCTAAGACTGTTGAACATGTTTTATTCTTATTTACCAACATTCAAATATAAATTAATTAAATTCCTTCTCTTTCATAATTCCTTGTTTTGTCATTTATCAACAAAGGCACGTAAGTAATATCCGGAATTGTTCTGCACTTGATTAATGAACCTCATACTACTTGAAATTGTAAATTAAATCAGGTTCACCTTCTTAAACAGGGCAAGGAGAAGAAACCTGAAATTAAGGAAAATATAAATTCGACATTTATTATTTTCATAACACCTAAATAGCAAATGTGTTATGAAAAAGTTTGAACAGAAATTTGTTTCATTTACAGATTTTTATCTGTCAATAAGGTGATGATATTCTCACTAATGTTATAATTACAGTGTATTTCAAAAAGGCGTCACACAATTTAAAATATAGGAATTAACTTTTATTTATAATTTAATCTACTGAAAGTAAGCTATCATCAATATACATAACGGTATTAACCATATATTGTTAAGAGTTTTTAGACATCACTTAGACTGGGACTTCTAAGTCAGGACACGATATGATGTCTTAATAACTGAATAATGTAATAATAACCTGAAAACCCTAATAATAAAAATAAAAACCCTAATTCTTCTCAAAGCTTTGTATCTTTACTTTTTTTTTCATACACTAATCCAAAAACAAATAAAAAAAAAGCAACAATAATGAAACTAAAGTTAAAATTATTTTTCATTAAGTCAATGAAAACACGGTTCCGATAACAGAAGTGAACAAGTACTTAGCAAGCGCTCAAGAAGATTAAGGGATTCAAACTTCACAACAACATTGGGAGATAAATTTTCCCTCGGGCTTACATGGATTAGTGCTACAGTCTGCAATCCATATCAACAGTTCTAACAACTAAAAGTCATAGCTATTCAAACTTCATTCCAATTTTCAATATTAATTTCATCATTTTTTTCCCCCAAATATTTTTTAATAGAACTAAAATGGCTTCACTTCATCTCTACGAATTTCTTCACGTAGAAATAATTAGTAAAATACATTAATTAAGATACTTTTTTCCAAAAGATATTATCTTTTTAAGCAACTATAAATATAATACGCTTTTTTGGTTTTTAGACAAACTTTATTAAAAAAATTAGATTGAAAAAGTAAACGAAAAATATATGAATAAGGAAAAAAGTTACACGAATATAGAAATTAAATAATTGAAATAATACAAATTTAATTAAGATTGGGAAATACGGTGTTATTTAAATGGGATTTAATTACTTTTAAAGTTCACAATATTATTGTTCCATATAATAAATAACATCCAATTCTTTTTCCTCAGCTTACAAATCCAAAGATACAATAAAATCCATAAATGATAAATAAATGAAGTTATTTATACGTAGGAATATTAATACAGATATACCAAACAGGGGTTCACAAATTATGGTAATATTTGAGATTATAGCATTAACATTTTGGATAATCCGTAATACATTACTGATAACTGCTTAATAGTCATGGTTAAAATTTCATCAATTCGCAAACTTATTATATTTAAATTACTTGAAGTGGCATTACATTTGAGTAATGTCTGATGTTCTAATTTAATTTCATAATTGCCAAGTTAAATTTATATATCTTTATTCATTAATAGAAAGTCTTACACTGTTTTCATAATGTAAATGTAAAGAAATGCGAGTTGTTGGCAATATCCTATAATTGAAACAAAGACAAAGAAAGAAAAAACTTACAAAAAAAAATAACAGAATGATCTGAGCTTCTCTATATAAGAACTTGAATAATATTACAGAGATTCATTGTTCAAAAAAAAAAAAAGAAAAATAAACTGGCCAAAAAACTTATATAAACTGATTTGAGGTTCTGAACTTTCCTTGAAGTTCTGAAATGGATCATCTTTACTTAAGATTTTGAAATATTTACTTGAAATTCTGAATTGAATAATATTTGAGTTTATGAAATCGATAATCTCTACTTGAGGTTATAAATAGATTACCTTGAATTAACTAAGGTTATGAAATGGATAATCTTTATTTTAAATTTTTCAAATAGATCATCAAATAACAAAAGTTTTATAACTCCCCTTTAGATAAATATCCATCATGTTCTTGCACTATAAACACACTGAACACTTTCAGCTTGTTAGGTTTAGGTATTGTGAGATGTTACCCTTTCTTATTTTATCACGATTTGGACTGAACACCTTACACCATGCAGATGGATATCTGGAGTTAAGAAAATAAAAACATCCGACACAATTAGTTAAAAAATTGTAGGGTAAAAAGTTAATGAAATGGTCTCTATATATAAAAATTTTAATAGTATAATCAACGCGTTTCGAACACGTAGTGTTCTTCCTGAGACATTAACTAAGGGTGAGTGTCGGTGGTACAACAGTTGTACCACCTGAGGTTTAGTTTAGTTAATGCCTGAGGGAGAACACTACGTGTTCGAAACGCGTTGTTTATACCATTAAAATTTCTATATGTGAAACCATTTCAGTAACTTTTTACCTTACAATGAGTAAATACCACATAATAAGTGATTGCACTACGTTAGAATAGTTAAAAAATACTGTATTTTCAATTACCAACTGGATCAAAACTACAAACAGTAACCTTTGAGAAGTTTTCTAATATTATGGATGCCTCTAACAATAAAAATAAGCATTACTTTTCTATATTCAGCCTCGTATCTAACATTTCCATCAGTAAAAGCAGTCGTTACAACTGATAAGTGTATCTAATTTGAGCTTCCTCCTTCTGAAATGTTCAGACGACCGTGGATTATGTTGAATAGAGAGCAAAACTAAAAGAATAATTAACGATTTTGCATGCCTTTTTCCAAATTCACGTCATAGTATTGCCGTTACGGTCAGTAATGCCAATTTCATAATCATTTTCAAATTATTACACTGTTTTCCTCATTTTTGGTGCAAGAAAATATAATTTAGTCCAGTGAATAATTAAAACGCACTCTACATATTCTACAATATCTACAAATGTTCTGATATTTGTTTATAAAGAATGTTTTTCAAGAAGAGATTTCAAACACATTTTTTTCATAATAATATGAGTATATAATAAGTTGGCATACTTTTAGGTATCCTTAGACAACATATATAGTTTAGTTGAGTACTGTACAAATCTATAGTAACAGGAGAATTATTTTGTAGATTAATACTTGATATATCCTGTTACAAGAAAGACGATGTTTGTAAAACATATTTTTTTACTATTTTTTTAATTTTTCAATTATATTTAATGTATTCATCCTGGATATTTTCAAAACAAAATGTTAAAGGCTTTTTTTTAATTTGTAGCTTCATCGCAGAAATGAAATTACTAAAGGCAATATAACGTTCAACACTATCAAGAGAAACTCAACAGTTGGGACATTTCATTCACTGTTAATAATAGTTCATCAGAAATTCATGGCAAAATTACTGTGGAGTACTACAAACAACAGATTGGTGAATTTAAAACTTAGCATTCTTTTGACGTGACACTTTAGCGACTATGCCATTAAATAATTGTCCTGCTACTACGATGTTATCTGATCAAATCAACCTACAATGCACGCAATGAAAAATACAGCAAACAGTTTGTAACCATTCCCTCAAACCAAAATATATATGATCTACAAAAAAATTTTTTATATTAGAACAGAACAGACAAAACTTTCTTAAAAAATCCAAACTTCCCTGTTAAAATAACTAAAACTTAACCTATCTTGGTATTGATCAAAACAAATATCAACATCAAAATCAAATAAACACATCTTCTACGATGGAAGATTAGAGAATTCTTAAGGATGTACTCTACTCTGTATAATGGGGATTTAGATGGGCTGGGATTTTTGAATCCTCCATGGTTACCATAGTATTAGAAAATTTATCAAATAAATTAGTAAATAGTTTATATTTTCAGAACTACGCCATCTAACTTTAGTATATTCAGCACTATAACCCAACAACGAAACCATGAATTGTAGCTATTATATAAATAACTTATGCATAATCAGTTATTTTGATAACATTCTGCAAAAGTAGTTGGTATAAATTAAATGCAGAAACCCCCTAACACATTTCTAGTTCATGTAATTATGTGCAACAAAGATAAACTACATTTCAGACAAAATGATTGAATGTACAATATCAAAAAACAAATTAATATTAACATAACCAATGAACTTAAAAGCACAACATACGACAAAAACACGATCAATATAATTGATACTCAGTTATCATTAGAGAAAAAAGTGGCTTTCAAAAACATTGATATACTTCAAATGTTGCGCACTTAGTTATTATGTTCTATTTGAATCAGAGGCTTATATTGGTAAAGAATATTAAGAATTCGACAAAATAATGCTGTACGTAAAAACAATAGTTTGAAAGACTAGATATTTAAATTAACTTCATAGAAATTTACAATCTTCCAAAAATTCTTATTGGAATGACCTGAACCAATCTAGTTAGAAGATTAACCATGTGTTTTAGTGCTGGATAAAGAAAAAAGATACCACATAGATATGTGACATGCTGGTCTAAAATACCAAAATATACACCAAAACACTAAAATACTAAAGTACCAAAAACAGCAAGAAAATTGAATACCTATCAATGAGATACTTGGAAAATTATGAAATTACTGTATGTAATACTATGAAAATCATCCAAGATTATACTTGAAAAACTGCATGAATTGACTATGCAAAATACATAACAGTGGGAATACTAAAATTACATGGAAAAACTTCCAGTAGTTATCAAGGTACCGTAGTAAGAGCAGCAAGAACTAGGAAAAGAATTAAAACTGTGGGAGTTCAGAAAGAAAAAAAGGAACTTGAATATTGTACTTTGCTTTAGTTTTAATTAGTTTGGTTGGGTTGAAACATTATACGAATAAGGTAAATTAAGCGAATAGTGAACATTTGATTTGAACGTCTTTACTTATTAAATCAGGATGTCAAAATAATTGAGTTTACATGTTAGTAATTTGAGGATACCGGCATTTAAAAAAGTATAGCAGACTTCAATTCATTATATAAAAGACTAGACTACCCGTCACCCTATGTGTCACTCATAAATTATAGTAATAGTTATTCAAAAAAAAAAAACTAAATATGATTGACAGGGATAATTTTAGTTGCTGTTTCTTGTTATTAAGGCATGGAAACAGATTCTTATATGGCCTAAGCTTTGGATATCGTATACTTAACATGATTCAAGATATATTCACACTACGTATATTTAGCAAAATAAAAATCATTTAAAAGTAAAAAAAAAAAAATTATGACATAAATAAATAAAACAACAATTCAAATTATATAGACATTCAAATATATTTAAAACAAATAAAACTTGTAAACTGAAACATTCAATTTATTTACCCAACATAAAATAACCCTAATGGAAGGAAAGTGTCTTTATAATGTTACCTTAGAACATTCGTATTTTATCTGACAGTTGTATTCAAGTTTGTCCCAAAAAGTTTTCATTTTAACTTATAATGTAATAGTTTAATTAATATATATTATAGGCTATCCTGACTCCCTGATGAGAAATATTATTAAATAATATTGTAGAAAGTAGAGGCTAGTACGAAAGACACTAGTCTTTACTTTATTGCCAGTGTTTATATTTCACAAATCTTAAATTAAAATATTATTTTTTTTTTGCTACATTTATGTATAATACATTTGCACTAGTGTCATCGGCAAGCACGCAAGCCACTGGCTACCCGGGCTCCAATTTTTGGAAATTAATAATAATTTTCTATTATTCAACATTATTTTGGTAATAAATAATATTTATTATAATTTCAGTTCTCTATCTCCACGGAAAACGGGTGAACAAACAGACAAACAATCAATGAAATTCACGAATTTTATATATAGAGCTATTGATTGTGAATTACCAATTTAACTATAGTATTAATGATTTATAGTGGAGAAATATGTGGTTATTCATTTTTATCTAGAAAATATATGTATTGAATTAAGCGAACATGTTTTGTTTGTTTGCTGGAATAGCGGGAAAATTGTATATAATTTATAATAGCAATACATTTATTAACTCTTAGTGAAAAGTCAATACAATTACTGCTGACAAATGAAATACCTTCATATCGATTGAGATCTTTAAGGTATGAACTGTTGCGCTAGTCACAAGGGTGGAACATTTCACTCTTCAAAAACCACTTATCATTAGGCAACCTTAACATTTGATCACCATTCTCTTACTTTGACCTTCTGTAGGACGAGCAAAATGTTAGCTGTCACATTAATGCACTGACATGGTCTGCGACGTGCCTATTTGCATTCACCCATCATACCGACATATTAGTAGCGGTACTATCCACTGACATGTGTATCTGCTGAAAGAGTTACCATCAGCTTGATGAGTCTTAGGAGATATAGAGATTGGGATTTTTATAGAATGTCCATAGAAAAGTCCATCTTATTAAACTAAAGGGCCAGGGGTGTCCAGTGGCTTGCATCCTCGCATATGGTATATCCCTACACAATCCTGAAGGTGAACAAATCTGAGTAAATCGTCTCATAGATGTTAATCCAACATTTCTGAGCCTTACGATGTCAAATACCCTTTAAAGACTCCTATTCTACATGAACTTAAGCTCGGAAAAATTCAGGACTCACATTGTTGAGTCAACCCGGCAAAGTGGTTCGCTCATAACTAAAATTGATGCCATATAATAAATGAGCCACACATACCTACCCAATAACAAAACTAAAAGGTTAATCCAATAAATGTGGGAAATAAACAACAATCTTACTAAGATCTGATCGTCTTTGATTTTCATATACCAAATCAAATCGACAAATCAAATGTTACTTATTTGATTAATTTAAGCTTCGTGTTCCTCATAAGATATTAATAAGTTACCGTATTAAATATGTGAGAACTCTCTTAGAGAACTATTACATAGGAAGAACTAGTATAAGAAAATTACAGGAAAGTAATTATAAATGATTCCACTTATTAATATTACCAATCACATATTGAGCTTAGTAAAAATGAGGTGACCAAAACAGTGAAATCGATGAACCTAGAATTTGATGGTCGGAAATTTGACCGTATTCAGTAACAATCAAGTGGAAGAATTTTCCTTATACGACTTATATATGTCACATATCTAAGATCAATTCAACAAACTTTAATACCAAATTATTAAATTACTATCTCAGGAAATAAGCAGATTAGTAATAAATATAACAAAATATGAAAAAAAGCAATTCTGTCTTCAGCAATTTTCTGGTCTGGCAAAAACTCGGTTGAAGCCAGAAATATAAATATTTTTTTTGACATTCCTGGTCAACTAAAACTAAAAAGCTATTATGCGAATTACGGTTATACAAGTTGACACTGCATTAAGCCTGTGAAAATGTCAGGTACTCGTCAAAGACCCATATTCCAAATACAATTGAGTTAGTCAAAATTTAGGACCACCAATGTATAAAGTTCAGTGTGTGGCCTGTGTATGTTTTTCCCTGGGATGGCCGCTCCAACCTAATCTGACCTTCTTAGGTCATATATTGACCCGATACAAAGGGCAATGATTTCCGGGATAATGACTACTGGATTATCACCGTAGTATATCATTAATAACAATGTTTTCCACTTTTTAACCCTACTGGATGCAAGTTTTAGTAATTCAGATATATCCTTGAGTATAGAAAGACTGATTTTTCAAAGCTGTTCATTCATTTGTAGAGGCCTGCTGCACATTGATCGCCTATACAAGATTTATATCTGTTTGAAATAAATGACATCAGTGGTGGGGGTCGAATCAAAATGCATAGGGATTTCTAGATGACCCACGCTTTGGCTATTCGCCAACTTTGTTTAGGCCGGACTGATCATGCTAGTATCGCCGCACTCATACACCATTCAGCATTACCTCTGCTCCGGACAGTAACTGACAGTTTTTGAATAAATGATCACTTCATGTGATCCAAAAACAACTTCCTCTCAAATATAACTCCGGGATACACCATCAACCATCGACAGGGAACTAATATAGTGATAACATTCAAATATTTAAACATTATAAACTACTTTACTAGTATAAGGAAATATTTGATACAATGCTTATTAAAAACACATGCAAACGAATTATATGTGATTAAAATATGTAATAGCCACAATTCATCTGATGAATCGAACTATCATTTGGCCTTTTTTCACTTTAATTATCATATTATTGTATTTAAAATATGTATTGTTAAATAGCAGAGCAATTCTTCTTATGCAATTGTTCTTTTTTTTCAATCACTTTTCTATGGTTCAAAAGCAATGAAAATAACAAATTTCCCAGGGACACACTTGAGGCAATAGCACAGTCTAATAACTTTAACATATATTATGGACTAACTATAACTAAATTATAGAAGAAAACACAAGCTTTAGACCTCGTAGGTCAGCTTCAGGTAGAAGAAAATAAAAAAAACAGATAAATAACGACACAAAATAACAGTAAAGAAGAAACAGAATATGACTAGAAATATCATACAGGCAGTTCACAACACATAGAGATAACAATTGAATGAGATAATACGTCAAACAAGCGTCCTGGCGTCCGTTAATATGTATATTACCAGTTATTTAACTATGTTATTGCCTTCAGTATGTCCCGGGGAAATTTGTTGTTTTATTGCCTTTGCAGCATAGAAAAGTGATTAGAAAAAAAGAACAATTGCTGAAAAAAGCAGATTCTGCATTCGTGAATGCAGAATCTGCTATGCTATTTAACAATACATGCTTAGTTGAAGACCTGCTGTGAGTTTATACAAATATTTAAAAGTACAGAAAAATTGGTCTTTCCAAATAGCAGTTGGGGTATATCACCAATTATTGTCACTCTATATCATTGTTGTTACAAATTTAGAATTTCTTAATGAGGTTGATTTAATCTAGAAGGTCCCGGAGCCATTTTAATTATTAGACACCTTCGAGAATTTGAGCGATCACAAGGGAACAGACGGAATGAGAAAGTTCGTTCAGGCGGGTTAGGGGTCTACTATGAAATAGTTCATACTGTTTACCATGAAGTTATTATCAAAGAAAACTTTTGAGATCAGAGCGTATGATTTTGTTGAAAACATAGAGTATACATAGAAAGTAAGGTGAGAGAATTTCCTAGGAATTTTGGATTGTACGAACAGTAACCGCAATATTGTTAGATGGTTTTCAGGAACCCAAAAGTTTTGGGATCTAAAACTTTACGATATGAATAGGAAATCATCCGAATTTTGATGTGTATGTACAGTCTTCTTATTAATATGGGTCAAATATTAATCCTCAAATTCTAATTAAAATCTTCCATTTAGGTCATAATCAATTATATTTTATAATCTACACGACTATTAAAAATTTTATTTAAATGTAATAATTTGCTGTGTAAATGTATATTGGAATGTGCTCGTTAAAAAAAGTTTAAATCATAATTCCATTTTTATTACAAGGAAATAAAGTTCGAATAAACTTTTGAATGTATTTCGAATGAGAAAAATGCAAGGGACATATTTTTAAAACTAGAACGATTTTTTTTTCAATTACTTACATTATTTACTCAAGTATGTAAGTACGTTAATTTGCAGGAAGGTATGCTAGCGTCGCATAAGACGAAAAGTAAAGTCGTTTACAAGAAAAAAATACATGAAAATGCCAGCAGCATTGTAAAATTTGTGTATTTACCTCTGCAGTTTTGTGCTGATAATTTTCATATATGCAAAACAAATAATTACTATATTCTTATTAATGCTATTTTAAATATGAAGTGTTTTGATTTGAAGCAGAAAAAAACGTAGACATTATGTTGAATGTTACTAAAAGTAGGACTATTAATGGGTGCCAAGAATTTCTTAAAGAAACAAACTTTTTTTTTATGAGGTGCGGCGACATAAGAGAGTAACAGATGAGGGGAAGCACAAACAGAGACACACGACCTGAGGCCGAATGCACCTGCCTCTCAGTGTTATCTTTCTGACAGCAACATGCATGCCTATAAAGACAGAGGCCTCATTTAGGATCAGGCAAGGATTGACTGAGCACACTCGTCGACGTCAATAACAAAACATCCAAACCCCTCACCAAGAGAGGTTCAATTTAGTAACCAATACGACTGCAGCAACATAAAGATATTAACACTAAACAAAAAACAAATTTCTCAGCATAAAGGAAATTTATATAAAACGACTTGAATGCAATTACAACTAGACGAAATATTTAAAATAGTAATACTGTAAATAGCATTAATAAGATATAGTAATTATTTGTGTAGCATACACTAAAATTATCAGTACAAACTGGAAAGGTAAATACACAAATTTTACAATGCTGCTGACATTGTTCAGGTACTTGCGTAAATGACTTTACTCTTCGTCTTATGTGAAGGTAGTAAAGTAAGCAATAAATGAGTAAAAGGGCGAATAGAGAATAAGTAATAGCTATTCCCAATCTAGCTTCAAAAAGAGAAGTAACATTGCACACTAAGCAACCACCGTTGAAGGACTTTGTTATCATTACGTCGTCAGGAACTCTACTCTCTAATCCAACTTTTCGAACATTTATATTATCATTTTCAAGACCACAAGAAAATATATAATTTATTTTTTGTATACAGATAAAAACAATGAAAAGAAGTGATAACAAGGAATCAAAGCTTACAATGAGTTTAGGAGTTCGATCGATACGTTCTAAGGATATGATCTAAGCAGGTTATATTGTTATTTCAATGTACTCTGTGGAATTAACAGAATAAATGCAGAAAAATTATAAGATACTATACGGATTTTGAACATAAATAACCCATTAAGGTAGTAATGAAAGGTGTAAAACAAAAAGCAGTATGCAATAGTATAGTAGTCAATATGTGATGTTACGCTCAAAAGATGTCTTTTTTCGTTACTATCAGTTTAAGAAATAAGCATTCATATTGACTACGCTGTTACCTGGTGTTTCCGCTTTTTTGCCCTTGCTTTCTTATAATGAAATATTTCAGGCCATACATCAATAATTGTGTATACATTAATAATTGTACCAAGTTTTTATTTGTATTTTTTTTTAATATTAAATGTTGCACTGTGACGTCACGGATGCTATATGGGCTTACGTTCTCCCCTCTGGGCTGGTAGTTCTAGAGTTCACTCACTCTGGTCTTCCATTTTTCACGCAGGATATAAAAAAGAAATTTGAGCACGTTGTCTTTCGAAGAGGACTTTAAGCCGTCGGTCCCAAGCATGCATAATTTCAAGTATGCATGTATGTATGATCTCGACTCTAAATACATTTGAGTTAGATAAAATTTAGAACTTCTAATGTAGAATGTTGATAGATGAAGGACCAATCTTTGGCCTTATGTGTTCTTCTGAGGGACAGCATCTACAACCTAACCTTCCCAAGAGTGCACTATTTCCGGTACTCGTTAATCAAGACTCTAAATACATTTGAGTTAGATAAAATTTAAAACATCTAATGTAGAATTTTGATACACGAAAAAGCAAAGATTGACCTTATGTGCTCTCCTGTGGGAAAGCCCCTACAGCTCAACCTAACTATTACAAACGCCTATGTAACATTGACATTGATAGGACAAATGCATTTTTCCTGCCCTTAAGAAAGAGATCAACATGAAAATTCGCAGCTCCAGTCTGCAATCCCTCTTTCACCTATCACTCCTTCTTCATCTTTCCCCAGCTCAATCAGTTAATTCGCTTCCAGCCTCGCTTTCTATGAATCCCCTTTAGAGAAATGCCAAGTTTTTGTTTTTCTTCAAATAAATAGGGGGTGAAACATTCGTCCTAGTCGTAATACGAAATTGAGTTCAGTCCCCCCCCCCCCCCCCCACCAGCATTTAAACTCAAACCATTAACGAAATGATAGGATTTTTTTGGATAAAATATCACATATTCTATTACGTCATTACAATTAGCCAATGATATTATGACAAGAGGAACAACATGTTCTACTATACCCATCATAATGGGGTTTTAGAACGGTACGGTAACTACAGCGTGGAAGTGTAAGTTGAGTAATGCTCCTTTGTTTGGTACTGTCATACACTAATAATATTTGTATAGGGTGTAAGCAACTGAAAATCGCCATGTTTAAACATAAAGTGCACATTAATAAATAACAAATTTAAGTTACTTTGACTATATCTATTGACACTACTATGACAACAAACCAAAACAAATGAGATAAAGGGGAAAAAGTAGTGTAATTAATTACTCGTTGTTAAATTAATTACTAGCTGTGAGAAACTTGGGGAAGTGTGCTTAGGTGAAATATTCAAAAGGGTTTGCTAACATTCGCAACACTTTCAATAAATCAGAGAGGTAAAGCAGTCAAGTTGGAGGTCCGAAGCAAGTTTGGGGCAAAGCGGGAGCTCAAAGCAAACAGCTTGTGTCCACAAATCAACTGGAGGATGCACAACAACCTGCTTCAAGTTACAGCCCAAGCTAACCCATTCGGACACCACTTCTGTCCAACTCACCTGCTTAGCAAACTACTACTCACCCAATAAATGAACCAAACGTGCTTTTTTTAACCAGCAATGTTTAGTTTTTATAATCATCAATGGAGACCAACCTATATTTTGGTGACACTAATATTATATGGAAGCCACCAAATTTTAAACACATAAAACTAAGGAACAATTAAATGACTTAGGTCATTTAAAAATATAATTCGTTAAGTGCATATATGCAGACATGTTAAATGTTTTATATTACATTACAGAGATTTTAAAAAAAAATCTCTTGAATTAATATGAATACATAAAACAGACTACGTAAATTTAAAATTAGGCTTATCTGTTTAGGCTAGTTACAATCTGGCCTATTCTAATCATAGTGAAAAAATGAAGCAACAAAACATGTAAGTCATTCGATCTAGAATAAACGACATCATAGGGACTTTTACCTCTGTTTCTCCATAATGCATTCGTTCATAGTCATTACATTCTATTGTGAAAGATATACACAGATATGCAATAATGTAAAGACATTCTCAAAATATAAAGTAAATTTGCATTCAGAACGACTCTGATTTTGAGAATCTCAAAATGAAATTTCAATCCGTAGGTTCATGAAACGAGGTAAGTGAAGTGGTTACATACTTACATACGATGATCAAACCACAATAAGAAATGGGAAAACAAGACTAAGATCTTTCAACCGTAACAAGCGGTCTTCGTCAGAGTCAAAAACCCAACTGACATTTTTTTCTGGGACATACGATATCCCAGAAAAATAGAATATGCACAGATTTCTCTATATACCAGAATATTTTATGAACAAATTAATGAACTTGTCAACTTTCATTTTTCAATCTTAACAAAATTAAGTTTGAAATTTTGCTTCAACGATACCAGTGAAGTAAACTAACGATTTATAAATCGTAGAGTATATACGACGTATAAATCGTAACTAACGATTTATTTATACTATTTCAAGATTTTAAGCAGTGAATCAAGTAAGCTTGCAATATTGTGAGAAGAATGGAAATTGTTATTCAAGAAGCTTTGATCCTTTCCAGTTGTCAAACGGCTGAATGTCACATAAACTTACATATACAATGAGACTGAATAGCAACTGTTAGTCATTAATAGACAAACCCGACATGTCTATTAAAAAAACATCTCTATTATTGATACCCTATTGGAATAGCATCCAATTATTCGTGCATTTTTAAAACCATATCAAATATTGAATCTTATTTGTATTAAAAAAAATGATTTTCAAATATATGCATTCATAGAATATAAGTCTATTTTAAAAATTGTATTTTCAAAAAAAGTATTTTCAAATAAAAAAAATTAACAATCATTGTAATTTACTTAACATTTGATTCATTTTACATAGCATTAAACATCTGATATGCCAATGAAATAAATGTTATGATGAAGTTATTGGATAAAGTACATTCATGGAAGTACGATAGGAAATACTTGGCGAATCAACATTACTAAAACATCATGAAGTGATGCAAACAACGTACTTACAATCTTAATCGCCTCTACAGCCACTCAAAAATATTTGATATGCACTGAACAAGAAAGTTTAGAAGCTATAAAATATAATTTGGTACTTATTTTTAAAGATAATAAAGTCGTAACCTGCCTTTTTTTTATATTCGATATAGAAATGATGGCGTGTATATAGCGTGTATAACCAGGGGATTTGGATCGCCTGACTGGGCCAACAAACACAAATTAGATTAAAAGGAGTTAATTTCTTAATCCGGGACTCGATGGTTCAGGGAGTCAAGCCGATGTCTGAAACAGATAGAGAGAACGCGACACTGCCTCTGTCCTCTCAGTCAATCAAGCAGGCACGCGAATCCTATTTATACCCAGCCCGGTGTCCCATAAATCCACATCCATGACTCACTATAATAACCGCTGGAGTCGTGAACGTGGCCTGGGTAAAGCAGTCCCACGGCCTGAACGAAGAGGGGAAAACAAACACAGAAACAAAAGAGAACCGCTCCAGTCTTCAGCTATGGAGGTAACCTTCCTCATCATTACCCGTTACAATATATACCACCTAAGCAGATCTCGCTAATCAACCTTCCCACGATTTCCCCCCTCACCAATCCAAACCCACTATCGCTCCATATTTTATCCTGGTCAATCAAATAACTCATTGTTCGGACGTGCAACGTTTCTCCTGTACCTTTTACCATAAGTTACACATCTCACGGTTTCATGCTTTCTAAATCATTTCAAAGTTATTGCTTCCCCAGATTTACTTTGGTAGCATTACATTTCCGACAAAAATTACTTAAGTACATATTTGTTTACACAATAAATGTAAATTTACGACTGATAACATTATATTCAGTGAACTGCAATCAATTTACTCAATATCAATCAAATGCAATTATCGTCAAACTTAAATGTCTTAATTAGTCACAAATAACAAAACTCTTGTAGTTAGAAACTTCGAACATTGTGTTCATTGTTTAGTACTTAAACGTAGGGCAATGAAAAATAGTTTTGACAATTCACCTTCCTCTACCTAACCTCCAATAATAAGCAATGTAATAGTCCAGAGTCTTCAAAATATTTGATACTACTGACAAGTGATGAAATTATTATATATTTCTGTTCTTATGAACACATATGTTTCTACTGCAAAATAAAGATTTTGTTGCAGCCAGTCAACATCGAATACTCTAAGGTTAAGTAAGGTGGCCCACGTGTTAGTAAACTTCAAATAATTTACACCAATTAGTAATGGTAGTTCATTAAAGGGATTTTTGAATGTTTACCTCCCAACGGCTTTTCTGAAAAGTTTCTTAAGTATTCTCAAGTTGCGCAGTTAGTTAGTGCCAAAAACTATCAGAGCCCTTTTCGCAAGTCGTTCAAGTTTTAATTATCAACTCCTCGATTCAATTTACAGTTTTTCCATTTAATTATTTTTCACACCATTATTATTTTTTTATACAATAAACGAAAAAGAACTCTTAGTTTTTGAGGTCTGTTGTTTTTTTTAATACATCATAGTTTTTGTAGACATATTTCTTGTAAATTTCTACTTTCTTACAGGCGCAAAAGATTATATATACTTCCATCATAGCCGACAGCAAAGTAAGTATAGCTGTTTTGCAAGTACTTCTTAACTTGTTAACAGCTCATTTAAAGCATTTTATAAACGATTATATTTTTTATTGAAAAAACTAAAAAAAAGTTTCAATAATTTTATTACCCAAAAAAATTAAAAGAGATCTATTAGTCGCATTTGTTGCACTCCTAAAAATTACATAAATTGAAATGATCTGCATGAAGAATGTCAATATATACAGAAAATACCTTTTTCATAAAATATATTTAAATTTTAAAAAATATCAGTCTCATAGATTAAACTTATCAGCAAAATCAACTTGACACCTAATTTTTAACGAAAATTGATTGACAGTTATAATTTTCGCAAATTATAGCTGATGTCAGTCAGCCACTCTGATATAATCATATATTTCATGCAACAACAATATATTTAGCTCTTTTCTATTAAAGCTCAAGGCAAAATCAGTGTGGAAAATACCCTGTTTTAGTTATACAGATCCATAATTTGAATACCTGGATCATCTGATGCACTGTAAAATAGCTCAGAAAGTGTTAGCAACTATTTCAAAAATTCTGATATGTAATATTCGCTAATTTTCCCAATAGAAAAAAAGAAAGTGTTATCGCCTCATAAAATACAGAAATTACAGAGTGTTAGTCGTTAAAAAAAATCAACACGGATAATCAGAGGGGAAATTCCTTACAGCATTACACGTTGTATGAATTTCAAAGGGAGCAGAATTTAACTTCTTTATTCTTTGAGAATCTTAAAGTTTAATGCACCACCTCATCATGTTCAAAAAGGATTCAGATGTTTTCTAACAAAGAAACAAACCCCCCTAGACAAACATACATGATTCTAAAAATTATACAAAAGATTTGCTTGAAGTCGATAATTGACAATACTCAATTCTTTACTGTAACTGTGATTAGTTACAATCTTGTGTATAAAAAAAAAAAACATTATTTCAACTTTCTACATTAACAAATTAACCAGTACAACATTATGTTTTCATTAAAAACACTCTTTTATAACTATTCAATCAATTAACATTCATTATGATTATTGTACAATGCAAGCATAAAAATGACATAAGTTATGCTTATAACAAATACATAAGATGGCCGGCCCTTTAGCTAAAAAGTTTTGCATATACCAAAAGAATAGGGAAGAAACCCTAAAGTTTCTTAATAACTTGTCTACATGATGTTAATAGATATAACGCTTTAAATAAGTGATGCAGCTTCATAGTCCATAAGTAACAGCTTCAGCAACTTTTATAATGTACAAGTTGATCTCATAAAATATGTATTTTCTGTGCCAAAATGTAAAATTTCTAAAACCCTTTTCACTGGATATTAAACAAATTTTTTGAAAAAATTCACAATCATTGAGATGAAAATTGTTTTACAGGCCTTGATAATAATACTATTTAGCATCCATTCTATACGGCTGCTATTCAAAATTCATAGCATTTATACTAATAGAGATATTATAAATAAGCATGAAGTTGAATTTAATTTAAAATTAGTTTCTTCTGGACGACAAGGCAACGGGAAATGTTAACCACTGGTCAATTTTCAAGTATAAAATTATAACGTAGCATATAATTAGTTTGATTTTATCTTCAGATGATATATTTACTTTTATAACAATCTGTGATTAAAATACTTCATCAAACATGAACAAGTTTTGAAAATGTCCTGAAAAATCGATTGTGTATGTTAAATTTTGAATTATGTTGTTGAGTAAATAAGATTTGGTTTTCATGTTATTATGTCATTGTTTTGACAATAGAGAGAGGGAAAAAGGAACGCAGTTAAGGAAAACAGAGAGTGTGACAGGATAGCAGGGGACGAATTCGAATTTAAGACGATTAGGGGAACCTTTGAAATGGCTTCGTTTTCAAGATTATCTTACTTGAAGCAGTAATCAAGGCCTATAAAGGCTTTACGACCACTGATACTAATGAAACGTCGAGAAAACCACCTTCACGTCACAAACATCCCCATTAAATTCAACCATGGTCTATTCAAATCTAAACCTTCCAACCCTCCGACAGTTAGAATAAGTAGATTTTAGCGAATATGTCTGTTTCAACAAAACACCTTATTACTCAGAACATCAATTTCAAACGAAATTGTTAAATCTCAACAGCTACAGAGATAATAAACAGAATTACTATACTTAAAATGCATTCAAACCTTTATATTTTATAAATCATTAGTTGTGCAATCCGTAATTGTGTGGTACTTACTCATTCTGAGGTAAAATAAATAAGCAAACAAAAGTCTTCACACAAATGAAGTTTTATTCAACAACAACAACACGTTTCGTACACTTTGTGATCATCATCAGGAAGACACCTAGAATGTGGTGCTGAAGGGTTGGTCCAGTGAAAACAACTCTGAACTGGACCAACCCTTCAGCACCACATCCTTGGTGTCTTCCTGATTATGATCACAAAGTGTTCGAAACGCGCTGTTGTTGAATAAAACTTCATTTGTGTGGAGACTTTTGTTTGTTTATACAGTTTACCTCAGAATTTATATGTTATACTATTATATCAAAAACAAATTAATCACAGTTCTATAGACTTATAGCTCTGTTATACAAAGTATGTTAACACCAATTCCCTACTTCCATAAATGAGAAGTTATCGATTATAAAGATTCCAACAGTTTAGCAGCAAAAACTATCCCTTTTTGCAAAAAAGAAAAGAAAATTTAAAACCGATGCTGACTTCGCTCTTAAAAAAAGCATAAAATACACCAAAATATCAGAAAAATTGGTCTAAAAAATTTCCAGAACAAATGGTTGACATTTAGCAAAATATAAACAAAGAAAATAAATGAATTCAAATGAATAGTGTTCCAACAATTATTATTATGCTATTATAAAAATAATATTAATAAACAATATAATAAATAAACATTTATGGTTGGTATGTAAAACAATAAAAGTAAAAAAGAAATAATGCTACAAGCTTTATTATTATTCCTGAGGTGTTAAGTTTACATATTTTCTAGAGATGAATTATTAAGGTCAGAATTCTTGGAATAATTTGGTTCACTAACTGTGACGAAGTAATTCTCTGTTACGAAGGTTATGATCAACCAAACGACAAAAGAAGCAGAACTTTATCTATTTGTTCTAGTAAAAGAGGACCAAAGTCAAGGTCAAGTCATTATCTACTATTGCAGCATGGGACTCGGTTCATAGTCCACATGTATCACCCAAATGATGATAAATTACTATGTGATTAATGTCACATATATAAGAGAATGATTGTACGACGGAAAAAGACAAGCAACGAAAAGATCTAATTACTCAATATGAGTGCAGGTAAAAAATAAGTAGTATATTTTATTCTCTAGTATCTAGTATTTTCTCTAACATTTTATTCTTTATTCTCTAGTATTTATTTCTTTTTCCTCTTTCGTATATTTTGTTTATACTTATTTTATCTTCTTCACTTACTATTAGTTTGTTTTATCTTACTTTATTTTCTAGATTCTTATTCTTAACTAGTTTCCTATATTTACATTTTTATTTAGTTTCTATTATTTATTTACTAATATAACTAAATTTTTTTTGTATTTATTTAATTATTTTTCTTTTCTCTATCATTATTTTTGATTAATATAGTCTGTTTTTATTTTCTATTCCTTATAATTTTTTTATCTAATTTATATATTTACCCAACTAGTATTGCTTATCTGAATTTCTGTTTATTTATTCTCTTAATTCTATACTTTAAGATCGGGTACGGGGAGCAGCACTAGCGGTTGCCGGGTTGGTTACTTGCCGTTGCGTCTACAACCTGCTTGGTCACCCTTTCTTTTTTCACCTGAAGACGGATTAACCAAAAATTTGAGTCTGTAAGTGTGTTTCCTTACTCTGTGTGTTACTACTCTTCTCTAATTTTGAATTCGTATATATATATTTCCCGATGAATCACAAACACAAAACTAAGGAACAAACACACTTACAGTCTCTAATTTTCGATTGAACCGTCATGAGAAGAGTTGAGAAAGGGACACCAATCGCACGTTTGTTGTCCCTTTGGATCGTTTTCCTGTTTACATATATATATATATATATATATATATATATATATATATATATATATATATATATATATATATATAAGTGACAATTAGAGAAACGATTCTTCGAACTGAATAAACTAGAATTTAAAAAAGAACACATAGAAAGGAAACCACTGAACTCACTACTATATTTCGATGTCCTCGTCCTGAAGACGAGGACATCGAAATATAGTAGTGAGTTCAGTGGTTTCCTTTCTATGTGTTCTTTTTTAAATTCTAGTTTATTATATATATATATATATATATATATATAAAGATTTCACATAAACACGTGAAATAACAATCAATGATCAAACCACAATAATTGTGAATTATTGTGGTTTGATCATATATAATATATATATATATATATATATATATATATCAATGATCAAACCACAATAAGAAATGGGAAAACAAGACTAAGATCTTTCAACCGTAACAAACGGTCTTCGTCAGAGTTAAAAACTCAGTTGGGTTTTTGACTCTGACGAAGACCGCTTATTACGGTTGAAAGATGTTAGTCTTGTTTTCCCATTTCTTATTGTGGTTTGATCATTGATAGTTATTTCACGTGTTTATGTGAAATCTTTATATATACCTATATATATTAGGATAGGTAGGCAGCATATCTTCTTTGACATAAACAGTATTAAATTGTGTAGCAGCTTCTGTATTGAATAAGCTTTTGCTGGTTGTTTTCTTCTTTTTCTTTTATTGCAGTGAAATGTTGAGTGACAGTGCTTCACGAATGTCTCTGGTCGATTTAATATGGACATTAGAGTCAACCCAGAACGCAAATTAGAAACAACCAGCAAAAAGTTAGTCAATGAAGAAGCTTTTGGAAAATTTAATAATATGTATATACAAGCAATTATATAAAACGATTTCACGAATTAATCAAACTAAATTTACAGAAAGAAGACACTTAAAAGAAATCACAAAAACTCACTACTATATATCGACTGGCTCGTCATCAGGTAGGAAGATGATATGAAAGGCAAAGGAGGTCGCCTTCAAGATTTTTGTTTCAGGCGTACTTTCATATATTGGCAAGTGATCAGATATGGTGCACTGCAGAGTTGGATGCACTATGGTACATAGTACATAGGAATGGGGGGTCTCCAGCGGACGGAATGGCAAAGAAAGTGAAACTGCCACAGCCAGTAATATTATCAAGTATAAATTTATTCAAATGGCATTTCTGACAAAAGCACTTTCCCAGTTATATTATCCAATGCAAAAGCTTATAATAATTGTCTCGTTTGCATAAAATGTAGCATTAGAAAAGACATAGAAGTAATGACACTTATTTTTAAGTAAAAAAAAAATACCATACAAAGCGAAGTTTTCTTTTAGGAATACAAAAAAGTGTTTCTTAAATTTTTTTTAAAAAGAATACTAAATTGTGAGTGGGGATATGTCCGGAGGAAATATCTGGCAGAGGTAATTTATTAGAAGGGTCCAACCTCTTGGTTGGGCCTGTTTTAATGAGCTTTTTCTTAAACGACTTTCCTGTTCCAAAGTAAAGAGGCTGAGATGAAATATTTTGCGATTAGATTATGTTAATTAGCAAGGAGGAGCAATTAAATTTTAATCAGACTAGGTTACGTAGGTAGGTTGAGGATTGGACTACAGAAGTAACCTAAAGGTTACCATAGCTAAACTCTTTAATATTGAAAAAAAAAACATTATGTAATAATGAAGAGTCTAGTATAGTCCCCATAACATGGAGGACAACACTAAATTTAAAAAAATACATATATCACATATAAACATTATATTTACTTTCTTGTTATATAATAAAAGAAATGCAGGCTTTCTTTTGTTTCTTATTCATTTTAGGAATGAAGTATCAACACAAACCAGTTTTTAATTATTAATTAAGTCTACATAATAAATATTTCTTAATTTCAATTCTAGAAGGATTAAACTAACCAGCCAAAAACCAAGGTAAGTGTTTCTTGAACATACCATTAACAATATCACTGGTATGCTTTTTTCATTCAAGCAATATCCACTAAATAGCATTAGCCATAACCATTCAAATAATATTCATTCATTCACAAAACTCATCAAGGTAATGTTATTTCTTGTTGCAACATTTCCTCTGCCCAGATCTTCAATCTGATCTGATCTTCATTTCTAACACTCACATTGGCGCATACTTGACTCTAATGGCACAAGGTAATCTCAGTCTTTATAGATAATAATTGATATCTTTAGAAACATTTCTTATAATTTTTTAATTTTTTTTTATTTTTCTCATCTAGTCTTGTTCTTAGTTTATCTTATGTTTTTATTAATTATTACTAACACGGAAAGATTTTTTTTGTGAATAGTAATTATATGTTTCTTTTTTCCATTTACTTCCCCTTCTATTCCTTCTAGTCCTTGTTTTTCGATTTTGCCTGATCAATGACACTTATTGGTCTTACTCACTTACTATTTCCCAGTCGCTGTCTGACCATTTCTACTTCTGATGATGAAGACTGTTGAAATACAGAAGTGTCATTGTCAGTTCTTTCATAGAGTAATAAGATGTTCTCTCGTGGTTAACCGTTCAGTCCACTTGTCGTTTATATAGCTTACCACCTGCAGATTGGCTACGCTTTTTTAAGAAAGCTTAATAATTATTTTATTACGAGATGACAATAATCTGATCGCAATAACATAGGCTTTACAATCTATGTACCAAGAGCGTCCAAACGTGGAAGATCAAAGACAATAGGGTCTCAAAGGCCACATGATTTCAAAGTGATCCGATGGATCCTTACATAGACTAAGCTAGTGAAAAGAATAGGTAGGATTTTTGGAATGGATAGGATAGTGTAGACTTTAACTTGTAAGTGTCTGTCTAGTAAACGAAAAAGAAGTACTTCGAGAAGGCAATAAAGGCGGACGGTTGACGACCAACCTGTGTAGACAAAGATGATGCCTACGACAGCTATATAATGTACATACACATTTAACATTTAAACTACAGTCATAAATTCAAAATGGAACTAAAATTGTCAACAACAGTAGCCCGTTCTTGTCGCATCACATGTTGCATTACGAGTAAAATTACCACAATTCTTAAGAGTCACTCTAATGCGGACCAGTTAATCTGGTATAAAGAGCTTAGTTCAGCACTTGAATTGCTCTCAGAGGTATAGATGTTAAATTTTGTTACACGTGTTCTCTGTAAGAGACATATATAAATAAAGAAAAAAAAAAGTGATATAAAAATGAACTTGCAAACAACAATAACAAATAAGGAAAAGGGACAAACAACTTTAGACTATAGTCATCGACTTTTGTCGAATGACGTTAGTTCCTTTCCAGTTTTTTTTATAGTTTCAGACACCTACATATATAATATCAACATCTCAACTACACATTAAAATTCAGAAATATCACTAAGATCATTCTACCAAAACTACTGGTCTCCGTCAGAGTCACACTTAAAGTGAAGTGAAATCGGACATCTGGTATGGAATTAAGAAGGGAGGAAAATAAAGATACATATTTTTTATCGTGGTTGTAATGGGTAGTGTGGTGAAATATAAATCAACGTCTAAACCACAGTAAGAAATTCAGAAACGATAAAAGATTTTCAACCAAAGTAAGTAGTGTTTGTCAGAATCATACACGACTCACACCAACTGCACAATTGACGAACTATAATAAAACTGCACTGTAAGACGAACTATAAGATATAGAACTGCACAAGTTCTATGTCTTATTTAAACAAACATCCATTTAACCAATACATAAAATGGCTATAACGAGTTAAAAATATCTTTTTGAATTTCTTAACTTAAAGCCTTTAAATTAATTTAAGCCTTGTGTCTGATTCTTGTTAAATTGTAATGAACAAATTATATTCAACGTATTTTTTAAGATTCTTAAAATAATTACATAGTTATTTTTTATTACACTTATTTAATTATGGATAATAGGTTATTATAAAAGAATAAAGGCGATAGTAATAAAACTAATTCACAAGGAAGTTATCTCTTTGTTCTAAGTGGAGCGATTCTCCTTTAAAATCATCTCTAAAACGTTTGTAGGAGTTGTAATGAAGTGATTACGCGCCTCTAATAGCCTCTATCGCTCAACTCCGACTTTCAGCCTTCGTAAGGTTACCCTGTTAACCTGGTATATGCAGGGACAAACGAAAGAGGAGGAGAAGGTAACCAGGAGCTTACCCGACCACCTTCGTGTCACAACCTTCTAACTTTCCAAACCCTCTCCTCTCATCCCAGCCCCAATCCAAGAAGGGGAAGACACACCGTTGCACCTGCTGGCTGACTGTCAGGCACCTTTACTGCAGAGAAGTAGGTGGGTGTTTCGGGACACTCAAAAAAACCATAGAAAAACCTTTACCGCTGACCCCAGCAAAAGTGCTGAGCTTCTTGAAGGCGTTGAAGCTAACTGATGGGATACTTTAATAAAGAAGGGGGGAAAGACAATACTTTTTAAGACGCAGTGTCATAGTTAGCCTCAAATAATAATAATAATAATAATAAAAAAGTTTGTACTTCTAACCTAATTAATCATAATCTTAGTTGAAGACGATAATTACGCTAATCGATCAGTCAAAGAGGTCAAGTGAAAAAAGAGCTCTGAATCCTAGGGATTTAAGTTAAAGAACTATTCTATTTCGTCATTAGATGCTTTGGATTTTCAAGTGGTCTTTTATTGTGTCATTAAAAAAAAAACAAATCTCATCCGATTTGTTTTGATGTAAAAGATTCAACCTGCAAACATAGACGCTAGAAGTAGTATACACCTAGCAGAAGCGGTTAAGTTTTGTTATTAAGATTAAATTTTAAAGAAAAGTGAATTAACCAAACAAACCCAAAGTTTCCTCTCATTTAGTAATTATTAATCCAGTCTTATTTTTTCATGGATTAATTTGCATCGATTTAATATTTTTTTTAATAAGCTTTCGCACCTCAACAATATTATTTTGTTTTTCATGTAATTTTGGATCTTAATTTAAATTAAGTACAGATATTTCATAAGAAATTTATAATTCCAGCCACAACATAATGCTAGTGACTCAAGAATTATATGCAATCAATTTATTCCATATAGACAAAAATTTGAACTAATTACGATCTTATAATACTAACTAACCACCAACTTACTAACAAGGAACATAAACACAACAATGTGTTCCTTATGTTCTGGGTTTATTATTACCATTATACTGGTCCAATAAACAATTACATTTTTTATTAAAACTGGATAGACATCTTGATTTAATGCATCTGAGACTATACCAGGTATAGGTTTGTATGTTGCTTTCCGAAAAAATTTGTTAAAAAATAAATATTAAATAATGTGTTTATGTCTATAGATCCATATAAAAAAAATAATAATATTGTTTATACTGTTTTGTTTTGAATATTAGAGTAATATCATTTACAAAGTATAATTAAATAAATAAGGTGTTTTTATCGAAACAAAATACAATACAAGTATCATTACAGTCAAAATGCTTTTCCCTAATTTAGTTGATTGCGTCACATAGTTAACCAGCGCTCTAGTCTTCGGAACACGTTCAAAATCAGATTAAACTAAAAACTCAAAAAGGTAACAACTGTAATTATCTCCATTACAATCTAAGTCACAAATGGCATTATTGTCATTAGTGGGAAGTTAGAGAAGTACATAATCTGGTTATCTGAGCGCTAGAGGCAATGGGCTAATGAATCACATCCCATTCTGGACTGGTCCACCGACTGACTTTCGTGTCGATCGCCCATCAGATTAGGAAAAGGCCCAATTAGCCGCTTCGAAGGAGTAACATCCCTCCAGTGCCCCCCCTCCTGCCGAAACGGGAGTCACCATAATCGCTATCACCCATTGTCTCGACTCTCCTTTTACTAGAAGCAGATTAGTAAAAGAAACGCAAAGGGCAGCTACCTTAGAGCCATAATCACACCCTGACATGTTCTTCTCTAACAAAACCACTTTAAGTCATAACTTTTAAGCTGTTCTTCACGTTTCAAATAGAAGGCTTGTTCGTGTCAACCTACCCATTATATAATCACCGAATTAGACTGCCATTCCTTCTATCAGAATCGTCTCTAATCTCTTTTAAATCCTCGATTACACTTCAAGATTTAAATGTAATTATCTGGACAACTATCGAACTTTTTACAAAAGCCTTAAATAAAAAAACTCCCGGCGCCTAAAGTATTAACTAACCTAAATATATCTAACCTCGCCTACAACCATATATTGTCTAATTCATACCATAAAAAATTCTTGCTTCAACTTAGATTATTTAAATAAGTTATCCTGTTCCATTATTTGAACTAGCTCTGTTTATAAAAAGAAAACGAACTGTACTTGAGACTCAATGCCTCCCTTCAAAGCAAAAAAAAAAAAAAATAATAAATAAAACGGACTAATGTCGATTTCGATACTAATAGAAATTAAAGTTAAATTAGTAGAACTCAATTTAAAAAATATTTCTATAAAACGGGAGGGTTTATATTTGTAGATTAAACATGAAATAGTTATGAAATACGAAATTCAAGAAAAAGCTGTTTTATAACTGTTAAGGAATCAAAGTTCTAGTTTTAACATAAATAAATGCTGTTTTTAAAAAGAAATGTTATAAATAAAATATAATTATTAAATTCCATAATTCTATTTCTATTCATAATTTCAATTCTTAGAATTATATATCTGACGTTTTTCATGAAGATTTGCCAAAAAAGTTTAACTTGTAGAATAATTATAAAAAATTGAAGACACATCCACCCGTAGTCATACAATTATTCTTAAATACAAAAAAAAATATTAATGTGTTCTCAAATTGTTTAAACCCTTAAAAAAATCACTGATTTTTCTTTAACATCAATATATGTTACACACCGTGAAGTAAAAAGGCGATAGACCATATACGTATAACTTAGTACCCATGTTTTTTGGATGCCTAAACAGCAATGTTTTCTATCATCCAATGGATTTGTTTGACAGATTATTCAGCTCCAGGTCCAAAACTATATCCATTATTATATTCAATTTCACTTCTTAGTTCATATTCACTTGTTTCCCAGTTTTGACAGTCATTTTTAAAATAAATAGTTTACGACTGATATTTTATCTGTTATTTTTATTTTTGTTTTCAGTCGTTAAATTAAGGCTAATTTACTATAGCTTCTTTATCTCTATAATGAACTCAATTTTAATTCTTATTTTTATACTGGCATATATGATATATGGTTGATCATTCGAATCCATTTTTTTATATTAAATTAAATGTTTATTATTAAAATTATTAATTTTCTTTTCAAATTAAATATCCTAAAAACTGTAATTCTTATTTAATTCTAGAAGTAATAATTTATATCTTTTAACAACAAAAAGAAGATGAGCAAAATGATATTCTTTGTGAATATTCTACAATTGAATAATAAACTTATAGCTAATTTGGAATACATTTCGTGCAAATATAACTGAAATATACTTTTGGTTCTAATTAAAACGTTATTGCCATAAAATTTTTTCAATAGTTCGTGGGAAAAAAAAAAGAAACAAAATATTGCGGTACTCGGTACTATTATCATGGTTTATTATGAAATATCATGGTTTAACACTAAGATGCCAAGAGGAAATACATCCTATGGAAGAAACATTACTGCTTCAACAATAAAGTGGATGCCGAACGGTTTGATAGTTTCTGAAGAAACCTTAATAAGTAGGTTAGACATCCTTTGACATAAAATAGAAGCTATCTGACGACAGTAAGGGTAAAATTATACCTAACAAAACTGCCACCTGAGCAGCTTTGTACTCTGTTTTGAATTGACCTGTATTTATGACTGGGGTAAAACGTTTGAAAAGAATAGGCATCAATATTTCTTGAGCCTAAATAAAATCAATCCAAAAGAAAATATTTTCATGTATTAATGTATCAACCAGATTATTAAAAAAATTGTGGTAGAAAACACATAGAAAGAATAAAAATATTTGTGTCAGTTCTTTCTGTGTAATTTCAATTGGCAATTTCCTTCTTATATATATATCTACAAAAATTGTCACAATAACACGTAATATAAATATTCAGGTAACTCACCACAAAAGATTGAAGATAATGCTCTGAGGCCTTGTAAAATTTATGAAGGCCTCAGAGCGATTATCTTCAATAATTTGAAGTGAGTTACCTCAAAATGTATATATATATACAAATCAATGAATTTAATTTATTTTTTTACATAATTTCATAAATAAAGAGTTTAATAAATGTTAATACCTATAATGTATCGATATATACATTAACAACTATTTAGAGTGAATTTAATATAATAGATGCAGAAGTAATTGATGGTAACTTTATGTCCATCCGTAACTTCAATTGTACCAATTAACCAATTTACATAATTCAATCTATGCTTGAAATATTTAACAAGTAATCAGGATATATTTTTACTTAATTAAGCAGAATCAAAGGGCCATAAACATATTTACATATAATTTTTGTATTTACATAAATTACATATTAATTTACACCATTCTTGTCACAGTACCCTCTTGTTCAATTGATCTAGTTTGAATTGGATTTATAAAGCTATAGTTCAAAATACACTGGCCTCTGACAGGATAACAACTTCATGAGGTTAGATTAGGTTAGGTTTGCTGACAGTCCCACAAGGGAACATACGTAGGCTGAATACTGACCCTTTGCAATGCCACGCAATAAAGATTGATGCTACATAGGGAGTTCTAAATTTTTCTTAACTCAAGTATATTTAGAGTAGTAATCGTTAAGGAGTACTAAACTTCGTACAGTCTCGTGACCAACGGCTTAACAACCTCTTCGAGAAATGATGTGCTCAGATTTATTCATTTCCAGCGTAAATAAATTGATCCACATAATAAATAATCCATAGAGAGCCAAAGTGTGTATTGAACCCCAAATTTACCAGCCTAGAGTTGAGCACGTTGTTAAGTCCGATTGATTTTTTAAATGTTTCCTATCTTACCAATGTGAAATGTGAAGAAGTGAAAACCAATTTATTATATTTTCTGGAGAGCTTTTTGCCTTTCAATAAGGAAATATCTATCAAAATGCTGCTTTGAAATCAACAGTTCTTCCAATCTGATAATTACATAAAGCTACTTGATATATTACAATAGCAATAAAAAAAAATGAAAAGAAAAAAAGTTGAGATTGCTTGATTGAACATAACCTGAAGACCTCCAATTTGTTCCTTCAATAGGTTTCCAATCAGGTGGAGAGAAAGTTTGTTACCACCTAAATATCTGATATGACGTAACATTTAATCCACTTGCTTGATAGTTTTTATAGGGGAAGTTCGTTTTAGTTTTTATGGTTACTTTAAAATGCATTTTTTTTTATCAATTTTGAATGAATATTGTTAGTATACACACACAATGATCTGAGAAATATATAAATGCCACTTCCTATGTGTTCTTTTGATATTTCAAATATAAATTATATATTCTCAGCTATGTTTGACTATATATGATTTTAGATTAATTGGCAAACAGCTAATATGAATGCTACTTTACCACCAGGATGATCCCCTACATTGAATCACAGAGAAGAATTTTTAAGAAATTACTACAGAAGTGACTCCCTGCCTTAACTGCGAACGACAAACTTTTATCACTCAAACCTTCTCATTGATAAATTTGTAACCTTCCACTCTACAAAACTTTGCAAATAATTCTAGTATTTATGTAATATATAAAGAAAAAAATCAAGATATAAGTAAATGGTGACTGTAACTTTGTATAGGTTAGAGTGACATATATTATTATTCACCCAGAACAAAGCATCAACTGAAAGTGTGTTCAATAATTACAGATAAATAAAGCGGCATTAATAGAAAATCTACCCACAAACACAGTGGACGAATTCTTGAGCAGAATAAAAATCTATTAGCTGCAACAAAGTTACTAAGTACTATCACACTTGATGAATTAATTCGGAAGAAAACTGACTTTGTTAGTTGTTTACTGGCTGAAAAGTGACCATCTCAACAGATTTTAACTTTTTTATGATATTTCCTTTCATGTACAGAACTGTCAGTAATGCACACATTCTCTAGTGTTAAAACTTATTCCATCTCTTTATCTTCTGTCATAGAAATCCTACAGAAATCCTGCAGTATAAAAACCATATAAATCGTTTAAGTTGGTATCACTATATACTTGACTATTGCTATCAAAATCCGTGATAATTATATCATTTTTGTTAATAAAATACTATGGAGGTATTATACTATGGATCCACTTCCATGTATTTACCAGAATATTTTTGACCTTCTGAAAATATTCTTACTAGAGTACGTTCATGTCGTATTTTGGACAGTAAAAGTTGTGTAAACTAAGCAACCAATGTCGCTGGACTTAATTAGTATTATATGGTCAGAGACTCAAACATACATCCAAACTACAGAAAGAAATGAGATCTTTCAACCGTTACAAGAGGTCTTGGTCAGAGTGAAATCTAAAATGACTTAAGGGAATATAGATATTCTCTTCAATGATTTTGTATTAGATAATTTAAATCTAAATAATTTGTTAATTTTTTTACTCTACTTTATCACATATGACTTTTGAAATATTTAGAAGATATGAAAAAAAAAAGTCCTGCTCATAGAATATGTGCGATAATAATGTCAAACCTTCATTTATTATTACGAGTAACATACACACATTTAGTAGGACCTTTCAAAGTCATTGCAAGAAGCTACAAAACGTGACTTCCTATAAATCAGAATTTTGTTTTTAATTATATATGAAGTATATTTTACACAAAAATTGAACCAGGGTAATTAATAGAAAAAATGAAAAGTCTACAAATCAGACTGGAGGCCATTTAGTCAGTACTATACTGCGGACGAACACACAGTCGGACAAGAAAAACCGTCAGGGCTATTGAATAAACATATCAGCCGCACTGTTCAAATATCGGATTATTTCATAATAGTACTATCAACGACGTACTCTATTAAACAGTTATAACAGTGCCATTGGCTTCTTAATATATTTAAATGCCAATATATCTGAAGAAACAGTATGCCCGATAAACATGAACCTTAAAATTAATTGAATAAATTAAAACAAAAGATTTAAGGAAGTTTTTTACTATTATAAAAATTAGGCAATAATAAATTAAAATTTGAAACGATGATATTCTATCAAAAAATAGCGCGTTACTTTTTAATTTACTTCTATTTTTAGGATATAAATTTTTAACACTTTACTAAGAGGTAGGAGGGAAGTTTGTTTTGATTTATTTCTGAAAAATCATCGTGCGTTACGTATATTCTTAAGATTATAAGTTAATGTAGATAGAGTGATAAGAACAATACAGTTAATCATTGTAACATAAAAATAATTTTAGCAACTGCATATAAAGGGGCACAGTTAAGGTGGCAAGCATCATTAGAGTGGAGGAAGTTGGATTTACATTTGCACAAGTTAGGGTGTAGTTAGAGGGAAAGGATATCGCAACTCCATCTTAATATGTGGCCCTGTTTTCAGAGGTCTCTAAGAGACGATTACCTCATGTGCGTGAATCACGCAGTCCTCCGATCGAACATCCCTAATCGGACATGGAGTTCCGTCTCGCCAGCTCCTCGTTAATCATCATTAAATGGAAAAATTACTTACTTAGAGGTAATATATGAAAATCAGCTACTTATAGAAGTGTTTTCTCCCAGAAGCCTTCTTTCCTAAAAAGGTTTTCTAACTTTACATGCAAATCGCCTTTCCTGCTTGCGTAAACAGACCCCTTTTCTCAATTAAATGAGTTTTTCACTAACTATACAATTCTCACAAGCCTTACAATCACCTTGTTAGCAATAATTTAACATTATTTTTTATTCTTCCCAACAATTAGAACGAACCAGTACACTCATTAGTCGTCATCAAACTATAGCGCCATGTAAAACTTATAACACAACTTATCTATAAATATAGAACAGAAATAACAAAAAAATAAAACTAGTATTAATACAAAACCAACTGCCGTCTGACTGTGTGTCCGACCGCAATATACAAACAGACAAATCAGATCTAACTTGACTGGGAGAAAATTTCTTGCTGATTTCCTTGGTATTTTGATGTTATATTTCAAATGGTTTCTTCATTCATGCTAATGTATAAGATTTGTTTTAATCAAGTTAACCGTGCTTCCTGCATAAATGTTATAATAACACAAAAAGTGATATAATGTACTGAAAAATTCGACGTGAACAACAGATACACACGTGTGGATTCTACTTTTCAGATAGGATCTACGTATGATAATGTACAAGTTATAAGCGTACAATATATACTTAAAATAACATAATATTCAAAAATATTTTAAAACGAAATGGCATTAGCAAAAAAAAAGTAAATTTAGCGATTCCAAATGTCATTCACAACTTTAGTTACATGTATTTTTGTTCCTTGACACATCATGTCCGCTCTTAAAACTGGCATTTCCCATTTTAACTTTTGTCAGTGATATCAGTCTTCTTTTCAACGACGTATTATATTTCTTTTTTAGTTTTTTATGACCTAATAATAATTAATTTGTTTGTACTTAATTATATTTGTGAAATTAATAGCTCTAAGATTATTAGTAGTCTCAATTAATGTCTCATATCAGCCTGCTCTGGAAAATACCTGAGTCTCATCGCAAATGAGTAAGAAAGTTGGAGAACATCATCAAGCAGGCCTGGCAAAGAGGGAGCCCTGTTTATGAATTATCTTTCACGGAATTTACAAGTGTTTCACATAAGTCATGAAATTAAGAGTAATTTTACTGAAAAGTTTAGTTCTAACAAAAAGAACTAGAAAATTACCACCTTTCAACTCAGTTGAAAATTCCAATGCTTTTACTATATTCCATTAAGTAGGTTACAAGACACAACTATTCCAAGAGGAATAAATTGTTAGCATTTTATGCTGAATAAACATGAAACAGACATATATTAGAGTTTGATAGATATAAAAGATCGAATGAGGGGAGGTCAGTGACGATACATGTCTTTTACTATGTCCTCAAATGAAACCGTTTTCTTTTTATTTTTTTTAAGAGGAGAAGAAGAGTCGAATCAAATAAAATAGGAAACAGGGCGAGGAAGGGAGGAGAAAGTCGTAAAGTAGATGGGAGAGTGGGGTCAGGAAAACTTTGTATGTCCTCGTATTGTACAGATAAATCCAACTGATCCATCCACCTACGATTTTTTATTTTTTACTTATTATAGGGGAATTCAAAAAAAAAAACCAATTCTCTACCAAGCAGAACAAACTAAACGTAGCACTATTTATGACATACTCTGCCATTATGCTTTCAAAAACCAACTTCTCCAATATTAAAACTTAATTTATATTCCATGTTTTATTGAAGAAACGAAGCGACAGTTGAAGACCTTTCTTTACGGCAGATAAACAGATCCCTCTTCACCAGGTTCAATAAAACTGTCTTGGCTCAGTCAACTTGGCTTCTTGGTAAATAACACTCTCACATGCGTCGCTTTACTACACTATATATTCTTCATAAAAAAAAGGTACCCAATAAACATGTATGGTTTATTTAAAGGTATTTTTTTAGTTGATCACCCTTTGAGCGGCAACAATCAATGAATTATCGATTACAGATCCATTATTACAAAATCCATTTTAGTTACGAGTTATAAAGCTCATCAGAGTCATGGATACATTATAAAACAGTTTCATGAATGAGAAATGGACTATATATGAATAACAAAAATGTCTATCAACGCTTCTAAACCAGTCTGACAGATTTCAACCTTATTATATGAGAGTTATTTTTTAGCAACAGCTGAATCTAAAGAGACACGAAACAATAGCTTTATATTTTCTACAGAACTAGAAATTGAAAAATACAAAGAATAGTCTACATGAAAAATTTAGACTTAACTGTGGATTAGAGCGATTAAAGTATTACACTAACTGCAAGTAGGTTAACTACAATAACATAAACAACCAATTCATTACTTTTCCATATAAGTATATATAAAAAGGTTTCACATAAACACGTGAAATAACAATCAATGATCAAACCACAATAAGAAATGGGAAAACAAGACTAAGATCTTTCAACCGTAACAAGCGGTCTTTGTCAGAGTCAAAAACCCAATAGTGTTCAGTTGGGTTTTTGACTCTGACGAAGACCGCTTGTTACGGTTGAAAGATCTTAGTCTTGTTTTCCCATTTCTTATTGTGGTTTGATCATTGATAAGTATATATCTATATAGAAGGGAAGGTAAAAGAAAGAAAGAACTTCAAGAAAATATAGGAAACGAAAAAAAAATTAACATACTCAAATACATAAGATGAGAACCTGAAGTTACAGAACACGAATCACTGGTTTGATTGGAGTTCAGATTATTCAGTTCACTTTACCAAGCGGTCCAATATTAATTTGTGTGTGTGTGTGTGTGTGTGTGTGTGTGTGCCTGAAGGTAGTTTATCTTTTTAAAAGCTATACTACAGAGTCAGTATACATTAAATATAACTTTGATATCAATTAAATATAACATGTATCATAGTTTATTTAAATTCAAATAAGACAAACATTTCATGAATAGAGTTGTACATTAGGTGTTTGCAAGACTACTATTCCTCACAGTGAACACTTTCACAAACGTTAAGCACTCATTCACCACTCCCAACCAACTCACAATACTATAGTATGATTCCGTTAGTTTTAATTTTTTCACTTATTGCGTACAATAACACAAATATTCTACGAAAGGTTTTCGAATTTTCATCTTTTCATGAAATGATCTGCAATGTTATATGACGAACATTCTATGCCTTTGACATATGGAATCTAAGTTTAATCATTCTGAGGTAAAATGGATAAACCAACAAAAGTCTCCACACAAATGAAGTTTTATTCAACGCGTTTCGAACACTTTGTGTTCATCATAAGGAAGACACCAAGGATGTGGTACTGACGGGTTGGTCCAGTGAACACAACTCAAGAGTTGTTGGACCAACCCGTCAGTACCACATCCTTGGTGTCTTCCTGATGATGAACACAAAGTGTTCGAAACGCGTTGAATAAAACTTCATTTGTGTGGAGACTTTTGTTGGTTTATCCATTTTACCTCAGAATGAGTAAATACCACACAATTACGGATTGCACAACTAATGATCTAAGTTTAATCGTTGAACATCGGATAAGGCCGAAACCAAACCTGACTACAATTTCACGTATCATACTCTCGTTCCCCTTATAATTTCTTTAGCATTGTTGTTTGTGATATTAACCAAGATTCTTAAAATAATACTTAAAAGAGAAAAAAAAATTAATGAAAAAAAACGCTTAATATTAGAATTGAAAATAAAATAAACCATTAATTTTGCATTAATTTACTAACCTATTTTATCGTTGTTATTAAACACTCTTCCAAATCAAATCTTTTTTTTTATAAATTTTAAAACAAGGAGAAAGTTCATTTTATTTGAATCCAATACTTGTTATTTTAAAGGATTTGCGCATGTCTTCTAAATAGAGAGCATGTTTTCATCACGTGATCTCTGTTCATTTATTGCGTGCGAGATAATCAGCTAAAGATAATCTACAAATATATAGTTAAAGTATGTCATTAAAAGAACAAACAAACTGACTAATGATCCTCCTTATTCAAACGTGGGGTATTTAGAACCTGTTTTTCTTTAAAAATCATGTCATACTCTATATGTACAAGATTATATAATGACATTTCTGACTATTCTGTAATTCATAATGGTCTTTAATAACCACCTTATTAAAGCATTTTACACAAACAAAACACAATTATTCTTCAACCACCCTTCATCTAAATGTTAGTATAAATATTCCCATATTCAGGAGCTGACTAATTTAAAATTGTTGGTTTGACAGTCTTTAATCCCTAGGTGTTGCGAATAATTCACAAATTATTAGTTTGTAATTATATGTGTATTATTGTTTATTTCTCCAAACGAGTTCATATCTAGCTCGTTTTCTTAAATATTTTTGTAGTTTTATGAACTTTAAGGACTTTGCTGTTGGTGCAACTTATTTGCTCGCCACACATGAGATAATTGTGGGGTATATGATGAGCTATTAAAGTCTAGTTATTGCAATAACTAGAACTTGATACCCAATGCATCTCAATATTGCTACAATATTGGCTATAGCCAATATTTCCATTTTCTAAGTAAACTTTTATGAAGGAAAACATTTTGTAGCAAATGATTATGTTCCACATGGAAGATGGAATTGCCAAAGATTTTATTCCAAAAGAACTTTTTCAATGATACTTACTACTAACAGACATTAACGTCTAAATTCTACAATAATAATAAAGTAAGGATAATAAGCTTATTGCTAAAATGATTTATTAGTGATGTGCAGTTTATTTAGCTTGTTAATCTTCGTCAATTATAAATTGAACGGTAAGTGCTACAGTCATGAAAATAATCAAAAATATACAAGTTTAATTTTGTTGACACTATTTCAAATAATTCCTTTATCATGCCCTGTATGGCCTGTTTCAGTGGTTAAATTAGCACCCAAACAATTTATTTTTGTCCGAAATCACGGAAATGACCTCATTATGCTTTGCATAACTATAATAGATAAATGAAATATATATTTCAAAATAACCAGGATACTATTCGTATGTGTATATATAAATTGTAATATATATATTATATGTTAACAAGATTTCAAAATATACACGTAAAATAACAATCAACGTCCAAACCACAATAAGAAATGAGAATAATACTCAGATCTTTCAACCGTATCTAGATTTTATTAGAGTCTCTTTCCACGTTCAAAGTGTGTATAAATATATATATCACTCAAAAGTCGAAAAAACTATCCAAACTGGAGGCAAATCAGCTCAAAAACGAGGAAAAGCAACACACGGAGAAAGGGACATACTTACAAACTCAAATTTTCGGATAATCCGTCTTCAGGAGAAAAGAGAATGGACGACCAACCATATGACGGCAGGAAACCCGTTTCCTATTTTTATATATAATATATATATATATATATATATATATATATATATATATATATATATATAATAGATAAGTCACTAATGAACAACTACGATCTTTAACGTAATAATCTTCGATAATATATCGATAATATATATATCGAAATATCGAAGTTGAGTTCTGTAGTGACTTACTCTGTTTTACCTATTTCTTAAAGATTATATATATATATATATATATATATATATATATATATATATATACCATGATAAACGAAAAACGGTCCGGCAGGACAAATAACAATTAAAATAAGCAGTGACACATCAACAGAAACACAACAAAGATCACTTTTCAATATTTCGACCGTAATGGCGGTCGAAATATTGAAAAGTGAGTCTTTGTTGTGTTTCTGTTTATGTGTCACTGCTTATTTTAATTGTTATATATATAAAGATTTCACATAAACACGTGAAATAACAATCAATGATCAAACCACAATGATTTTTCATTTCTTATTGTGGTTTGATCATTGATATATATATATATACTTTTTCGATAGAAATACGATCCGAAACCGGCAAATATAGTTTAATGTACATAATAAAACATAGAGAAAGTAAAAGCCCACACTTATAGTCTCTAATTTTCGGTTTGAACCGCCTTCAGGAGACATAAGAGAGGGAAACCAAGCGTACTGTTCAGCGACGTTGGAGACCAACAATGTTGCCGCATGCGCGCCCGTCACAGAGAATAAGATAGACAACAATCAATTTATAATTAAATTAAATTAGTGAAATATGAAAAATAATAATTAAATAATAAATAAATGGAGGGATGAACAGAGCAATGGATACATAAATAAAATAGCTTAGTCCATATTTGTATTTATGCATCAATTTCTCTGTTCATCCCACAATTTTTTGTTTTATTTATTTAATATTTATTCATATTTCACTAATTTAAATTAAATTAATTATAAATTTATTCCCGTCTACATTGTTCTCTGTGACCGGGAGCTCATGCGGCAACATTGTTGATCTCCAACGCTAAACCAGTGCGCTTAGTTTCAGTCCTTTGTCTCCTGAAGACGGTTCAAACCGAAAATTAGAGACTGTAAGTGTGAGTGTTTAATTGCTCTATGTTTCTTTTTCTACATTGAACTATAAATATATAAATCTGACAACCATAAACAAACAAACAGATGCTGCAACATTAATTCATTTTTTTTTTAATCTAGGCGATTACACAGTAATGGTTATTAGCGCTACATAAAGTCATTTATACCAATTCTAAATAACACACACAGACAAGGGTCGAAGAAATATAGCGCTTGGTTCAGTAACGAGATAAGTGACATGACCCGCTTCACTATATAATGAGATTATTGCTCGAATGAAGTTATACATATGTATACTTCATGTGAATTTTAAATATTTAGACAGCTTTACGATTTGGTATAAAACTGTTTCAAATTTATTTACATTTTTCCAATATTATTGGATGTTATATTCATTTCAGATATTATACACAGACGCTGTAAATTACTATTTACTGATGTACTCTCCTTTTACTTTATGTGAAAGCTCTCTGCGATTCCATATTTTTACGATTCCATACTCTCTAATTTATTTTTCTTTTTAATAGCTTTAACGTTTTAGTTAATTGCCACCGCACCCAGCCATAGGAAGTTCTTAATGCTTTCAGATAATTAGTCGTTCAACTTTATTACCAAAGCACAGAGTATTAAACAATGATTTCATGGATTAGTAGCTCCGAAGAACGAACGCTTATTGAACTGTTCAAAAAAGCTTATGTATAAAGTATTTTCATGTTTCATGAAGTGAGTAAGATAATAAGTGTGTACTCACCCCTGGAGTGATGGACTCAGAGCCATATGGATAGGTGGTCCATTGAAGCGACGTTTCGTTTGAAGTATCAAGTAAAACCACTGCAACGAAAAAAAAAAACATTAAAATCACATAAGAAAATATTACATCCATTCCAGATAACTGTTTCAACATTGGATTTTAAAAAATATGCATTATTCAGACAAAATATATCTTTGCTGGATGCTAAGTCAAGGAAACCAGCGCTCTCATTGAGTATATTTATACAAAACAATTAAAAAGATAAGAAAACGTTTATATTTTTTGGAGCTTCCAGTTCAATACACCGTGTCACTTAAAGTTTTTTATGCTTTTGGTAGTAACACCAGGACCCCATAGAAATAATATACATCGACATTCTGTTTATCAATTGTATATCAATATCATAGAGCCTATCTTTATTTTGATAACAGGTTGATGAAAAAAGAAATAAAAATAAATTATAAACAAGTACAAGAGATACGAAAACAAGATGTTTACAAAAAATGAAAACTTTAGTAAAATTTTACATACTATGAGAAAAACAAGGTATATACAGTAAAAGCCTAAAAACGAAACAACCATGTCACTACAAATCTAAAGTGAAATATATCCGATTTCAGATATATAAAAAGTAGTAAAATACAAGTATTTGATAAAAATAAATGTATCATAAATTTTTTGTATTTATGCGGTATAACAGGTTTAGTTTGTCCATGAGACGCCTAAAGGGCCAAAGACAACTGCCCAAGATTATAATAATTAGAGGTGATCTTGTCAATGGAGCTCTAGATACTCGAAAGCACAGGCTCGCTTTCGAGTATCAAGAGTTGCCGTTTAACTCTCAATCATGTACACCCTGACTCGAAAGAATTAAGAATACATTTCTTAGGTTTTATGAAGTCTTGTGTCAAGTTGGGATACTAAGCCCTAACTTTGTTCGACTACTGAAGTAGCAATTCACATTCATATTGCATATGCCACATCTACTATCATGTTACATTAAAACCATCAATATATACGGATACAAAATCTGAGCAAATCTTCTCTATTATATAGTAGCCTGCTATTCATTTTCAGCAAATATTCTTTCAAAAGACCATTTCTATCCTCCTATCTACACATAGTAAATACATACTTCTGTATTTGTACATTTAAGAAGCAGACCTTTCCCAATACAAACACATTTCAATTCTCTACCTATTTCTCATCTTACTCTTAATATGAATATCGTTTCCAGCTCTCTTATTACTAATTCCCATTTATCAGACTCCGAGTATAATGATTCACCAAAAGGTTTACTGAAAAATTCTAGTAAATCATTAATTTCTGTAGCTACTGGAATGAGCTAACTGAAGAAGCTGAAGTCATGGAACCACGTGCAAACTTAAAGTAAATGTTTGCACTGTTTGTTGTTAAAAGAGATCTTTTGCAATCGTAATTTAGCAGGTGGGTTTTACATCAAGTTGTATCAGAATTTAATTTTACCCTATTGACTGACACAGTATAATCAATATACTAATAAATTATTTACTCTCTTAGTATTTTTTTTCCATATCAACGACACATAAGCTGTTTTTTTGCTGAAGTTGTCAAGGCTAATTCCTTGTTTCAGATTCGTCAGATGAATAAATACAAAGCAGAAAAATGAAATTATTTTAATTTAGATTAAAAGCATAATATAGTTCAAGTTAATTATTATATTAACCATTATGTCTTGTGCCATTAAAAGCTTTCACTTAAAATATATACTTCTGTTAAAAAAAAAAATGAGAAAGCAAGTAGTTCATTTCTCCATGATCTTAATAAAAAATCGCGGTTCATTTTTGTTGACCGCGATCATTGTTCATCATTGTTGTTAAAACATTTTCATTATTTCCTTTTTTAACTTAAAATAAATGTACTGAATTTAAGTCGGCTTGACTTAGAAGATACTATGACTGATTAAAACAAAATTACTTTTTTTCAGGCATGAATAAAAAAAAATGTTTCACTGGGGGAGCAATTTGAGCTACTTTTTAAGTAAAACGTTCTTTTCTTAATTATATAGTTAAGTGAGATTCTTTTATCATTTTAATTTTTGCTGATCCATCCCTAAAAACATCCATTTTCTTACATTTTGAATATTAATATTTTATATTTTTGATTATGAAAGAATTACATTTTTTTTAAAAAAAAAAATAAATCGTTTTACTGGTTTTTTTATCGTCAGCCACAAAATAGCATTTACATAACATTTTAAACTAATAATTCTGTTCATAAAACCCCCAGGAACTAAACTTGAATTGAATACCTATGATACAAATGTACTAAGGGCGCATTTAAGTAGTACTACAACAATTAGTGATGTACATGGCAATGAAAATATTTTAAAGAGGACTGAGAAGCACAAGGAAGTGAAAATGTCAGCACAAAAATCAGTTTTTATCAGTATGGTGTTGACAAAAAAGAGGGAGGACAAAAAACTTAAAAGTTAAACTAAACGGGTTGGTCAGAGCAGCCAGAAAAAAAACCAAACACTTTATGTTAGTATTGTCAGAATACTAACTAAAATACCATGAATATAGCAAATACTACCATTTGTTGTAGTTATAATCAATAATGCGTAATATACATTATTTTGAAGCATTAATAATTAATAATGATACATATGATTTATATATAGTATATTCTATAACAATACATGCATATTATTTAATGGAAGGCACTTCGTTTGCACTCTCATGACATAAATTGAAAGGCCTTAGAGCATTTATTTCTATTGTTTTCCTTTTTCCATTATGGTTTAAACTTTATTACATAATATAAATACATTAATGTATTTCACATCTTCTAAACACAGTTGGGCTGGTCTGAATTTTCCATTACTTATGGAATATATGCAGAAATACCAATATTCATGAAACAAACCTTTTGAAGTTCTACGTTCGTTTTTTCATAGGGGTTTCAAATCACATAGGACATAGCAACAAGCCGATCAGGAAAGGTAAAGAAAGTACGTGGTATTATCTTTTATTATTTTGATGTTAATAATGAAATAACATTTTTTGTGCAAAGAACCTAGGTATATCAGTAGAGACAACACAACAACAAAGAACGCCTGTCTGCCTGGCACACTAAATGAGATCATGTAATGATAATATTATTATGATCTTCAGTCATACCTTGATCTTGTTCGTAGAGTCGTCCGACCGGTTTCGCATAGGCTGAATTTTTTTTTTATAAATATTTATACATGTAATGACTGCAGGTAACACTGCATAGTACAAACCTGCATGCCAGACATGTCACACTCATGCACCGCACAGTGTGCTTTTAAATATGAACATCTTCAGTTAAAATGCTCTTCACGTTCTGGTAATAAAATTACAGGTTAATGTTTCAATAATTACTACATGCAACATTCGCTTATTCCATTGCCCCTTGGGTGGTTTTAAGTATTACATACTAATGATTCTTTAGCATCCGATATAGATAAAGGAATTTTCCAGCTTACACTATTTTTTGAACCTTCTATTCAATGAAATACTCACCGAGTATTTCACCAAGTTATCACCGTATAATTAGTTCTATTATACTAATAATAATACTAATACAATTACTACTAATTTACTGCTGCGAGGCATTCATACTCATAAAATACACACATACTAAATTCAATATTTTGAACTGTTCTTCGTCCTCAGGAGAAGAATGGAAGAAATGACGAATGATCTCCCCCACGACAAACGAAGGAACGCGAGTCATACTCTTCGACGTGGGGAGATCTCTCTCAATTCGTCTTCTCTTCTAGTCTTCTCCTGATGACGAACAACAGTTCAAAATATTGAAGTGTGCATTTTATCTTTTTTCTGTGTCGTGTTTTGTTTAATTGAAAGTTGTATACTCCGTGTGGGTCGTTTATTCAATATAATATTGTTCACATTTATCTAGACCTAGCCTAGGTTACATACATTCTAATTTAAATTAAAATAATAATGAATGCAGAATATTTTGCTTTTGGTAGAGAATATTTTGTTTAGTATATCAAGAGTAAGCTGATATAGATCGGGGGGGATTGTGGTAGCATTTGTCTGTCAGCAGCAAGTAGAAGGAAAGCTCGCCGTTTGTCTTTGAGAGCTCATGTCTGGTCTGCCTCAACACTATGACCTTTCTTCTTTTTTTTCCACCCAAAACAAAATCGATCACCAGGGAGCGATTAGTTTCCGCCCAAGGTGCTCCGTCAACAAGTCAACAGGAAGCAGCAGCAGGATACGCTTTTCCATTTCTTCCCAACCCCTCTCCACACCATAACTCTCCCTACCCTTCCTCTTACCCTAAAATATTTCTCCCTCGACACGTGGTTTGCTTTTACATTCTTCTTTATGGCCTTTCTTCTACATACCCTCTAGTTATTCTCCAGCAGTATTTTACGTTTCTGTCATGGCAAGCTGAACTAAATCCTACAATTATTTAAAATTGTTCCATAGATAGAATTATTACGAAAAATAACTGCAGCAACCCCTCTTTCGACGAAAAATTCAAATTATTTAAAGATAATAAAATATTCTTTGAACAAAAATGTTATCTGAAACCTATGAATAACACAAACTTTGTCACTGAGCAGGATTTACAAGAATTAACAAAAGATAAATATGAACAATATCCTTTTATTCTTCTTTAAAACAAATTATCCATTGGTTACTGCTGATAGTCCGCCGTTCTGTGCCTAACAACCAAGTTTTTTTCGCACTTTTCTATATGAATAACACCACTATAAAATAAAAACTCAGTATGTATTTTATACTAATTCTGAAATATAGATATTCATATCTAAGGTATAGAAGAGAACTCTCTCCTGCTCATAGGACAGGAGATGCCTTTACCTTTTACGCCCCAAAGCTATTTGTTTGAAATTAACTTAAATTTAAAATGTTTCTAAATTTATAAGTTACTACCAATTTCACAACTATGCCTCCACATCCGAGTAAGACAGAATGTGTTTTACATTTCCCGTGTTTTATTTCACTGTTATTTGCTCAATTATAATCAATAATATTTCTTTGTTTTAAAAATTTATTTTTATCTTTTCGATTTTTGCAAATAACCCTTCTAGAAATTGCACCATTACTTTTTCTTAATGTTATAAATATATTAGTTTATAGAACATGTGAACAAACAACTCGTATAACATTAAGTTTCACGTTTCATGTTTTCTTGAAATGCTTCCTGGATATACTCCTTGGTACTTTTAGATGAATCGAGATATATTCATAAGAATACATAAGAATAGAATTCATAGATACATGAGAAGAAGAAATAGATATACTAGAGTGCTAGGGGATTGTTTTGTAAATGTTTTTGGTATTTTACTCCTCCATTTACGCATAAGCTAAAATGTTTCAGTTAAACAATTTATCACAGTTGAGACTCGAGCTAAGTGTCAGGGTTTCTTTTCCACACAGTTTTATAAGTTCTAAAATAACTTTGTTTAAATCAACCAAAAAACACAGTTTTGTTCTATTTGTGAAGTTAGTAATTTATAAAAAGAAAAAAAAGTTAAGTTATTAAAGTAATAAAAAATTGTTATTTATATGAATTAGATAGGAAGGCTGGTTTAGTTTGCTATGTTTGAATCCCTTACAATTTGTGAGTCTTACTTAATTATGGAAAAACCTAGAACTCCCGATATAGAATAACTAGATTCATAGGTCTATGCGGAGTAGTCAAAAGATTCACTGGGGTTTGCTTGACTGGTCTCTATCTTACTAGTACTTAGTATGTAGGGATAATTTATCAAGTAAAAGAAAAAAAATCACTTGCTATTAGGTCTGTGTGAAAGTAACAGTATAATATATAGCAATATCAGGTATTACTGAGTAAAAAATATAAATATGCATTCATTAATCAATCTGTTTGGAGATACATATCATAATAGAAGGGTTATTGAAAGCAATGAAAGTATAAAAGTTATAAAATACACTTTAGTTAAAGTGTTAGGTAGGGAGCGAGGAGAGACGGCTTCACGCCAATATAGATATTGAACCAGGCAGGAAAAGATTGATCATTACAGACTTGTCAAATCTCAATTGGTCTCCTTGAGGCGGAGGAATATTGATTGTGACTGCATCATAAATCACAGCCAAAGCAAGCTGTTACCCAACAGGCACCCTAAACGTCTAGGCCCTTCTTTTACCACAATTCTCTACAGTGCTAGCTTCTGACCAAAGCAAACATAAATAATTACCGTATATAACCGAATAATAGACTGAGTCCGTCGGTCCATTTTTTAATCCGCTTGTCTTTTGTATGGGCACTCTTTCTTCTTGTCTTTCTTTAGTAATTTATTCAGATCATATTGATTTAAAATTTCATTTTAATAAATTCTCACTTATGTACATCATTATAAAACAAACATTTGATGATTGCTGGTGTTTGACCCATAATTGTAGGTATAAAAACAATCCAATAACCTTCAAAAACAACAACAATAATAAGCGACAGTATGTGCTAGGTTTGTAAATAGAGATCTCTCATATTTTTTACAAGTGTCTATAGTTTTCCCGTAGCTGCTTTATATGATTTAAGAAAAAGTTAGTAAATACTTTCCTCCATAATTTACATATAGCGGCAAAACAATTTGTGGTCAGAGTTAGAGAATTTCAACATCCCATTCATACATCCGAAGTACAAAAAAAACCCTAGTCTTAACCACTCAAATATAAGAATTCATTAATTATTTGATCAATTCATTAAAACTAATTAATGCTAAATCTGTTATTAAATCGTATTAAAAGTGGCAATCGATTTTTTCATGATTATTACAATTCATTATACGTATATTAAATTAAAAGAACAATTATAAATTACATAAATCAGTCTCCAGTTTCTACTGACTATATTAATACATTTTCAGGACAATGCACCACCTACTGGACCAAACTTGCCTGATACAATGGGGAACTCGACAGAGCAGGGACAGGACTGTTTTCCACGTGAACTCATTGAGGCAGTAATTCAAGATTAATTGACACTAAACTTATTTTGCAAACAACACAGGCTTCTTTAAAACCCTTCTGTGCAGTATCCCAGCAAAGTCATATAACGGTTGCGAGAAACATCTAACCAACCTAGTCAAACTACTTCATTATATGGGAACTTATATTAAAACAATTTCAGTGACTTCTAGGTAAACCATAGTTCCTTCAATAGTGTTATTTATAATAAACTCTTTCAAAAGGTGTACAGTCAAGTTAGCATTTAGTATTTACTAACTTTATAAAAACAACAGGGGCCAGGTTAGACTTGTGGCAAAGTACTTACCTCTGGACTAGTAGATCCAGGGTTCTTTACCCACCCTGACGCATGATTTATTCACGCTTGAGGTCTTTTGAAAAGGACGTTAAGCCATCGGTCCCTAGTCAGTACAACTCTACTCTAAATACACTTGAGTTATGCAAAATTTAGGACTACCAATGTAAAATGTTAATTATGTGTTATTACAAAGGGCCAATGTTCGACCTATGTGTATTCTGTCACGAGACTACCACTGCAACATAACGTAACCTTATAAAAACAACATAGATATTTCGAATTCATTGTGTTTATCCTTTCTCAGACGACTGTGAAAACAAACCATAAATACATTATCTTGAACACATATTGTGCTTATACAAGATACATCCGGTTACCGCGAAAGGAGTTAGAAGAGACCATATCTCGTCCTTTCCCAGGAGATTAACCTGACCAAGACACTATAAGTTCAAAGTACGTTTCATTAAAAGAACTTCTGTCAATTAAAGGTCATTTATCTATCTATTGACCCAAAAAATAAGTTACATCAGCACCTTTAATATACCGAGATTGTTCCAAAATCAAAGCCCATCACAAAACTTATATCAATAGAGTAGAATAATTTAATTGAGTATGTTCGTTGATCTCCACAATGAAATGAAACTAAAATCCGTTGCAAAACACAATTAAGTATTATAAGTAATTACATAAAGAAATTTTCAAATTTACCAAATTTAAGTAAATGAAATGTTCAATATTTTTCAATGCTTAAATAAAATTAAACTATAAAATAAAATAGTATTTTTCTTATAATGTAATCAAATTACAATATTTCCAAATCTTTCATTTTGATAAAAGTTTTTAATATCTTACCTCCTGATCTGAATTCTCTCAAATATTATTTTAATAAATTATAATTGTATTTAGATGAATATATTTTCTAAAAATAAAATCTATTTTATTTTAACTAAATGGATTTCTGTATAGTGGATTTAAAATATATTAAAATTATTATTCTCAGTATAATGTATCCGAACATTTTCAGTATTTAGACCTTTTTGTACATTAAATATATTGTTCGATTTTTTAAAAGCAATTTCTAAACACAAGTGATATAGAAATATACTCAATCATTAAAATATAATTAGTCTTTTTCATTGAGGAGTTCTTATTTATTTAATTATGCTTTTTTAACCGAACTGAGACAATTAAAAACAAATGTTTCAAGATGCGATTTAGAATATTGTTTATAATTACCAAACTCTAAGAAATAATATTAGTTTTTCTCTTATAGCAACGACAACTATTCTCAGTAGTAAAAAATTACTAAATTATTAGGTTTAAGGGGTATAGCATATTTAGGATTATAAATCTATTTAGTATAGTATGTGAGTTTAAAAGGAGACAAAGCCGCTATTATGGTTAGAGATCATTAGTAGAAAACCGATAAAACAATGAACAGGATATGACAATTTGAGTGAACGTATCACGGCTAATCTGGTGTAAACTTTATCGTTATCTACATGTTTTTATACAAATGCATAACAAAAATTAAATAATGAGTATATTGATTGATTTTGAAGAATTAATTTCTTTTTATTACTGTTACTAATGCGACATTTCTTGATATCAAGACATAGATTAAACAAATATTTCGTATATATGTCATTCAGAGGATTGTTAAGATGGAATTTAAAGCTCGCAACTTAAAGGAAGAAGGAGAAATTTAAACTAGACAGGGAGAAGGTGTTGAGGGTAATATAAAGTTTAAACTGCCTTGGAGTTGGAGAAGTGCCAATAATGAGAGTACGTGATATATGGTGTGAAGTTTAACCGCCCGGAGACGACAATCTCCTTTTGAATAATAATAAAGATATTGGACGGCAGCTACAAGGTTGTTTGTTTGGGAATCACGTGGTCGCCGGTAAGTAGTTTCTGTCCGCAGATAGACTGGAGGGCTGGGAATCGTGTGGGGAGGGTGGTTTACGAGATGCTAACAGAAGGCAGTCTGGCAAGGTGGAAGCGATTAGAGAAGGCCAACCCGGAGATAAATCTTAGCCTTCCTAATTGAGCAACGCACTCACAGGCACACCATAGAATCACGGAGGATAAATTTCATCTTCTCATCAGGAAAAACTTTCCAATTAGCCTGTCCCACCAGCACATACAACAAAAACCTACAACAAATTGTCAGAGATTTCGCCTTCTAATGGAAAATTCAATAAACAATTTGAGGCAAGTACAGACCATCTTAATAGGAATAATTTCAGTCAGGTAGGGTTCTGGTTATTCTCAATACAATCGTCTTCAGTGTGCCCTCACCGCTCTTAAAAAAAAAAAAAAAAAAAGAAAAATAAAAAAGCTTCCACTTGGTCCGGTAACAATTGAATCAGCCCAGCTGCCGCCTGTCCCAATGCAAACACAACCCACCTAACTACCTACTAATCCCAGTCCATTCATCTCAACAATAGACTTCTGCTCACCCTTTTCCCGACGTCCTTTCCAATTAATTTATATCTCGTTAAATTCCCCAATATCAGCTAAACAATGACGTAGGAAGTATAAAAAAAAATACTAAAAGAAAGGCTGGATTGATTTCAGACCTTACACCAAAATCGTCATAGCACTCTGTAGGTCATGGCTACTTTGTGTAAGAATATATAACCATGACAGATTATATCTACATATATATGTAGGCAATTTCTTTCTAATATAGCAAAGGGAAGAAAAAAACTTTGCATATTATTTTTAGACCATGGTAAAGTAAACTAGTTTGATAATTGTAAATTACGAGAAAGTGTGCGACCAAACACCATATCTGCTTATGAGTAGAGTCGTTGATAATATCCGAAATGATTTTAGACGTCCAGAATTATGTTCCACACCACGCCCCATTATCCCTCAAGGAGCACTGTTCTAAAACACCCCATTAATGCTTTTAACATTAATTATTCAATTAAAATGCTTACTAATAAAATTATTAATTTAAAGACAAAATTAAAACAAAAAATTACAATAAAATTATTTAATTAATATGATATATCTTTGATACTTTCAGAGTCAAATCAAACCTTATTTTAGCCAATAAAAATGCATCCAGTTGTGTATCATCTTTTTATCTTCTATTGTTTTTAGTTCAACTGAAATGTTTGTACTAAACAGGAAGGATGAGAAGCATATACTGAAGGATGATCATTAGAATGCTCTGAGGAGAGACTTTTCTCTGCCTTCCTGCATTAAAGCTTTATTCAGGAAAATTATTAATAATGTTTAGATTTTCTGTACTACTTCGGAAAAAGGAGAAACAAGCTGAAATTTTCAAAATAAAATATCTTTTCTCCTAACTTGATGTGTTAAGTAGGATTATTAAATCAATAGCTACCACTAATGTTATATACTCGTAGTATATAACTATTGTATATACAATAAATTTCTAAATCTTCAATAAAACATTTCTGTTTGAATTGCATAATTTTTTGATTCATGATAATGAGATAACGTTTTAGTGGGGGCAGGTGTGGTCCGGTTGCTAGTAGTTGCTTTGGTGCTGAAGATTTCAAGTTCGAAGCTTGTCCATAAGGCTAAGTTTTTCATGTAGAAAGCGGAAATCGTGTACACAAATATAGTATTACTGTCCTTTGGAGTAGGGATTGTAAAAGATGTCGGTCTCCAGCTTTTACAATGTCAAGTACTCTTAAATATTCCTTCTCTAATGAATTTTAGTGCGGTAAAATAGAGGATTTGTAATGCACGGTTAACCTGGTAATGAGACTCTAAATTTCCAAGAAATTGTACTTCATCTAAATAACTGAAATAAACCACACTTTCCGTCACTAGAGCGCTGAAGGAAACCACCAACAAGTGTGGGTGTCCGAATCAAACATGTTAGTATATTTCAAAGAAGGCATTATGTTTTTCTAAAAGAATCTCAAAGTAACAAATATATACATTTTTTTAAAAAAAATATACATAAAGGTACCATATTTGGACAGAAATCTTTTTTCATTGTTATGGAGGTAAATAATTGTTTGTTTTTTGTGGAAACAGATGTAGTATTGAATGGGGAAGAGCCTGTGGGATATTGTTCTCCAGGGAAATCATGAGTAATGTGGCGAGGAGGGACACCTGACGAAGTTTGCCCACTGACAGCAGCGCCAATATCACTTTGCACAGATTTCACGATCAATTCAATTCCAACGCCTGGCGGAGACGCCATCTCTTCATCGATTCCCTGCCACTTCCTAAATCGCATCATCTCTGACACCAAAACCAGTAAAAATTCATACCTTCTTGCCACCCATGAAATATTTCATATTTATTTCAAATATTGCGTAAAACTACATTATATGCATTAACACAGTCTATTCATGTTATTTTTTAATAAATGCTTATAAGTCAGATGCAAAATAGCACAACAGCATTACAGCATATTCCTGAAACTGAAATCAATGTCTAAACCACTGTACGAAACACAGAAATGTCATTACTTTCTTTTGGCACGATGTAACGGGACCCGTCAGCCTCACAAGTCACGCATTTGAACGCACTTCAAATTCCTAGCTTCTTCATGTTACATAACCTGTTGTGATGGATCAGAGGGAAGGCATAAGATTCATCCATTTTCAACAGCTGATGTTGCCTAAAGAAAAACATTTGAGTTCAAAATGAAATGACCAAATAAAAGATTGACAGGCGAATTGTTATTTTGTTTACCTAATATAACATCAGGGTTACTTATAATGCTGGCAAATGTATATATCAGCAAAGAAATCACCATTCAATAAAAAAAAAAAAAAAATCAAATATTCTAGGATAACTTGAGGTATTTTGTTATCACAGATATGAACAAACACAAAAGAAGCAAACAGGGAAATAAGTGTTTTGGCTCATTATTTGAGATAAGAAGTAATTCTGGTCATTCAGAACCTAACTGATTATTTATTTGAAAAGTATGTTGTATGCAACAACAGTAAATAAATTATACAGCATGATGCTACAAGAAACTGGTATCAGAGAAACCATTGTATTTGTTAAGTCAGTTTTGATAATTTGGAGTCTGAGATCAAGTGAACACAGAAGAACAACAGCATTAACAACAACAACAACAAACAACACAAGGAATGCTTTATCCCCCCAACTAACCAAATCTGAACTTGCTGGTGCTGCTCATAAACAGCATGATGCTCGTAAACTTTTGTTATGAGAGTCCATCAGAGTACAGTAGTCTTCAAGTACCTATGCAATAAATAAATAAGAACTGAGCAACAGGAGGAAAGGTTACTATTGTCCTTTTCGACACTCAGTCATGCCGCACACACGGCATCATCTTCTTCACGGGTTCTTTATTCTAGATGATTACGACACTATCAACTTCTACAAGTAATGTCCCAAGAACTCATGTCTTATAACCAGCTAATAAATGCCCAACATTAATATATTTTATACATTTGTTTTTTTTAACGATTACACAAACAGAAGAAAATCTTATTCCTTAAAACAGACGACTGAAGAAAACGATAAACAACTAAGTTTTCTTTATCCTCATTAAATGTTAAATTAAGTTCCTGCTCTTGGTGAGATGTTTGTTAATCTTAAAATCGTAAAATTGTTATCATTTCCGCTAAACAGTCTAATCATAAAACATTTGACAGAACAATCATAGCCAGGAAGATGTGAAATGAGAAATTAGTGAGACTCAATATACATTTCCAGTGTTCGCCTCCTTTAAATCACCCTAGGACTGCAAGCAGCCTAGGGCTGTAACACACTTCAACCTGCTCCCACATATTTATCATTTTTATTTCGTGCCCTTCAGTTCAGCTTCATAAAACAAGAAGCAGATTTATAATGCAGTGTTTTGTAGCTGCATCAACAATCAACAAGATAACAAAACTCCTTTCCAGACTTTTAGCCAATTATTTTTCAAGATCAGTAGATTCAAAAATGAAATATAATAAAAATGTAATTAGTAAAGCAAAGAAGAATAAACGATAAAGCCAGCATACTTCAGTTCCATTAAGATCGTATTATATAATAGAAATTGGGAACCAACAAGTCTATCGTTCCCGTGTTGCCAATTTATAGGATAAATACACTAAGAGATAATGCAATGTATTTGACAACATATTTATACAGGAAATACAGTGTTATTATGACAAGATTTAAAAATTAAATCGTGAAATAACAATCATGTTCAATCAACAATAAGAAATGAGAAAAAAAACTAAGACCTTTCAACCGTAACATACAGTCATCGTCAGAGTCAAATCTCAACTGGTTATAAATCAGACGATTTGATTACAAATCTGATGAAGACCGCTTATTACGATCTTAGTTTTTTTTTCTCAGTTCTTATCATGTATTGAACATTGATATATTAGTTTAAATAGGAAGCAGACCTTCTGTTATACATGTTGTATTGAAATCAATGCTCTTGGTGACACGTAGCTTTTTTTTTATTTTTCATCTACTCAACCCTGAAGAAAATTAGCAAGAAAGTTTGAAAAACTGTATAGAAAATCTGGAAATACATCTTTCTCTCTCTCTCACCCTCTCTTTTGTCCCGTCATCCTGTTTTCTGATGACAATTAACCTTCGAAATATCAACTACAGTAACTATTTTTCTGTTGTATATTCTGTGTCAGACTCTAGTTTCCAAAAGTGCTTTCGGGTCTCCAACCGCGGCAAAACTTCTCTCCCCTCTCCTGATAACGGTTCTAACCTGAGTATATATTGAAAATATGTGTTTCGGATTCGGATAGTATAATTCTATTTTTTTTTTAGTGTGATATTACTTTTAAATATTTTACTGAACATTTGCAGCAAATCTTCATAATATCAATTTAAAAATTTATTTCTATAAAACCTTGAATGTTTTATTTTTTAAATCCTAGGCTATTTCTCCATGCTTCTGTGCTATTATTTAGAAATACATTGATGCATTAATGACTGCATTTAAATTTATTCATTAAATTGAACATGGCAGCAACATTTACATCAAACGTGAATAGTATCAGTTTTTACGACGCTGCTTTTAATCCCTATAAAATAGGAAACGAAATGCAAGTGTTTTTTTTTATCAGGATTAATTAAAGCTCCCTAAGTTAGAATATGTTCTGGATATTTTCTACGTAATCAGAAATATAAACAGTATTCTACTTTATGGTTCCTTTTGCAGGTGGAATACGTGCCCAATAAAGCAGGAAAGGCAATAAGGGAGGAAAAAAAGAAAGAAAAGGTAGTAGCAGGCAGTAAAACACCTCCTTTGACAATAAAAGAGAAAACTTAGCACCACTTGGGCAGGCAAGTTTAATCTGCTTTTCTTTGCTAGGTCCACAGAGACGTTGTTCCATCTTATTACACGGACCTGACGGCTTCCTCACTCTTTTCCTCTCAAAATACACACTGTATTTCATATTTCCTATCCTATAAATGCCACTGTTCAAATACTAACTAAACTTTATGCTACAAGCTTTCCAGAAATGTTTAAAACAAAACTCATATTGAGAGTTTTAATTTTTGTATTAATATATAATTGTTTAAAACAATATTAACTTAATAGATTTTAAATTAAAGCTGATGAACTATATTTTATAGTAGATGTGTTCTCTAATCGGGATTCGGTCAATTTTCCAGGATAAAAAATCAAACTCTCGTTGCAGACGTTTCGGTTTTATTTAAAACCTTTTTCATAGGTAGAAGTAAGATTTTTTCAATTATGAAAATGAAATTTACATTATTTAAAGGAACAACAATGTTAACCGGATAAAACCTTCGACTAGTAGTCGAAGTCTAGAAGTCTAGTCTAGTCTAGTGTTTCTTAAACTTTTTTACTTCAGGGCACACCTATGAAACCAAACCAAAACTTTGGGGTGCATCACTGATTTTAATATAGAAAATTTAATACTGAGATTTGATAACAGGAAAATGATTGGAAATTAAAATGTATAGTTTTTTTAAGAAAAAGAAAGAAAGAGAGAGATAGACAGAAAGAGTGAGAGGGAGGGAGGGAGAGCTAGTAAAAATGATTTAAATCCACGAGTAAAGGCAAAGAGGAAGTATTATCCATTGATGCTTAAAGATTAAAGAAATTTACCTTCCAGTTCAAAATATGACGTGGCCGAGACTTGACTCAGACTTGAAAACCACATACTTGGTGTTTTCTCAAATAAATTAAAATGATGGAAAAACTAAAATAAAAATCTGTTATATAAACTTAATCTTCCGTTATCTTGGGGTGCACCTGGCTACCTTCCAGGGCGCACCAATAGGCCCGGGCGCACCGTTTGAGAAGCACTGGTCTAGTCGATGGTTTTGTCCGGTTAACATTGCTGTGCCTTTAAATAATGTAAATTTCATTTTCTTAGTTAAAAAAATCTTACTTTTGCCTATTAAAAAGGTTTTAAATAAAACCAAAACGTCGGCAACGAGAGTTTGATTTTTTATCCTAGAAAATTGACCGAATCCCGATTAGAGAATACACCTATTCTATCAAACGGTCAATATATTATTGAATCTGTTATATATTCTTCTATGTTTTTTCTGCTTTTATGGTTATAAATAGAAAAACAAGTGTTATAAACAACAGTTTTGTAGTCTCTATAAACAAGATCTACTTGATTTCTTAATACGTCATGGATCATTGAAACAATAAAAATATATACGACTACAAGAAAATTCCAGACATATTAATGCATCACCAAAACCACTTGGCCAAAATTGATAGCAAACGCCAATCCACCTTAAATGTCATACACAACAATTAACTTAATAACTCTCATTAACGCTTTTAAAGCGTAAACTGTAGATCTACATGAAGCGGAATCGGGTACAACAATCTTAACATGAATGCTTCAGTTTTCAGTAAAATTATTAACTGTTTACAGCGGTCAAAAGTTTAAACTTCGTAAAGTAAAAAAAAAGTTCTTAAAATTGCTCCCCTTCAAAAGAAAAAAAAACGAGTTTTTTTCTAAAATAATTAATTAATAATTCAAACAGCGATTATAAAGAATGTGATATATAATCAATTATTTCTGCAATTTTAGCAAAATAGCACACTTCCTAGCTCAAAATTCACCGTGAAATAAAGAATAAATTATTATAAAAAATTATTCTTTTGTGATATTCTTTGAAAATAAGAATTATAACAGCTCTAAAGAAAAGGCAATTAAACGTTAAGAATCTTAAAACATCATTTTTAATTCTGTTTATGATTCAGTCAAAATTTATTCAAATAAATGGTCTTCTTATTTATATTTTGTCTCAGGCATTTTTTTTATTAAAAAAATTTATTATAACAACTTCTATTATAAATAATGGTAAGACATACAGAATTAAAATCATGGTTTAGACATTGTTTTCTTTCCTGTGTTTACTGTCAAATATTGTTTAGCGCTTTCGAGTGCTAACTCGAAATAGCAGAAGTAATAGAGGTAACTTTGAAAGTGCTAGATTTTTTCCATTTCATTTACATCCTTTAATAGTAGTTTCCTTGATTTTAGAGTCATGTGTTTATTGTGACTTGTGCTTATACATATATATATATATATCAATGATTAAACCACAATAAGAATGGGAAAACAAGACTAAGATCTTTCAACCGTAACAAGCGGTCTTCGTCAGAGTCAAAAACCCAACTGAACACTAGATGCAGAAAACATCTGGTGGTTTAATCATTGATTGTTGTTTCACGTGTTTATGTGAAATCTTATATATATATATATATATATATATATATATACGAGTATATATATATAAACCAATAACCAATGAGAAGGAAGAACCACAATAGCACAAACAATCAGCGCTCACCCCCCTGACTCTCGGCTATATAAGGAGACCGGTAACTCACCTGTTTTGTGTCTTGAAAATGACTGCAGAAGACAGTCGAAACGCGTCGACAAGAAGAATTCATTCCCTGAACCGTTGTTCTCACAACGAAAAATTAATTTTTCGCAAACTTGAAAAGTTGGAGAAGATCATTGACCGACAATATTCAGTCGTATATAACCAATCATGTATAAAAGAAGGACTGCTACCGAAGTACACTAATATATATATAATATATATATAATATATATATATATATATATATATATATATATACATGGTAAATAGACAAATTTCCAATTACAAATATACCTATATTCAGTGTTTATATTTGTAAATCTAATTGATTCATAACAGGAGATTTACTCGTTGGTTGTACACGCCTTTCGAACACTTTGCGTTCATCGTAAGGTACACTTCTACAAAACAAATTACACAAGTTAAAAGTTACAAAAATAACAGGAATTGTATACAATGAAGTGAAAAAAAGAATGAAATCCAAAATGCAGGAGTTACGACCGCCAAAGTCCATAGTCGACAATTCCTGTTGTTATTGTAAATTTTAACTGTAACTTCTACTATAGAAGTTTACCTGATCATGAACACGAAGTGTTGGAAACGCGCAGAATAAAAAATCTTCCTTTTTATGTGTGGAGACTTTGATTCATCTATTTAACCCAGTAGGAGATACACGCAAATATACAGCAAATTAGATTTTATCTACCCAAAAATTCCAAGTTTAGCTACATTCAATAAAATTGTCTTGTTATTTCAAGCATAAGTTGTATATATTTTCATAGTAAACGAAATTTTTTTTACAGACAATTTTGCTGTTATGAACTAGTGCACAAGTTCAAAGGTAAAAGGTCAAAACAAACTATCCTATGCATATGCGTTTAGTTTAACTTATTCAAAATAACCCTTTGTTCTGGTGAAATAGAAAAGGGCTTGACAATACATCAATTTACACATAACAAGAAGGGAAGGGGAAGGTAATGAGGCTTGCTCCAATCGACTGTCCTAATGAGCCCTAAAGTGCCCTTCCAACGCTCCTTTGTTCTATATTTTTTCCCATCACCGAGATCATGAATATAAAATTATTATGTTCACAAGGATCAATTAGAGTCTAGTGGCTAATAAAATATTTATCACCGGCAAAGTTTTTCTTTCTCATTTAGAAGAGGAAGGACAATGGGTCATTGTCTTATAGGCCTAATAATCACCCCCCCTCCCACCCGCCCCCTAGATGGATCTTTGTACTCTAATGGTCATATTAATACAACGGAAAATGACAACCTTTCGCTTTGTATAATCTTGTTCAGTTCCTCATGCTATCTTCACCAAATGTTATTCTAATCTTAAACCAGTCTGAAGTCTACCAAAGAATACACTACAAAATCTCCACAAATGATGTCATTTGGACCACTGTACACATCAACAATCTGCTTGGTTGTTTACTTCAATACTTGAATAGAAATTTAATTTTCACAACAATGATATCTAGGGAATGAAAGTTCATGAAAACTACAAGATTTCATGACCGTTCAAAAAGCATTTACTGTACAAGTAGATATTTCTAACAACAATTCATAAATAAGAAAAGATCAATGAGAATATGAAGGAAAGCTGTTTTCAATTTGGCTTCTTAAATGAATTACTTGCATCCTTGATTAATATCTATAAACATATATTAGTTTACGAGTATATACATATATAGATAAGCTTTTCTCATGATGATATTTACATATTTATTTCTCTTGATGAAACACATACATTTATGTATACAGGGTGTCTCACAAAGATGTAAAACACATTAAATTATTGAAAACCAGATATTTATTTTTCATTGTGTAAAAGCACTTACAAACCTCTATCTATTGTTTTGTCACTGTCCGTTCATAAATTCAGTCCGTTCTGGTCCAGAAACAACCAGTAACGCGACGCGACGGTATACCGCACATCATTCAACAAGTTCCTCGATATTTGAATTCATTCATGATCAATGGTTACTTTCAATTGACTAATTGTCGTAGGTTTCTTAAAATAAAATACCTCTCCTTCAAGATGTTATACTTGTCATTATAGACCGTTTCAGCAAGTTCAAATATAAAAGTTTATACATCCTTTAGGGCCCACTTATATATATACAACGTATAAAACAACAAATTTTTGCGTCACTGATTGCATCACGCGTGATATCAGTGATATATATATATGATCAAACCACAATATGAAATGGGAAAACAAAACTAAGATATTTCAACCGTAACAAGCGTCCTTCGTCAGAGTCAAAAATCCAACTGCAAAAGAATTTAAATAATTCTTTATATATATATATATATATATGGTTAAACAAATCAAGACTATTTCGACTGTAATGATGCCAATCTTAATCCAACTTTAAATCAAAATTCATAACCTGCTTACAATTTGTATTCACTTGCTCTCTGACGACGTGAAAACGAAAGGCCTCAGAGCGACTATCTTCATTTATTTGTGGTGAGTTACCTGTATATATATATATATATATATATATATATATATATAATCAACATCTGAATCACAGTATGAAAGCAGAAAATTGACTAAAACCTTTTTTCACAAGCAGTCTTCGTCAGATTAAAACTGATACAGGGAAACAGTATGTTTGAACATACTGTTCAAATGTTTCAGTTGAAAGATCTTACTAAATATTCTGAATTTTATTTTCACGTTCATTGTGAAACTTTTTTTTTGTATATTTGTATATTTTTTAGTATGACTTGAGAAATAACAAGAAGTAATTTTATCAAAAAGGATTCTTTAATATTGAAGGCTAATTATATATAAAAAAAACACATCCTCTATATTTTTAACTCTTAAAGTTTTAAAAAATAAATAGATATACAATTTCAAATTGTAATATTTTTTATTATATAAACATTCTTTCTAGTAGAGAATATAACTTTCACAAAAATATTTTCCTGACTTAATCACCAAATAAATAACCATTTTGAAAGTTATAAACAAATGAGAATAATTGACACGTATTATTGTAATGTTTAATATTAGAAGTGGTAAAGTTTTTATTTTAACTGCAGTTGGCAGTTAGCGAAAATGAAGACAATGCCTGGATCTCATTGTGATTCGTGATCTCAACGTGACCCAACTTAACAATGAAAGCACTCATTTATTTGTCATTCATGGGATGATATCCAATATAAAATGGCCAACGCTTACCACTATTAAAGCTTTCAATCGCTGACACCACTCTTCCATGTAATGCAATATGAATTTCACAAAAAGGCTTAACACTCGTTTGGAGCCAGAGGGGCTGAAATCATTATCCCTCCCGCTATTTCTAACTACTAATGACAATTATCAAATGTTCCAGAACAGAGTTTTGAATAACATTTTTATTTAACTATAAACAAAACAAAAATTCTCAACCAAGGAGCGTATAAGTTTACACTATCGGAGTCAGTTATAAAGAATATATATTATTAGATACATATAAATCATTAGGTTGCAAAAAAGTAATCTTTCCTGCATTTTCAGATATATAGCTAACCTATAACAAAAGTAACACAAAAGTGATACTTTTTTTACATTTTTTTTGTAAAGTCCATTTCATTTACAAATCCACAATTTCATTTATTTTGTTTCTACTTCACGGTAGATACTTTTAACAAGATACATACATATATATATATATATATATATATATATATATATATATATATATATATATATCAAAGTCCAAACTACGGTGTAAAAAAAAATACTTTCAACCGTTACAAGCGGTTTTCGTCAGGTTAATCTATCTTTGGTTTAGACGTTCATTTTTATTTCACGTGTTTATTGTGAAATGTTGTTTTATATATATATAGATATATAACAGCGTCACGTGTTTATTCAAACTAGACAGTTGTTATTCAAATCTAGAGACTATATTTTTCTTGTAAAAAATCTTTAATGTAATACTTACTCGTAGTTTTTCTGTTTCAAAAATGTACATTTCTCCCTATGAAAAAGGTTTAAAAGAAAAACTGAAACTGTGGCAATGAGAGTCTAATTTGAACCTGAAGAACTGACCAAGTCCTGATGAACCTTATTTTTATTATATTTCACGGTCAATACTTCTATCAATATTTATGCATATATCATTAAAGTGAACTATAGTCTCGGCATTCACTGTCAACTTTTTTAACCATTTATGCAAAATCCGTTTTCAGATAAACAATTAATATTTTATATACATGCATTTTATTATTACCACAGAGGTTATGAGTTATACATCATGAATTACCACACTAAGAATTATGACGAAAGGAATAAAAGAAAAATGATTACCAAAGAAAAATAGTACTATGATTTCAAGAATGACTGGCAAATGTTAACTGACTGGGACGGGGTGAGTAGCAATAAGTAAATTTTGAACCTATTTTAATGTTAATAGCCTAATTGACAGTCCTTGAGATAAAAACATTCATGGAAGAGTCGTATAAACAAAGTACACTATAAAAACTGGACCAAACCATAAAAACCAAATTGTTACCTTAGCGAGGTAAGCGATCCCTTTTACAACAAAGAATCCGCTCCTATTAACTGTGTATAACCCATTTCAATTTTTATTAGCTTAATCAAAATTAACTTTTATACTGCCAACATAACTTATAAGCAACAACGTCAAAAGGCAAGTATTTCCTTGAAGAAAGTTTCTTTTAATAAAAGAGCAATTCATTCTTGATTTAGATATAAAATAGAAATAAGAATACACTTTGAGTTTCATTTAGATAATCATAGCTTCAAACTACAATCAGGACAAGACACCTTGACCTAAAATTATTACTAAAACTTTCCTGCATCATCATAAACGGTTTTAATTAATAAATTTTGTATTAAAACATTAACATATTTGATATAAAAGCATCAACTTTGTTCTTCAGTAAAAAATTAAATTTTATCAATGCTATTCAACTTTATAAAAAAATTATGAAAGTTTTAAGCAAACAATAAATTTTATATTCGATAACATAGTTTACAGATACGTTATTTAATAAATTATATGAAAAAAAGGTTTTCATTCTTTTAATAATTTCTCTTATGTTGATTGAAGATATGAAAATGTCAACTTTTTGAACCGTTTATGCAAAATCCGTTTTCAGATAAACAATTAATATTTTCAATACATGCTTATTGTTATTACCACAGAGTTTAGTATGCCTCATGTTATAAAAATCCTTCCTACTTCATGAATCCTTGCTGAGACGCTCGATCGGTTTCTCAGGTAGGGCAACTTTAAATAGAACATCACATGAAGATGAACTAAGTGCGAAAATAGTTTAGCAACAAAAATTCACGATTTATGACATATGTAATAATAAAATAAATGTTTTGTTTACAATGTTTCCATTGATTATTTTGTTTCATTGTTCATATTGTTTCATTATTTCCTTTCAATGTTCTCAGTTCAGATTAAGTGCGTTGTTCGATTTTCGTTAAAGATCCCTATTCATTGCACTTGATGAAATAAAAATTATTAAGCTAGTTATTTGATTTCACTCAAAGAAAAAGAACTTTCAAAAATTTACATACTTAACTGATATATAATTTAATACTGTATGTAAATAGATATTTGTTTAAAGCTCATAGTACCATATATGTATATTTACAATTGACATTTACTCTAAAGATAGATTGATAAATAACAAAATAAATCAATTCATTTAAACAATTATCACTTCTTACATCTTAAAGGAAAGATACATGTAGATCATTGTACATCATTGTAGATCATTGGATTTTTTTTGGTATCCAGCAGAAATGATCAAGTCATTGATCAAATCAAGGATTCACCAAATGATCATTTGTAACTAGAACACTCATTAATATGAGTAAATAAAGATGATTGATAACTTTTAAATTACAGAGAATTCATAAATACAGATTTATATTACAGAGAATAAGGTCATGTAAAACTACATTGGACACCTACGATGAGCTACAGTTGAAAACACACCGCGGTTTCTAAGCCAGATTGGACAACTTCTAAGAATGTGTTTTAAGTTTTCAAATGTTTTAGATGTCCTGCAACCTCCATACAAGTTTTCTTTAGGTCTAATGACCTGTAGATATTTGATTTTTGAAACATCAGTTGCAATCACACATTGGTGGTAGTTTTCATGAAAGCCCTTTAGGCTATGAGATAAGGGGAAAAGGCAAGATTGCGAGATATGAGCCTCTGTTGAGGAGACGGAGATATTGAAGACAAGGTTGTTACGAGTGTCACAGAAGGCGCCTGCCCAAGTCATTATGACCTTATCGCAAAAAGCATCACTGTCTTTGTCAACTCACACCACTTCATTTGATTTCCCAATTTCAGTTTTGCAGACCCAAGGTTTGCCCACATTACAACTTCTTACAATAGAGGAAATTAGTCATCAAGGTATGACTAATTACATCCAAGTTTATCAGATGTCATTTAATAACTCTATTTGTTCCACAAAGATTCAGTAAGCTTTGTAGATTTTCCACTACAAAGAGCCATTCATATTTAATTACTGGTTAAATGGAAAATTAACTTTTGAAATTTAATTCTTAAGTATAATGTTTAAACATTGTAAGTATTCCTAGTAACTTTTGCTTAGTCGTTGTGAAAATTTGCCTGCAAAATTGAAAATGTCCCCAAAACAATATCAACTTCCAATATCTATTTGAAAATTTCCACTTAAACAGAAAGAAACAGGAATAAAAAACCGATACACATTCAATATTTTGACCCTTTTAACGTCGTCCTTAAGAAAGGAAGTGAAGCGGCGAAGAGATGAATATGTATATATATATATATATATATATATATATATATATATATATATATATATATACCATTATAAACGAAAACGGTCCGGCAGGTAGTAACTTTATGTACACTTAGTAAGTCCAGTATATCATAACAAGAAGAAACTTAGAAATTCAATAAACTGGATGCTGAAGTAAATGAACACTGGCTGGCTACACAGATGACCAACACACACTGACCGCTCCATATCTGTTCCACTTTTCAGCCTTTTAAGGCAAGGCATCCATGGTGGCTGGCAAAAGCAGAGGCTCAAAGCGTCTCATAACCCTTACTCAACCAAACTCCATCCAAACGACACTCTATTATTCATTTTGATACATTTTACAAAGGCAAAACTAATTCACACAACCTCACCCTAGAAGGGCCAAATATATTGTATTAATGAAAAAATTAAATAAAGGAATATAACTTTTATTAGAACACTTCTTAATTTAACAAAAAAATATCCTATTTTTTGCTGTTCTAAATCAATTTATTTAAATAACATTGCAAACTTAAATTTTTCATGGATTTTGTCAAGGAATACTATTTATTTGAATTCATTTCGTACTTCAGCGCTACAAAACCTACTACTTGTAAGAAAGAGAAGAATACAAAGCATGTTTTCAACAAAAATATTAAATAAAGCACATGCATACATACTCTTAGTTCCATACAAGATAGTACATATATTATAACATTGTATATTATATCATGTTATATTATACTAGTATATTATTTATTGCATAAATCCGTCCTATGAATGAACTCTCTGACAGATGAATTCTTATTGGTTCTTTTTATGTTTAATGGTACATTCAACGGTACAAGTGCAAAAAAGTAGCGCTGTTTCAATCAGCACAATAATAACCCTAGATTATTCATTGATAAATGGAGCAAATAGATAATAATGCTTCCCTTTAAGAACAGCAAATATGTTGACTATTTAATACCCTATTAGGGTATAGATATACTAGATTATATACAAATTATACAGTTTTATATAATACTAGACTACCCGTGACCTTTTTTTTTTTATTAGATTTATATGTAATACATTTTCATTACTATCATCGTGGCGACTGGCTACCCTGGATCATTATTACCATTGATATTTATGATCTACTTTATTACCATTGTATATATTATTCAAATTTTAATTTCGATATCTGAAAAAATTCAAACTTTAATATCTGATTTTGAACAGCTTTTTTTCTATTTATAATTTATGAAAGGCCACATACAAGATCTTTGAAATATAAACATAAAATATTCATGAAGGACTAATAGAAAAATAAATGAACACCAGGAAACTCGAAATCACGAAAAATAAAGAAACTAAGGCTTAATATTGGTAGTTTTTTAACAGAATTCTTTTTCGAATTCTAGGTTAAACTTTTTTGTTTATATCAAGCTAAATGATAAAGTTTTTCTTTTATTTCTCTTTTAATGGGAGGATAGAAGGACCGGGTGTCCAGTGGTTTACCTGATTTGCCTCTGCATTCGTAGATCTGGGGTTCGATACCCACTCAGGCCATCAATTTATTCATGTGAGGGGGTAAAAAAACAACCCTGGGCACGTCATCCCTCGTAGAGGAAGTTAAACTGTTTGTCCCTAGTCTCCAAAATAATAGGTACTCGTTAAAAATCTTTGGTTCTCTAAAGACATTTGAAATTAGCAAATTTAGGACTCCCAAGGTAAAATCTTCACTGCGTGGTATCACGAAAGCCCAACCTTCGACCAATGTGTGTTTTCTCGTGGGATCGCAACTGAAGCCTAACGTAGCGCGAGGATACATGCGGCTTTAACTTAATTATTAGTTAGTTTGATCATCCATACAGGATTCTAGAAGATAAATGCTAAAATTGCATTATTTATTTAAGTTTTGTCTATTTATCCAGATTTTGATTGTTATGTTTATTCAAATTTTAGATTATAGATATCTACCTAAACATAATTACATAACCAATGTTAAATAGTTGTAGGTTTGCAAGAACAATACAATGAACAAAATTTCAGAAACAATGAAATAAAATTAATTCTTTCTTTTTGTTCGGCGTTGTTAAGTCCATAGTTTAATTAAATTAAAGATACCGAAAATGTCTAAAGAAAAGTTATAACAACTACCTCAATTTAAGAATCTTTGTGCGAATCCTGCATTCTCAATTTCTAAATATCAATAGTTCTTTTTTAAAAGAACGTTAAAATTGTTAAAAACTAAATTTTTTAGAATTCTTTTTTAAGCGACTTAGAGTGACATTATTTAATACCATATTTTCTCCCTGTGCAAGTACCCAGCATACCCGTAATTGTGATGTTTCAGAGTTCATGATTTAAATATACTTAATCCTATGATATCAAAAACACACTATTAATGTAATTAAAACATTTCATTAAAATTATTATCAAAAAAATATACTATCTTTTAACACAAATGTTATCTCGCATGCCATCATAGATCATCTTACATCGTACATATCCTCATACTGAATTTGTTTGGAAACTTGTCCTATAAAACAACAAGCAGTTGATCTTGTAGATCAAGTTAGATAAGACAGTGTAGCGTACTAGTGATAACTATAAGATCTGATTAAGTTATAATGTATATCCAGTAAACTGATAAGTTTATTAATGTGTAATAAACATAATATCTGATAAGTATCTCTGATACTAATGAACATATGATAAATAATTATAAATTTTAAAGTGCAGTTGCCATTTCTATATGAAAACAAATAAAAAAGTTTTGCTTTTGTTTGATGGGCACCTAGTTTATTAACAAAAAAGTTATATTTGAATTATTGCGCTTAACTTCACTATCATATTGAAAGAGCTTTGGAAATTGGAAGTTTTACTTCCGTAGAGGTTTGGTTGTAACCCCAATACTATTTCTAGGTCTTTTATTTATTCATAGCGACTTGATTGTGGGGGAATTGATTAAATAATTCCAACATTTACTGCGAAGTAAGAAATAGGTAAAGAAGTTTTAATTGAGGCAAGTCGATTGCTCTCAGAATTGTTAAGTAGGGAAAAGGTTTACCCGCGACACTGTTTCAGTACAATGTCCTTTTATCGACTGACCTAAAAAAAAAAAAAAAAAAAAAAGTATGAACAAAGCAAAGGACCTCCAAAAAAAAAAGTGAGGTAAAGGGATGGGTGGGTAGAAAGAATTTAGAATGCGAAATGGTCCATTGTAGACTTCAAAGAGGGAAGGCAAAGCTCTCGGCCCTACTTGTGGTCTAATGCCTTCCCAGAAGAGGGGTTCTTGAACACAGTCCTTCGTCACTATCCCGCTTCGATCACATCTAGAGAAATACTTCCCCCATCATATTCATTTGTCGTAAGCCAAGCAGATGCTATATGACTCCTGTCTGTACAATCTATCAAACAAGCAACACTTCTTTTCCACTATTTACTACCAAATTATTTTATTTGAATTTACCATCAAATAAAAATCTTACCATCCTTAAAAAAAAAAACAATAATTGAAGTTAAAAACAGACACAAAAAGCCCTTTCTTTTAAAATATTTTTAAAATGATCAAAAGAACTGTAGTTGACTAAGTCCATTTGGGTGTAGCATACATCATCATATTATGACATACTCTCAAACAACGGACACCAAACACAAAAGAACAGTAACAAACCATATTTCACACCTTTCGTGATAAAATTGAAGGTAGAAAATTGAAATGAGTAATTATTATTACAATTTCTGTGGGTTTCTTTTGTGATATTTCAATTAGTTAATATTAACCTTTTCCGACTATGTCACTTATGTGTACATTATAATACATGATACCACATTGAACAAGTCAAAGAAGAAATTAATTTATAATCTAGAATAAAATATTGTAAAAATGGGATTTAGATCTTTCGGAGACTTCGTCACTCTCTATACGACTCTTTGACCTTATCTGTTTGAGAACTGGTGACTCTGACACCAATTATTTGTACGAAACATGTACGTTCTTATATGTACGTTATCCATTATATAATTTCTTTTTCTGGTTATTAGACAAATAAACAATAGTAACAAATTCAGAAATGGGACCAGATGATCCAACTTGTAACTCTGACAATACCCCATTCTATATTTGAGGGACAAGATGATTCAGTCTGTGACTCTGACGATACTCATTTCTGAAGTCCATTTCTCAACTTCTTAAAATGCATTATATGCTATTTCCACTTCAAGTGCTTTTTAAAAAATCAAATTACAAATATATAAATGAAATTAACACAATATTGTTGTTGATATTGTGTTGGTTTATTTCAAGCTAGAAACAAGTGTTTTAATCACTGCATACCATTGGAATTGATGATTTTTTCATCATAACTATAATATAAAAAATAAGATCACTTCAGAAGGAAGTAATAGAATATTTAACTTGAGTCAATGAATATTTCAATCCAATCCTCAATTAAAACTACCAGTTGTTACCAATTTTGTGTCATTCTAAGGGGCGAAACTAAAGGTAATTTAATAACTCAGCTGGCATATTCCGTAGGCAAGCCGACTTACCGGGAGCACCAACTCTAAGTAATGTCTCCCATGTGTTCCAACTTCAATCAAGCTGTTTAGCTTCTATGGCGTAGTGGGAATCACTATTAATATAGTATGTAATAACCATTATTTGTTATTCCGTAGGCAAGCCGACTTACCGGGAGTACCAACTCTAAGTAATGACTCCCATGTGTTCCAACTTCAATCAATCTGTTTAGCTTCTATGGCGTAGTGGGAATCACTATTAATATAGTATGTAATAACCATTATTTGTTATTCCGTAGGCAAGCCGACTTACCGGGAGCACCAACTCTAAGTAATGACTCCCATGTGTTCCAACTTCAATCAATCTGTTTAGCTTCTATGGCGTAGTGGGAATCACTATTAATATAGTATGTAATAACCATTATTTGTTATTCCGTAGGCAAGCCGACTTACCGGGAGCACCAACTCTAAGTAATGACTCCCATGTGTTCCAACTTCAATCAATCTGTTTAGCTTCTATGGCGTAGTGGGAATCACTATTAATATAGTATGTAATAACCATTATTTGTAAGTAATGATTTTTTTACTATAAACATATAATAATTATAACCATTTAGTAAACACCACCCGATTGAAACAGAAGAGAATTACAAAACGTAGCACATATCAACATTTTTTTAGTATTTCAGGTATACTGCGTACCAGTTATGTGAAATTTTTAGCGACTAAACCCCTTGCTTTTCCCAACGTTTGTTCTCCCTGAATACATACTAACTCAATAAAGAGTTATTATAGTCATCTTCTTTCTTACAGTTGACATAGTTTATCGCTATTCATTCATTTTAGTTCTTTTCTACAGTCGAGTAAGCACTACATGGATGACTTCCTATCCAGGTTAGAATTCTATAATTTGGTAAATTACAGAGAAACAAATGCATTTTTTTTATGGTCCCTAATAGCACAATCTCTACAGTAGTAGGAATTAACGGAGAATAATGATAATTCTTCTTTTCTCAGCAAATAAAGGGAGGTATATTGCTGGAATGAAAATAACTACATCAGGACTCAAATAGGGGCAAAAGATTTTGGTGAAGAACATCAAGAAAGAATTATTTATAGAAGTTAATTTCGACGTTACAAACGCCTTATAGGACTTTTAGACAGAAAATCAAAAAGTCACACTAACAGACTCCACATATACAACACTATCTTGAAGCCTTCTTTGGTATATTCCATAGAACTTTGGGGTTCTGCCAAACCTTTAAATATTCATCCTATACAAACTATTCAATCAAAAATACTTAGAAAACTCTCACATCTTCCGTTTTACCTTTCAAACATAGTCATTCACCGAGATCTTAAAGTCCCCTTCGTTCACCACTATACAAGAGACCGTTACAAAACGATTCCACAGTAAACTCTCAACTTATTCAAACCCACTTGCTCAAAATCTTTCCCAACAAGTAATGTCCACAAGCCCCCACAGACGACTAAAACGGCAATGGCCACGTGACCTTCTATCGTCATAAAGATTAAAGTAGGATTGCCACCAATGTGTGTCCACCCAATTTTCGCTACTAAATCAAAAATGCTCTAGGGGAAACAACCCTCAAACAAAATTACTTCTAAATAAATGAAATCGTAGTCGAAGTATCCAAAAATACAAAAAAAAAAGAAAAGAATTTAATTTCAGTATATTAATCAATAGAAAGAGGTTCAAAAAACAGTTTAAATTTACAACCATGAGTATATGACCATTTTGATGAAAATCAATTATCCTGTTAGGAATTGGGGAAAGACAAGGAGAGGAAGGAAACGGTATTCACCCTTTTATCAGTCAGAACTATAGTCATATAGAAGGAAATAATCTTTAGTACTCCAGTATACCAACTAATAGAGATCATCTTATATGGACAATTTCCATCTGTATCTGAACAATTTCGTATTTATGGAAAACCGTATTCAATTTTTAACGAAATGAAATTACTCAGATTTTAAATCATTGTTTTTCATACGAGTTCAAAATGTTTCAATACAATTAAAAATACTGGTTGCTTCATATCTTAATCCAATGTTCACAACTTGAAACTTGACGATGAGTGACGTAAATGAAACAAGGATACGGAAGCAGCGCAACAGGTAGATGAGGATGAACCATTATTAGTGAAGACTAGATGTCTCTGATTGTGAATGAGGAAGTTGAGTGGGGGACACGATTCTTCGCTCCCAGAGAAAGTCACCTAAACCCTCTCTGCAGATAGGTAACCTGAAAATGAACTGCTAATCAACCAACTATCCTCATGTCTATTCCTTTCTCTAATATTTCTCACTTTTGAAAGCGATCTTATAATATTTCGAGCAGCTAAACACGAAAACTACATTAGCCCTAGTATCAGGTTTCCTTTTCCTGTTACAGGTTAACTAAAAAAAAAAAAAAGAAATCATAACTATTTCACGCCCCGCATCATACTCCAATCACGAGTAGTTATTACAACAAAGTCATTTTACTGATCAATATTATTAAAGAATAACTGTTCTTGCTTACTCTATAACTTAAATTGCCTTCAAGTAAACATAAAATATTAAATATTTAATTTATTTTATACACCATACCTCATCCGCCTTTCTAAAACTTCCAATTAAAATATTTACAAATTTAACTATATCTACTTCGCGTGACCATTAAGTTATAGCAACCAGTGGCGCCAGGATATTTGCACCCGTAACTCAGTAGAACTAAGCTTTTATAAGGAAACAGGATTGACTGGTTATTCCACAATAATTGAGGTAACATAAGACCATCACTTGCCATGCTTTGCATTATTTTTTATATTAGTGGGTAAACGAGTTTCATAGATGAAAAGATAGAAAATCATTATCAAGATCTGAAGATCTGTAGATAATCCACTACCTTTCTTACATACTGTTTGAGTGAGGGGTCCATAAATAGCGATAATTTGCTCTCTAATCTTCGATTTTGTCTATTCATAACGGACTAACTCATTAATTATTGATTTCACGTTCCTCTATGATACTCATTTAAACACACCATTAAACTTTCAGCAAGCCATTCCTTCTACCGGATGTACTGCTAAGGCAACGACAATCAGCCATCAGACCATGGACTGACGGAAGTGGAAAACATCTGGTGCTGTTTGAAAACGATCGTCACTTATGATAATGCTAAGAATAGTCGTATAGTTTAGTATCTCTGAACTGACAGAACTTCCTACAACCATCATGTCAAAATCATAGAAATTTAATATTTTAAAAACCATTACATTTAATTTTGACTCAATTCCGTAATGGTATGTTGTAATTAGGAGTTGATCTTTAAGAATGACCAGCTCCATGGTAAAGGACACATACAAAGGTAGCTAGTAATATTTTTTTCTGATGAGACGCTTCTAGTCAGAACGTAAATATTTTTCCAAACTAGTAGGGAGTAGAAATCATGTAGATGCCTTATAAATCTCAGAGCAGTATCGGTGTTGACGCTCTGGATGGCTGGGATATTTATGTTTTTTTTTCTCTCTGCTGGAATGATTTAGTATAGTCGGAGTTTATTTACGAACAGAGGAGGGAGTGGTTGGGGGGGGGGGGGGGTAAATTGAAAGTGGGAGGCTATTTTGTCTGTTCTGAGGAGGGGATGTTTCTTTACACTTCATCAGGATCATGCACCCTGGAAGAGACACTCAGCAGCTGACTTGGCAATCACCTCCAGCGAACTGACAACCCGCACTTACTAAAATAACCTTTTACTAAGAATTCTAAAGGTGGGTTAAAAAAAAACTTTTTACTGGAATCACGACAAATTAATTACAAAATTAAAACTAAATCCTCCAGAAATCATATGATTGAATAAACTCTCTTTGAAGTTATAATAACAAAGTCTCATTTTCAAGGAACAAACGGAATCAGGGGGAAAAATCATACATATATAAAATGCGACGTAGAAATGGCATAAATGAAAAATTTTACTCAGTAATCAACGAACTCACCACAAAGGGAAAAATAAAAGATTTCAAAGGCCTTGCGACATTTGAGTTATTTGGCAAGAAATATGTAAATTTTAGAATGACATTTATAAAAACATCAACATGCACTTATACATACAACCTATAAACATAAAATTGAATTTGTTTTAAAAAACGAGATATATTTGCTAGTATTTTGTTGCCATATTACTTATATATAAGTCGATACCTAACGAGAAAACGAAAGTAAGTTTTAAATGAATTCACAATATGAAGATCTATAACGTTCAAACCTGAAAGAGTTTCAGTAATGAATCTTCTCAGAATGTTAAATTATCTTAAGTGAACTACTATTTTAAAAAAAATATTAGTCAATGTACATACTTACATTACATATTTACAAAGATGCATTTCTAGAGGATTTTGGTCTAAAGAAATAACATCCCTCTTGTTTGGCATTTTCACTGCTAATAACAATTTATTAACGACATAAGTCGTGAAAACAAATACATCCACAAATAGATTTTCCCTACTTATGTTGTTATTAAATTGTTTTTAGCTTTGAGAATACCAAACAATTTTTGACGAAACAGCGGCGTATAAACAGGAGTGTAATTTCTTTAGACCAAAATCCTCAAGAAACCTATTTTTGAACATTAAAAATCAGTGATCGTGAAGCTATATCAACATATTTGATATTTTAGTTAGTGTTTGATTTATCTTTCTAGGCGTTCATTTATTAGTTACTCGTTAAAGATACTACTCTAAAGACAATTAAGCTAGGCAAAATTTAGGACTCCCAACAAAAAAAGGACCATTTTGCAGAATCACATTCATCCAATCTTCAACCTATGTGTCTTGTGTGACTGAAACTGCAACCTAACCTGAAATACCCTGTATAGCTTCCCGACTATCACGAAAGAAACTCAGATAATCAATAAACCTTATTTGAAAAAATTTTTACCGTCAATTTAACAATTATACTTGATTTGCAAAGGTTTTTCTAGAAACATAATCCAGAAAAATAAAATATTAAATAATAAAATACCTTTTTGAAGTTGACACAATCATGTAATGAAGAATAGATTACCATACCTGAAAAAAATACAATACGATTATAATTTTGTTATTAAACAGTTCAACCCAAAACATTCCATCTTCATAAGAAAAACTATGCTACTTTACAAGTAATTAATTTTTTTTTACTTAGAATACGGTCATTTTCTTGTAGTTTATTTAACACTTCGATCACATTATTATATTTCAACATATGTTTATATTTTTGTTTTTAATATATAACTTTTTTAGCATTCGTAAAGACGAAAATTTGGAATGGTCTACACACAACCTTAGTATAAGTAAACTTATTATTAAGTTTTTTTAGTAATCATTAAACTGCTTCATTCATTTTAATTACCAATTATAACAAAAATATAATTCTTGTTCAGTACAATCTCACAAACGACTACTGAAATGTAGAGAATCAGGTAGAACATTATATTTGTCTATTTAATATAATATAACTCATTCCAGCATAAAACATTCATTTGATTATGAAAATGCAATATTTACACCAAAGTTAACCATCTGTAATCACAAAAAGTTTACTATAATAATCAATATTATAATTAATCAATATTAATGTTGGTATAATGTTTACATGCATCTGAAGGGATGTGGCCAACAGTACGCTTAAGAGCCACACAGGAAGTCATAGAATAAATTGGATCAACCACGCATGTTTATCTAGCCGAATGACAAGGACTTAATGCATACTCTAATTTGACAAAAAAATGTAACAGAGGATATTACAAAATATTCTATCAATTCACATTTGGATTATATTCAACACTATTGCTGAGATATCTTTATATTGAGTTTCACTTCGTTCACTTTCATTAGAAAACAGTTAGTTCTACAAAACATTTTTCTGGTCAAATTTTGAACAAAACTTGGTCATCAAGAGAACACAAGACTAGAAAATAACTCGTATGTAATGAACCCGCCTGGAAGGTAACGTCTTGTTTAATCTTTTATTCTTTTCTTCTCCTAATGACGAATTTCCAATCGAAAATATACAACCTATATTTTAATTTTTTAAGTAATAAAATAAAAGAATAAATATTCTTTGTTGCATCATAATTTACAATTACATATTCCAAATTTCTGTTTCACTCAATTATACAACTGTTAATTGTACCAATCATATAGATATAATGAATGGCACAATATGCAAGAATAGCTTACTATTCAAAAACAAATGATATAAAATATCTGAACACTAATACATTTTCCACACATACATTTCCACACATTTCCACGTAAAAGACGATATTCTAAATGAATTCTGCAGAATGATTGCCATATTTTGGATGATTACCAAACGCACATACTTACAGACATCATCCTAAAAATACAAATTGGATTCAGGAGATTCCAAAATTTGTATTACATCAAAATCTCAAATTGCACCTTTTACATAATAGCACACCACACATAACTTGTAAATAAACACTAAAATCTGGGCGTTAAATAGAAAATAGCCAATTCAAATATTTATTTTAGTATGAAACTACTATACAGACATTTACAGGGAAAATTTATTACATTTACTAGACTTTGTCACTTAATTCAAGAATAAATGTTTAGCGATTGTAACGAAATTTAGTAGTCTAGAATCTTCTTTACATATATAAACTATTTTTGTAGATCGAGGTCTGGTATAGCATTGAATAGAGAAAATAGTGTAGAATATATGTGAACCAGATAATATAACTTTGGTTAGACATATCAACAACTAAACCACAGTAAGAAAACAGAAAATTTTAAATATCATAAAATTCTACGATAGAAATATGATAATGAATTCTCATTAAAGTCTTCTCCCGAATGGTATTTATTTTATCTATATTAAATCGTGTTATTAGAGAAGTGTGCGTAATAGATCAAATTTACATCTGACTAGAGTACTGTGAAGCCATTTTTAAACAAAAGATTCTAGTGAAATCATGTAATAACGCAATTAAAAGAGTCTAAAATGAAGTACAGAAGGTGGTATAATTCAGTTATATGAATACCTAATTGTCTAAACGACTTCGGCAACCTAAAGGTCAACCAATATACGATTCAATTCCCAAGCACAGGAGGAGAACTAACTCAGCAGAAAAAAAGAAAAAAAAAAGAAGAATATAAAGAGAGAAGGAGGAGTGGGAAGGTTTAATTGAAACCGAACGGAGATGAGTTTTCAGGGCAGAGGGAGGAAAAAAAATGGACCCCAGGGAGACAGGAGTGGCGGCAAGGTTGGGGGGCACCAATTAGAAAACGACTGCTGGACCGAATAAATCAGGAGTCCCAGGGAGGTCTTGTAAAACAAATACCTCAACTCTAGCCGAGACCCAATATTCCCTCGGGTCGTGATTTACGACAGGTGCAAAGTACCTTTCGGTGACGAATTCAGACGCTTATAAAGGCAGTTTCAACGAGACACAATTTATAGCATCCCACCAACAATATAAAAGATAGTTTATGGACCTGACTCGTATCGTTTCAGAAATTCCCTCAACATTTATTTTTACCTAAAGCAAACAGTCCTTTATTTGTTTTCAACCTTTGAACTTTTAAAAACATAACCCAAAAAAAACCTCTTCCATTCTGTACTACTTTTTTTTTTATAAACAAGAAATCATAAATAAAGTGAACATGGCTATGAAGTAGACGAAAAATGATACAACTCAATAAGTAGAGACCAGGGATAAACTGATTTAATACAGAAAGGGAAACTCTCAGCAGTAAGCAAAACAAATATTTGTCTTAATACAAGCAAATCAAAAATAGAAAAGAGAGTACGTTTAATTCTATTTAACACTACATGACAGATGCAACACACATATATAACAAAAATAAACCCATATACAAAAACAAAAGATATTTGAAATGTGTCATTCTTGTTTCACAATTTTGATTGAATATATTCTTCTTAAATTTCTGGCATTCAAATCAGGAAGCTAGGAATAGAAAACCTTTAAGAAATCTATGGATATGGACATCTAAAAAGGATGATTTACAATTTATTTTATCCTTTATTGTGAATAAAGGACGACCTAATCAATTTAGTTCATTTTGAAAACTATCTACTTTCAAATATTTTGGATGGAGGAGTAATGTAATCAGGAACCCTAAAGTTGATAAAGTAAAATCTAACCTTACATATTCAGTTTCAAAATATTCAATATATAAGTTACTTAGGAAGGAGTATATAAAATTATCCGTCGTATGAGTAAATTAAGTTTTGCAAATATACTTTCAAAATGTCAAGGAACCACACACAATTTATTTAAGTGATTGTAGCGATAGGTAGGAGGTAGAGTTTTTACTTTGTTATATTTTAATTCTTTCATCTTTCATCATTTATTCTAGAGAATCTTTTGTTTTTTCACTCTTTGGTTGGGCACATGTATGAAACACTCTTGGTCTTCAACCGCTGTTCATGCATGCGAGATGGTGGTCTGTTCTGTTTTCTCTGAACCAATGTATCTAGGTATGTGTCTGTTTTTGTTTACTTATGAACGTCTGTAATCCGTCTTGGATCGTTTCCATAGAAATGCGGTTTCGTAATACGTTCACAATTTGTTTTTATGAAGGTTAAAAGCCAACAAATAAAAAAAAAAATCCAGTTTACTTAATATAACATTATTGCCATTACTTCATTAAAAAAGACAAATAAATGTAACATCTTTAAATTTATTTTTAAATCTATAAATCAAGAAAACAAAGGATCAAAGAAGAAAAAGACATATTGGGCCAATGTGAGAGAGGAACTGCAGCAGAACCTGCTAGGGAGCTCAGTTAATCCTCTTACAGGACGTTCCAACAAAGTTTATTGCTACAGGGAATAAATCAAACACGAGAAATTCAATAAACCAACAGATTAGAGGCTAAAGATCGTAAACATTTCCACCAGCGTTTTCTTAAATCCATATTATAATGGGGGATGACATGGTAATATAGGCAGCTGTTTGTCTTTGATAAATACTTTATATTGCTTTATAGAATAAGAAAAAAGTTCCAGTCTTATTAAAGGAGCTTCTCTTCTTTGTAAATTAGTTACATAATGATGGTTTAACATTAATTTAAAATTGTTCAGAAATAAATTAAAGCATTTTAATGTCAGTGAACTGAGAAATATTCATGATAGGGAGTTTGCATGACAATTAATTAACCATTATAGTAGATGGTCGGCTTCTGTCCTGAAATCGTCAATTTATTCATCTGAAGTAGAACTTCACTCTTGAACAAATCAAAATTTACGAGATATTTTTTTTTAATTGAGTTCTAATACACGCCACGTGTAAATTAGTCAATCTTCTGGAGCATCAAACACATGGGAATACAAATTGTACAGGTCTACCCTCATTTTATAACTTATAATTGCAGTGTTTTTTATTATGCACGATGAAACTGAATAGAATTATAATATTGTTTACAACAATTTGGCTAGACATTAAAGCAGACTGAGATTTCTGCCTTATATTGTAATTTTAACTAAGGTACATGTGGTTGTATGAAGGAAGAAACATTATTTGGTAACACTCTGCTCTCATACAATAAGATGTAAGATATAGCATTATAACTGGTTAGGTTAGATTTCTCTGCAATGGCAAACCCAAAGTTAACACATACAGTCCGACCAGTGCCCATTTCTAATACCATACAACGAACATTCAACATTGGAAGTCCTAAATTTTATTTATATTTAGAAATTTATATTTATTTGTATTCAAATAAGAAATTTTAAAAGGTAACTGAAATTATAGAGGAGCTCGGAACCTCGGTTTAACGTCCCCTCCAAATGACAAAGTGATGAGATTATTCACATCCAGTGTGAATAAATCATGGGCACGAGACGGTATCGAACCCCGGATCTACCAGTCCATATACGAGCACGTTGCACTGGGCTACCTTAGTCCCATTATGCCTAGTTCATATTAAAGGTAGGCTAATATATTTGTCACCATTAATCTCTAACTAGAGGAAAAGTTGTATGCTACTGGTGTTTTGAGAATGTTTGCATCAGTAGAAACTTCATAGATCTACTGTAGTTTAAACATTAAAACATCATGTTATTAACATTAAAGACTTACTATTCATTCTAACAATATGTCACCCATTTTCAGTTTACTGTTTAATATTTATAATATGCGTTTAGATAGAGAAGATACATATATGTTCATAGTTGGACATTTCGCAGGATTCATTTATTTGGCTTAGCAGGAAATGAAATAAAGGTATAACAATCAATCCAGGAAGAAACAAAAGTTTTGTTTAAATTAAGATATTAATTTAAATCTATACCAACAACCATGGTTATAAATGTTTATCATTCTAGATTGCGTCTGTAATGGACTGATCAATTGTTATTTTTATTACTTACGACTACTGAACTAACAGTTCACCTTCAAATACTCATATAGCTCTCCCAATTCAACCTTACTAGAAGACAAGTTAATTTATAAAAAAAATAAAAATTATTTGGTTATTAGTTGTGGAGATATTTAATTAGACATTTTATTAATGATAATTAACTTAGCTCGGAAAAAGTACGTCATGACTAGGGCAGCGGAGAGAATAGATTTAGTTTCATACTCCGGCTCCAAACACCATAAAGCATCTCCTACCATGATTTACAATCCATGAATATATTTAACTCTAAGCTCCTATCTGATTTCATTTGATAAAATTATACAAATTTATAATATACTTATAATGAAAAATATTCCTAAAAAAAATGTTCAACTATTAATTATATCCATAGTCAAAAATTAACTCCTAGGGCTCCATACCATAGCAATAAAGTTACTGTTGACTCATATGCTATAAATCTCATTCGTGAACAGTACGTCGATTACAAATAAATTTATTGCTGCGTTTTCTGCTCAATACTCGTCCTTAAATACCGCATCAACTCTATCACTAACTTCTCGAGCAATCAATTAATACTTACTCCGATTCCATGACATCTATCATTGAATAACAACAATTGTAACACCTTCCATTCCTTACTCCTTGAAGATTCTTCAGCATGAAATTTACTGCATATTCCGGCTCAGATTGCACAGTCTTCTTAGCATTAGATAAGGAGCTAGGTGGCTACTGGACTGGTAGATGTAGGGTTCGATACCTACTCGTGCCCAAGATTCATTCACGTGGGAGGTGAATAATTTGAACACATCGACCCGTGGAGAGGACGTTAAACCGTCGGTCCTGAGCTAGTACATTTGAGTTATATAAAATTTAAGACTTCTAATGTAGAATGTTCATTATGTGGTATCACAAAAGCGAATCTTTGGACTAAGTGTGTTCCCTCGTGGAACTACCACTATAACGAATGCTAACCTAGCATTAAAAAAACATCGTTTTTTCAGCTATTGTGTTTTGTAACAATGATGAACAAAAAATAAATTTCAAGTTCATGTGAAAAATATATTATAAAAAAAAATATAATAAAAATATTCATAGTATTCAATAATTATTATTTGATATGAGATATGTGACTGTATAAGGATGTGCAACAGGTGCCTGAAGTCTACGCAACAACATATTTGAAGTGGGGATAAAGTCGTGTGCAAGCCGTCCTTGGGAGGGGACGTAAAATGTCAGCCATGTGCCGTGCAACGTCAGATACTCGTAAAACACCCCTACTCTAATTACATGTGGACAGACAAAATTTAGAACCCACCATGCAGAACCGCCTAAGTAACCTAGACCGCCCAGTAATTAATGGATCCTGGACAGGATACAACGCCCCTATGAAACGAATTACCGGTGAGAAATCCACAATGTCGACAGTGGAAAATAAAAAAAAAACAGCTAGTAGAGATAACAAAAACCATTCGTGCGCATCTTAAAAATAAGATAAATCATACATAAAAATACATTCAGTCAGAAACATTCTATTTAAACTATGATTTCTGAAATATATTAAACTTGAAGGCATCTCTAGAAACCATAAATGCTACAGACTAGAATGTATCTCGCGATACTTCTAAACCTCACACGTTTATTCTTATCCTTGAGAAAATTGTACTTAAGCTCAACATTTCTTTTCTAACACTTAATAATTGTAGCTTACTAATTGTTCTGGGACCAGTAATAAACTAATAGAATATTATTATGATTTTTAAAATTACAAAAAGTTTTCTATTTAAACTTTTATAAAAAGAAAAACCGCTAATTTATTTACTGAGGTAGATAATACCAGTGTAATGAAAAACCGTTCATTTCTTCATTAAGGGACACCATTATTAAACTTTGTTATTCTATGATAGGGCATAATTCCAAAACATTGAAACTTCTAGGATCTTCAATAAAATCAAAATGGACTTCACAGTCCATGTAGACTCCATAGTCAATATTTACACATAAATAAACTTATACATACTTCGGCATTTATCTAATTTTTGTAAATGGACAATGAACATTGATACGACTGTTCATTAATTGACTCGACTGGCTGCTTGTAGCATGAAAAGAATCCTAATTTAAAAATGTATCCAATACTGGTAGAATTTGTAAACCAGTCAGTTAAAATAATTACAGTTGTACCTAACTCACGAATATATCATTTTTAAGTAAGGGAAAAAAATTAGGAAGAGGTATTCACATTTCTCTAAAATTTCGACATAATCCTTCTTCGGTAGAATAATAGAAATAACAGAGGGTTAAGAAGTGGTTACGCTCACAGGGTGGTACAAGGTGGCATCTATCAACCGTGGACGCAAATCATTTCTTATCAATTATGAAGGCTTAATATATCGAAATTATTAAAAAAAGTTGGAGTAATTTCTTTCGAATGTACTCCTTACTTAATAAGTATTCATACATTTGCTTAACTCTTATGTACAAATAATCTATTTGGAGAGAGACCGGTACAGTAGACTACCATATCTGCGTAAGAGGTAAAAGAGATTGATATATTTAAAGTTGCTTTAATACTTTATATGCGATAACAATCTTTACATAAATAATAATGTTAACTGCTTTAATTTTTCATGAATCTTCATATACTGTATCAGAAAATATAAAATATATGATGATTAACAGCACAAAGTGATGTTGTTATTAATATGAATAAGTAGTAATATAATTATTAGCAGTTATAATTAATTATATTATTACTTCAAAAAAATCTTAACTGAATATCATAGAAGCCTCAACTAATCACTAATGGTATTATTATTATGAATCCATCGTTCTATCAGCTATTACAAAGTAGAATATTTAAATTCTCATATATTTAAGAAAGATCCAGAAATTTAATTATAATCACCAGTTTAAAAATGGCTTTTTAAATTTTGTAAAGAGGGAAAAATGGATCAGGTATAATGGGATCCTAAAACGATGTGAACAGAAATAGATTGAGACCCAAGGAAAAATGGATTACGCAAAGAAAGCCATAATGCAGTAAGTGAAAGACCGATAAGAATTTGGTCCTCTAAAACTCGAATGGGACTGCTTTCAACAGGCTTTGTTCTGTAAGTACGATTTGGAAGCAATTTAGTTTAAATTGGCTCACAAGAGTACTAAAATGGACGGCAAGAGGGCTGGAAAGCGCCTCAGTGACACACTCTGCGGTAAAATACATTCTACATTCAAGTCAAACAGACCTACATCTGGAAACAATGAATAAAAAACGGATTTAATTATATATATATATATAAATATAAATGAATCAGGACTACATAAATACACCTGGTATTTCATGACGTCATGAAGTAGAGAAGATGTGAAAATGCAATTAAGAAAACGGAATACAAATAAATAAATAAATAAATCAGAAAAAAAAGAAACAAAACAAATAAGAAAAATTCAAAATGTAAATTGTGATGTGTAAATAAAAACATATACAAATTGTAAGTGCAGAAAGTAAAAATGTTAGTAAAGTAAAAAAGCTAATAATCAACAGTAATAGAACAAAAGTAGTTATAAGTAATAAAAATTGTTAAAAATTAATACATATAATTATAAAATATAATAAACACTGTTAGAAAAACACTTAGATTTCATTGTATAAAAACCATTTATTTATTATATTACGGGTGTAATTGAAAGAATATTTTCTTTTCAAATATTCTTATTCTGCGTTTTAAAAAGTTTTTAAATAAAATCAAAAAGGGCTTGATATTCGTTTAACCTGGATGACTGACTGAACCTCATGCACCATAGACCTAAGTATATATAAATAAGCACTAGGGAACAAGGAAACTGACAAAATAACTTCATTATATCGACTTCGTCGTTATGGAAAAAATTTTGTTTTGCAATGTTTTCCTATGATATGCATATAATTCAGTCTTTCAAAATTTTATTTTTCATTCTTAGAAAAAAAGATTCTAATTTTCAATGTCAACCCATAAGAAAATGGAAAGAGACAAACTTTCAACCGTACAACGGTTCTTGTCAAGTGAACCCTTATTTCGTCCTTATTGCGACTATGTTCTTTGTCTATATTGAACTATATTTGTCCGTTTTGGACTATGTTTCTTTGTCTATATTGAACTATATTTGTCCGTTTTGGATCGTATTTCCAACCAAAAAATTGTATATATATATATATATTAAGTTATTAAGTTTTTTCTTAAGTTAAGTTTTCTAATCGTCATTATTGTAAATTCCTGAAGATGTTCAAAGTGACCGAAACGTTGGAGACCTCCAACCGTCTCTGAACCAGTGCGCTTGGTTTCGCTCTCTTATCTCTCCTGAAAACGGTTCAAATCGAAAATTAGAGACTGTAAGTGCGTTCTTTTCATTTCTCTATATTTCTTTGTCTATATTGAACTATATAATATATCAATGATCAAACCACAATATGAAATGGGAAAACAAGACTAATATTGTGAAGTATATAAAACCAAATAAAAAGAAGGTAACACACAGATAGGCAAAAGAATAACTCACTTCTATATTAGGACCATAGTTGTCATCACGAGGTGAAGATTTCGCAGGAGGATTCGCCGGGAAATTTATAGAATACAAACAACTTTTCAATATTTGAAACTTCATAACAGTCGTCTTCAGTGTAAATAGTGGTATGTTGTAACATAAGAAACTATTGTCAATATTTCAAGCATGCAGACAATTGCAAGATAAACAGCAAAATAAATAAAGTAATAGCAAAGAATAATGAGTAAAATAATAAAAGATTATTAACAAAATAATTTACAAAATCTATAAAAAAAAATAAACACTGTAGAAAGAACACTGTAAGATTTCATTGTGTAAAAACCATTATATTTATTATATTACGGGTGTAATTGAAAGTCAATAGTTTTCATTTTCAAATATTCTTACTTCTGCGTTTTAAAAAGTTTTTAAATAAAATCGAAAAAGAGGCTACTGAGTATTCGATTTGAACCTGGATGACTGACTGAACCCTCATGCATCCATAGACCTAAGTATATATAAATAAGCACTAGAGAAACATAGGAAAACACTGACAAAAACTAACTTCATTATATCGACATTCGTCGTTATGAGAAAAAATTTTGTTTTGTCAATGTTTTCCTATGAGTTATGCACTTAATTGACGGCTCTTTCAAAACTGTTTATTTTTCATTCTTAGAAAAAAAAAACATATATATATACGATATCAATGATCCAACCACAATAAGAAAATGGGAAAGCAAGAATAAGATCTTTCAACCGTAACAAGCGGTCTTCGTCAGAGTCAAAAACCCAACTCTCAGTCAAAAAACCAACTCAGTTGGGTTTTTGACTCTGAAGAAGACTGCTTGTTACGGTTGAAAGATCTTAGTCTTGCTTTCCCATTTTCTTATTGTGGTTTGATCATTGATTGTTATTTCACGTGTTTATGTGAAATCTTTTTATATATATATATATACATATATAAATTCTAAAAATATATTGACTGATTAATTTTATGTATCTAGTATGTATTCCAATGGTAGCTGACAGTAAAAAAATTGTAATAATTCTAAAATTTATTGTAATGCATTTTAAGTTCAATATGTTTTAATAGATTACTACGTAAATTTTTATTAGTTGTAAGTATAGTGTTAGAGTGAATTTAAATTTTAATGTTTTAGAAACCAATAAACGAAATGTTTTGATTTTGAAAAAGTCATATGTTAAGAAAATAAGTCTTTAAAAAAAAAACATAAAAAAAAGACGCAGGATCCTTCCAAAGTAATGAGACTCTTTACATGATTTTCCTCTTGGTTGAGTTTTTATTTCATGGTCCAGATATCATGTAAATAATATGTGGTAGAGGGATCTTGGCGGGGCGACCGGCTGATTGAGTAAACACATTGTTCAGCACAAAGGGGCTTGTTATTGTAGAGGGTATCTTCAAAGGGTCTCACACAACAGGCCCATTTGATTAGAACTTGGATAGAAGGGAGTCGGCTTATTAAGTCCCTTCAACCCTTTCTATCTTACTTTTAACTACCTCTCACCTGATTTTTAGTTTTCCATAGAATTCTATAGAAAAATCTCAATCTATTATTAGGCTGTACCTTATAAAAAGGATTTAGTAAATACACTACAAGATATTTTCACTTTGACTAGCTAAGCAGTAACTATAAAATTATGTAGTTTAACAGTACTCTATCAATTTTTGGGATCAAAGATACTCATATATTCCACAGTTTTTCGTACAATTACATAGAAAAAGCTAAATCTATTTTCTTACTGTCTTCTCAAAAGAATTCCGTAAAAACGCTTCCAGACATTTCCACTTTAACTAACAAAGTAGTTACTATACAATTAAAAGTCTTTAACAGTGCTCCAACAAATTTTGGGAACAATAGATTATATTCAAGAATATTTTTAAATTCAATTGACCTAGACATTTACACATTCAAAATGTCAAAAGAGCAGTATCATAGCTCTGATGGTAATTAAAAGAATAATTTCTCATTCAGATTTGGAGCTGAGAGGGTCAAAGAAATTTGATTACACTGAACTCCAGCCGGCTTTCTTGGAAATTTTCTATCTATTCTGAAAGTTCTTCAGCTGCTAAATCTTTATAGACAATATATCTACAAAACCGATAATAAATTTCCGACAGCTGACACTGATTTTCTTCTGAGCAAACATAGCTATTAATGAATTAGAACTGGATCCACAACATAAGAAATTTTCACGCAACAGTCGGAATATTTTTTCAATCACTCTGAAATCTAAGTTCTAAGCGATAATTTGGTACTGAAGAGAATTTACACTTACTTCGTGTATTTATAGGCATTCAAGAATTAACTATACTCTGGAATTGATAGAAGAAATGTGAGCTGTCATCACATTGTCATATTAGCCTCAGTTAAGGGCTGTTGTTATGAATAACTATACTAACTCAATCAATACTGCTTTATGATCTCTATCTTAATCTTTTGAAATTCGTACGAAATCTCTTCTTCAAAAACCGTGTCCTCATGTACTCAGAAGGATACTTGGCATCTTCTTTCTGGTCTTACATTTACAGGATCGCAGTTATATCTGCAGGGAAGGGTTCATGACCTCCAACAACCCTGCACTAAAAGATCAGATTGACGCCAGTCACAAGAAGTCACAGCAAAAACAAGTTGGAGGGAGCTCCATGTGAAGGATTAGCAACACTGATTATTGCTTGAGTGACAACACTCTCAAGGAATTGTGCAAATTAATTTTAGATCCTATCAACAAGTTTGTCAAACAGTTCTAACACTTCTATCCAATCAATAATCTTTTTTTTTTGTTGTTGTATTAATAAAACTATTAGTAAAAACAAATATTTATTATTCACGAGTAAACTTTAAGAAGAATAACACCTATTGGAATTCAAAATAAAATTAAAAGAAACGTTTTATCATTCAAATCAAACCATCTGTAAGCAAGCAACCGGTGTAACTTGTAACAAAAAAGTTGAACTCATGAGAGAAAGGGAATAAGAGAAAAAAGAGGGACTAAGAAAATATTCGATTAGGAAGACGATAGATTAGGATGGGTGGGTAAGGGATTAGCTTCAGGAAAGAAGTCGTGTCACTCACAGGGCCTATTAAGTTGTCAACCAGACAAACAAGAAACAACCATATGAATCCCGTCGACAAGGGATTAGGCCTCTCCTACGGAATCTCCCATTAGAAGGAAATTACTGTAGAAAACCAAACTCCACTATAATCCTACAGGATATGATGGGCCGACAAGTACCGAGCCTCTCAGACCATAATAAACCAGTTCCCTCTTAAAAGTGTTCTTTTTTCAACCACTTTACATATGTCACTAAGTTGAACAATTTACTAAGTCTTGGAGAAAAAGTTTAATAAAAACATATATTTGTTTAAAATAAGGTTTGAAATGAAAGGCTTAAAAGCATTAGAATAACTTCCATTTCGGGAGCAAACATAGAAATCGCGTTGATTTTACTTGTAACCGACAAATATTTCCGAGAAGAAATATTTTCGTTCCTTAAAATAACAACATCATAGTAACAAAAGTTTTTAGTGCACTCAAAAAGTGTAGTTCCAAATAATAGCCTCAACCAATTACGTTTTTTGATAAGGAAAGGGTTTGCAAGCATCACAAGTTCAATATTGAATTATAATAGTTTGGAACAAAGGGAGTAGATGCTACACAGTAGGAAGTTAGAGTCTTCAACCGTCGCATCGCAATTGCGCTTGGTGACTCTATCGCAACTCTCCAGATGACGGTTCAACAGAAGAATAGAGACTGTAAATGTGTTCGTATCTTTACTCTGTATCTATAGTTTACTGTGAAACATATATATATATATATATACACATTGATTTTTCAAAAGGTATCTTTGTTGTAAAAGAATAACTAGAAACTCAATTTCTTTTTTTTTAAATAAAGCGCAAAAATGTACAGCAACATGAAATATCTGAATATATGGGAGAAACTCATAAAAAAATTTGAAATTACAATGAGGCAAAGTTTACGCTAGAAAGAAAATATACTTTTTGCTTAAGATTTCAAAAAGAAATTGCCATTTTTTATGCAGTAGTTAGCGAATAAATAAAGTAAAGACGAATTCTACTTTATATAAAATACAATAAGGAGAACTTATGTTTATATAACTTAATTAAAATTAGATGCATAATGGTTGTGGGTTAAGTTAAAGAGAAGATTGTTGTTTTTAATTCTTATTTGAATACATAAATCCGATATGTATGATAGCTGGGTATCAGTAGGGGGTAAGGAAGGCAATGTTAGGTTTTCAAGTTAGTTGGATTCAAAGGCTTTATTTATTTATGTGACGATCGTAATGAAGTAAGATCGAATGAAGACACGCAATCCTCTGGCAACCTTTCATCTCGTAAACATTCCTACTAGAAACAATTGATTCCCTTACTTCAAGCTGACAGCTTTCCCCATTATAAATCGAAATTAAAAAAAATATCATAAACAAACAAACAAAAAAATATCATTTCGTACTTTGAAAACCTAATTCAAATTCTATCTGGCTTACGATGTCGTGTTGTCAATCAAAATTGTAGCCATTATTTAAAAATCCATTTTAAAGCTGAATAAATGACGGTCTTTTATTAATTTTTCTTTTTTAGTAGGAAGAATTGACATTGAACATTGGCAGTGTTCTTTCAACGAATATATTGTTGATTATTACCATAATCGTTAAGAAGGTTTCAAGATTGATATAAATTTATGATGCATTTCTTAACGCGGAGTTTAATCAAGAAAGACAAAAACAGAAAAATAAGAGTGGTATGTGAGACGGCTGCATTGAGATGGGAGCAAAAACTCAATGAAATAAGATGCTGTAGAGAGCAGGCATTAAAAACGCCATTTCTGCAGAACTTTGTCAAACAGCAAACTAATCCTATTTAAATAAACCGTATTACGTGGTTGAAATCACTTATTCGACCTGTTATGACGGTCGAACTAAAAAATAGAAATTGCAATAGAGTTTTGTATTGTATATGAATCTCCAGATAATATATGAATATATTTAGACAAACTAAATAGATAATATTCCATTGGTGGAATCCCATTATATTAGCCGGTTGATATATCATTCAAATCGTTAATCGTTATATATATATATATATATATATATATATATATATATATATATATGTGTGTGTGTGTGTGTGTGTGTGTGTGTGCTGTGCGTTTATATTATATATATATATATATATATATATGTGTGTGTGTGTGTGTGTGTATATGTGTATTTATGGAATTAAAGTATGCAGAAGCTGCTGCATACTTTAATCCCATTTGCTGCCCACTTATACTAATATGTATTTATGTATATATAGCAAATTTAACAATAAACTAAAGTAAATTCAAATAAAAATTACCTCCAAACCACAGTAAGATAATCAGAAAAGAGAGTTAAGAACTTTTAATTAAAACAAGTGGTCTTCGTCAGTATTATTGCCAGTATCAGTCAGACTCTGACGAAGACTATTTCACGTCTGAGTTTCACGTCATGTTTTAGTTGAAAGATCTTAGGTCTTTTTCTGATCTTCTTACTGTTGATTAGTTGTTGATATATATATTTCCATTACCACCCTTTTAATGACTTAAAGAATCTTAAATAAATCTCCGAGTCTAACTCCTATGTCACTATTAGAGCCACTGAAGAAGCATTTGTATATCTCCTTGGGGCGCGCTCCCTTTCTGGTCTCAAACTATACCCTTAATTTTATTATTTCTTTAAACATATTTTTTCTAAATTTTCTAGATATATATATCCATCATTACTACTTTATTTACTCTCATTCCATTTACTTTGTTTTTACTTTTATTTTAATATTTATCATTAATTGTCTTCATTATTATTTCATATTATATTATTTATTTTGTTTTATATATGAATATTGGAGGGATATATATTTTTCCTCTCCTCCGTTGGGTGGTAGTACTGCGGTGGTTCTACGAATTTCTCTGGGGACCAGTTGCGGTTTGCTTCTCAACGTCAGTACTTCCTACTTCTTCCTAATGTCGACGGATGTCAACAGTTCTGTAGTGACTTTCTCGGTTCTTTCCTATGTGTTAATGTGTGTATTAATATATACACACAACATTTCACATAAACACGTGAAATAACAATCAATCGTCAAACCACAATATGAAATGGGGAAAAAAAGACTAAGACCTTTCAACTGTAACAAGCGGTCTTCGTCAGAGTCAAAAACCCAACTCATTTTTTACTCTGACGAAGACCACTCGTTACGGTTGAAAGATCTTAGTCGTTTTTCCCCATTTCATATTGTGGTTTGATAACTGATATATATATATATATATATATTACTAAAAACATTTCACTCATTGCAATAATTTATATTTGTTGTCTATATGTATACTTGTTGATTGATATTTCACCTATTATTGTTGTTTTCCTCTCATTTGTAAGATTGTAAAAATATTGTAGATAAAACGAAAATGACAACATATGATATTTTAATGTGAACATTGAAAACTGACGAAGAACCGATTTTATACGAGTTACATTCTATCAAACCGTCAATATATTTCAATTGTTTGTATCATTCATTCATTGATTAATTTTTTTAAACGATTTAGAGAATGAATATAATAAACTGAAAGATGTAGGAAAGAGGAGAGATGAGCAAGGGTGTGACGTTATGTCCCAAATCCACTGAATGACAGATATTGTTTCACAGTCAATAAACCAAAAAAGGGAGGACAACATTTGTCACTTTGGTCTAATCTCAAGACCATAAGAGAATACACTTCCTTTCGATAAGGTCATTTTCATGACATGTAAAGGCCAGTGTAACCTCTGTTAACAACCCATTACAAAATGTCAATAATTTATTACCTCCCTTTAATAAATTATGAAAGCGACAGTGATAAAATATATATCCATAAAAATAAAACAATATATACTTTACTATATAACAGCAATTTTAGTACTATATAATTAAAGTCAATGATTTCAGTGACGATGGAAAAATAAATGTGGGCTGCTTACAAGCATTAGCATGGAATAGACAGAAAAAGTAACACAATGCAAAAAAATGGAAACAAAATTAAATAGCCACGGATGATTACCATGGAATGATATTGTTACAGTTGGAGATAAATCACACAAAAATTAACTATATGAGTAGGTCAAATATATTTATTTCAATAATACAATTCCTAAAAAAAAAATGGAATCGCGTAAAAATGAAAAAGGAGTTCTAGTGTTTCAAAGATGCAATCAGAGTTAAAGGACTGTCATTGATGACTACACGTTTTAGACTCAGGACGTCAAAGAAGGCATTGAAAAGTAAACTACGCAATTAGAGTGGAAAGAAAAACGTAGAATACTACTCTGAACAAGAAAAGCTCTGTCACCATTCGTACAAAAATGTGAATTGTTGAAGATAGATCAAGGAAAAAATGATAAAAGATAAGTAATGACATGATTTCACGGCAGCTCCTAAACAATTCCTCCTGGAAGTGCGGGAAACATTACAAGGTAGTGAAACTGGTAGCGGTAGTAGTGCATGTACTGGAGAAGGAATCCTTGGCAATAATAATAGGGCGAATGAGGCAAACATGTCGACCATATCACTCCATTCACCCTTATTCTTACAGTCTGAGATTACTGGAGAAAGAACGAAATATTGAAGTAGGTATCGTGGTTGTTTCCCGGGTTCATTGTTTTTAATA